>VWYP01004189.1:79208-186580 GCA_013400435.1 Pycnonotus jocosus | reverse complement strand
AAAAAAAAAAAAAAAAGCTATGACTTAATGAAGTTGTCTGTTTAATTAAGAAAAGTAACTTCTAAAGTAATGCCATAAAGCAAAATTATGACTCCTTTGCAGTTGAGTAAGTTTAGCCCAGAGACATTTTATAGGTGTTAATCTGTCTGGCTGAACATAGTTATTAAATATGTTGAGTCTCTTTCCCTCACATCCCCAAAGCCATTTTTAGATGCTAAAGTTCCATGGACTGAAATTGATGAAATTATGATTAAATTGAAATTAACTGACTTCTAAGTGCCTCAAACTCTCCAAGGTATTTGGTCCTCTCTCTTCAACAGAAAAACATGTCAAACAGGAGACTTCCACCACTACATAGTTTCTTTGGCACAGCTCTTCTTGAGATGTATGACTGATATTGTGCTCTGTAAAATTACCAAAATGAAAACTGATTTTTGATAGAGTTTTCTCGTCTTACTACCACTCCAAAATGTATACAATATTACCAAAAGAATAACTCTAAATTGAAGTGTTGAAGTCGATGTATATACAGTTTTTACATTTATATTTTCCTTCAAATAAGGTAACTCCATTATAACTTTCTATGAGTGCTGTAAACACAAAACCAGAGCTGCTATAGCAGAAAACATATTATATTAGCACAGAAACCAAGGAAAATTACTGAGAGGTGAGATCTAAAAACGTAAAATATTCATTTTTTACTGCATCTGTCTCCAAAAGGCCACAGGATTCTGGGACTCTTTTGGTGTCTTGTAAAGGTCATATGGTATGGTCTATTGTGTTACCATGATTAGATGAGCAATTCCATGCAGACCAATATTAATAACTATTGAAAAATTCATAAAATAGATTTAATTCATGCTTTTAAAGTCATCTCCACACATTTGCATTTGATATTCATTAATCAGAAGCTTTCCTTGAGTTTTTATTGCAAGTTAGCATACTGCATCCTATCACCTAGTTTGGGAATACTGGATATATCTGACATAAATAGAGGAATTTCCTCACATCAAGGTTATTTGAGTTATGTATATCTATTATAGAATTCAGTATTAATTTGCTCTGTGAAGTAAGCAAGGAGACAGAGGTTTGGATGGCATGGAAAAACTATCAGACATCTCATAATCTGAGTCTTGTAATTTGCAATTCAAGCACAAGTCAAAAATCACATTCATTGCAGATGAGTGTTCCCTTGACAGAAAAAAACCCAGCTGCAACGAAAAAGAAACACCCCCACCCCCCCCAACACATACCTCCAAGAAAACCCACATTTTGCACACAGGGTAGAATGTCTTTGGGAGGGAAACTGAAACATGTTAAGTTTTAGTTTGAGAAATACTAACCCCAGATTTTGTCTGTTTTTTAGTAACATGGTGATTGGCAGACATGAAGCCACCATAGAATGAATGCAACCATTCATTATAGCCATCACTAACTTCTGATGTTAGCCTGCTTCCTCTTCAGCTAAAACTAAGTCAGCCAGCATCACATGGTACTAATTTTTGAATTTTTTTTTTTACTCATTCCAACAAATCTTCACTATTAGAAAAATCCATTTTTTTTTAATTTGGAGTTCCTTAAAAGGGTTTCTTGTAAAAAAACCAACAGATTTCGTAGAGAGAAGGATGGCAATGCAGGAAAATCATGTCTCTGCAGTGAATTCTAGTTAGCTCCAGAGGATCCATTTTGAAATCTGAGCTATAACATCACAGGCAACTCCTACTGTTCAGCAAAGGGATGGCACAGGTGTTTAAATTGGTCAAAAGCACTGGAAGCACTAGCAATACTCAAGCATGGTGTTTCAGCACACTCTCCCATCTGCAGTCTGCCATCCACTTCTAGGCTACCATTCAAGAGTATGGGTTTGTAAATTCTTCTCATTTTGCTCTGATTTTATATGAAAACTAGCTCCTTGTGCATACAGATATGGCAGTAGCTGTTGTGCACTCAGTTGTCTAGTTAGGACACTTCCAGTGACAAACCATGTAACTGAAAGACAAAGCTCCATGCCTCCATCTATTTGAAGGTTTCTTAATATTCTGTATATGTTTAATCCTCTTTACTTGCTGCTTCCTCAATCTGTCATACAAATGCGTCCTTCCTACTGAGATAAAACTTAAAATAAAATTTGCATTCCATGGGTAATGGTCTCCTCTCAGACACCTGGGAAATGATTCTTCTCTGTCTGGCATCTTTTATCAGAAAATCCAGTTTCCTTCTATGTTAGCGTTAGCACCAGTGCAATTACGACTGTCACAACACAGTCATCCCAGTGTAATAGGCTGAGTGCACCCCTCTGAATTAAGAAACAATTAGTAATAAAGTTCCCATTCACACAGATTCCGTTCCACCCTGTCTTTCAGAGGCAAGGGGAGTTAAGCACAAGCCTGAACTGCAATACACGGCTCCTGACCCACCAGCGCCTGGCCTGCCTCCCTTACTGTCTGAATTAATTTTCTTCTTTTGGGATGAAACTAAAGATGGCATTTTAAACTCTTACATTTCAGAAAGCATTTTGGTGTGTCTTCCTTAGCAAGTAATTTTTCTTTATTCCCTCCTGGTTATATTTAAGCCAATTCCTACTCCCTCTGTCCTCAGGTTTCAGGTTTCTTTCCTGCTTTGATTAACTTGATTGATATCCCTTCAAACAAAGTATCAAAGATTTATAAAGCAAAACAAACATTCCCTGGAATATTTGCCATGTCAGTTAAGTATAACATGGCACTTAAAGGTTGCCAGTTCTCAGGGTGTGACTGCAAGAAATAACACCATTTGGCTATCTCCTGCTGACCTGCCTGCTCCTTGTGATGGGAAAACGCCAACCTCCTCTACTTTAAAACTCTGCCAGTGAGAAATATTTTGGTCTCTCTCCAGTCTGTAGGTGATACATAGTCAATGAAGGGCCTCTTGCAAAGTATTCCTCCTCCACTGCGGAGGTGGCAGACAGGCATGGACATGGGAGAGGGTCAGAGGTGTCAGCTGATACCTTTTACAAACAGTTGGCATGGCAAGACAGAAAAATCCCATCACCTTAAAGCTGTCTTCTCCTTCTCCTTCCTCCCTCCCATCCCTCTGCTCTGTCACATGGAGTCTCTCTTGAAACATGTGAGGGATGGCTGAAACAGAGAATGCTGAAACTTTGGGAAGGGGAAGACCCAAGAGATTCCTGGAGCTGCCTGCTTCAGTATAAGGGTGGCAGAGAGAGAGCAAAGCCCCCAGCCCTTGCCCCTAAATACTGCTCTGCTGGGGAATGTGTTCACAAGTGGCCTGCACCTGGGGAGTTAAAAAAAGAAGCAGCACAGGGGAAGGGTGTGATGGTTTGAAAAACTAGAAATCACAAGACTGAAGATTGACTTTTGGGCTGAAAAAGCAGCCTTGCCTCCAGTTACTGATAACCAAAGTGACAGAGCTGGCAATTCCAGTTGTCCCAGGTAGAACAGGCCTCACAGGTTATTCTATTTAAAAAAAACAAACGAAGACAAACCAATAAAACAAAAACAAAACCAAAAAAACAACAAAAACCCTCAAGCCCTAATCTACAACTTTATCTTATTTCTCTGTTTTGTTAAGGCTTTATTGCTGTGTTGAAGAAGGATCTCTCCTTTTGGGGAAATCCTGGCAGTGAGGTTGACAGCTCCAGAGTTCTTACTGCTGCTTTTATAAGGGGATGCTGTGCATCATGTTTGAATTAAAGGAAAAAACAAAACAAAACAAAAAAACACAACAAAACAGTGGCATGTCATGATGACTTGATTGATGGCAAACAAGCTTCTAGTGAGGAGGCAGGAGAATCAAAGCTCTTGCAACACAACACGGAAGATTAATGCTAAGTATATTAGTATTGATGTGGGCAGTAGATTACACTTAATAAACTGTTTTAAACAGTATCAACAGCCAAAAAAGAAGTGGATGCAAGGAAGTCACACAGACATATAAACAATGGAGTTTTAGATGTTCTTTAAAAGATCACATGTATCATAGTTGAGCAGAATAGTTAGAATTTAATTAGGAAATTCATCTTCATTGTTGCAGTGTTATTCAGTACTATTTCAGTATTATTTCAGTATTATTTCAGTACTATCTTGCTTTTCAAGGCAAGGATAAAACCACCAGAAACACAGGGAAACACTTCTACCAGAGTTCCTTCTTTCTCATCATTAGGAATCAGTACAATATCTGATGAACTCCTCCAGCATGAAGAATACAGTTGCTCCCTATCTTGCACCTTTTATGTGAGAGGCCTTTGCACACCCTATAAATTCAAAGATACGGATGTGGTAAAAGCACTACATATGATAGAGACTAATTTCTCAGCCATATGGTTTTTCTCTGTTTCTGTAATCTGGTTCAAGAATCTGTGTTATCTAGCACTGAGCTGAATGGGAGCTATCTGTGCTCTGGCAGTAACAGAGCACACTACTGAAACATTGACTGGAACAATAATGTGTTTTGAACACTGAAATAATGCATGCTGCAAAACCTTTTAAGAAAGGACAGACTTCACAGTGGCAGAGGGCAGGGAACACTCACAAAGCATTAATAAATATCACAAAAAAGGTCACCCTTTAGATAATATTTTGTATTTCTCAGAAAAGAAAAATCTAAACTGGCTGAAAAATGCCTTTTTAAGCAACGTTGAACTACAGCAGAATGTTATGTTTTATAGCAAAACATAAGGTATCTAACCCTCAGAGTTAAGTTACAGATAGCTGGGAGTACTTGGTAATTGAAAAATGATCCCCTTCTGATTATCAGTTGCTATATGGATTCATATCTCTGATTGTAGGCATCAGACATACATTCTTCCTTTAATCTTGCAATAATGTTTTCAGGGCATACACAAGACCATTAACCCACAGAAAACAGATGAATGACAACACTAACTTAGCAGTAAAATTGTTCTTATATTTTCCACTAATGAAAGATGGGGCATTTTTGTCAAAATTTAAAGTTTTCATTAAAATATGCTCATATTTTGCTCAAAAAAAAAGGGAAGAAAATCCAAATTTTCATAATTTTAAAAAAAATCTAAATAAAAAGAGGAAGAACAGAAAAGGAAGAAAGAAAAATGAATAGATCAAGAAAAATAATTTTATGAAAATAGTTAATATTTGAAATAAAATCCCAATTAAATTTATTTCCTCTGGTTTTCCTCTCTACATATGCAACCAAAAGTTTCAGAGAAAAAAAAAAAAAACCAAACCAAACCAAACCAAAAAACCAAACCAAAAAACCATTTCAGATGAATATTCTGCTTCACTTCAGATAGTTCTTTGAAAATATTGTGATTGCTGGGAACTGTTTGCCACTATGACTGCATATTGCACAGTTTGAATCTAAACTAAACTGGTAAACATTTGAACAATAATTGAAAATGTATATTCTATTGCTAGCAATCTTGACTTTTCAAGTACTACATGACATCACAAAGCTTTCTATCACCTCCTGCAGCTCCAACCTTTCACAGAAAAATGCTTTGCTGCTACTCTTCAAATTACCATGCTTTTCCCTGAAGAAAAGCTGCTTACATTAGGAATATATTTATGCTCCTAGATTCCTTACACATGACATGTATTGTTATTTCATGCTGTATTTGGTTTATGATATTCCAAAGGGCACTTCACATGGTGTGACAATGGTATGCTCTTAATCATTCTTATATCTTACAGAAAGATAAGGGTAGTATTTTCTTAGGGGATCATAATTATTGGTGAAAACTTATTAGAATCACTTTTGCCTACTCAAGATATGGCAAAATGAAGAACATACTGCCAATGTCACCTGTTCTGTCACATTTCAGGAAGCAAGTTAACAGTTACTGTGGAAAATATTATCATAAAGGTTAACAGGGTGGAGACCATAACAATTATTTTAATGGCGCTTTAGAAATTCCAGCTACAACCTTTTCTATTTTTTTTTTTCCAAAGGGTATTCTGAAGGTTTATAAAGGAAACTTAATGATGTGCATGCTTGTGCATGAAGAGATTTTGTGCATCAGTATTCCAGACCTGAAAGCACAACCAAGAAGACCTCTTTGCAAATATGTTAGTTGTTGGTGTGCCTTTAGGGCAAAATAGTTATATTATTTAATCTGGGAGCCATGGCAACATAGAGGTGCAAGATCAAGTACAGACTGAGTTCAAAGAATCAGGCTGTCAAGCAACAGCTTAAATGAACTCAGGTCTGGCATGGATCTCCAGACACATCTATGCAAGTTAAATCAAGGCTTTTTAACTGTCAGTGTTATTAATCTTACTCATACAAGGACAATGAGAAAAAGCTGAGGACAGACAATGCAGTTAAAAATGTAGCAACGTACAATGGCTTCACTAGCTGCTTTCAAAGGTCTCCTAAAAATAAATTAGTTTAAATAAATTAGATAATTCTTTTCACATAGAAGGCTCCAGAATCTTTCCTCCAAAATGTTTAGTGTTCAATGACTACCATTGACTGCATTAATCATGAATCATTTATATTTTCATCATTTACCCTTGAGAGATAAGAAGCCTATGTAGCCAGGGAAACCACGTAGCCCAGATCTATTTACAAAAAGTGACATTCAGAGGACCCATCCAAATTTTCACCTTACTTTTTAGGGCTGAGATATTACTCTCTTCTCTCCTTTGATGAAAGGAATACCTTTGCTGACACTGCTTTTTTTCTCTGGTGCATTTGTTATTTTGCTCTGATGTTTTGATCGTACTTTCAACTCTTTCTTTCCCTCACCATCAGCATCTCAGCTGGTGGGTCTTCTCCTCACTCAGTTTGTGGGCTCCCTCTCTAGCCATGCCTATACAATCCCTTCCTCTGCACACATGTCCTTTGCCACCTCCACCTCAGCTTTCCCTCTAATCCAGGGTAGTGAAAGACTTAAAAGTCATCGTACAACTATACAGCTGCAAGTGTAGCAGGACTTCCCGTGATTAAAGAATGGCTGAATAAAAGGGCAAGGAGAGTAGAGGAGACTTACATGAAATTAAATTATTTAAGGATGTTTTATTAGATGTATCCACCAGTTAAGGGAACTTAGATGCAGATTCACTTATTTGCATTGGTGTATCTTCTGAAGTAGTGATTAAACCTTTTTCTTAAACCTCATTCCCCCACTTCATTGAATTTTCACCCTGAATATCTTGTGTTAATCACTTCTTAAAGTTAGCAAGTGTTGATCTCTTCTTTAGAAAATGCTGCTTCTCTTTGATGATGAAAATGAGCAAAATTGCAGTGGAATAAAGAGCACATAAACTTGATGGACAGAAATAGAAAAAGATACAGAAAACATTTCTGTGAAACTGAAATTTAGCTTTCTGCTGAAATCAGGTTACTGACTTTTTAACTATTTCAGGCACATTTATTCTAATTCATTTCAATTATGCAAAACTAAATGCAAATTAATATTGAAACATGGATAAAGAAACCATACTCCTCTGTGATCACTAGGCTTGATTTTCATCTAAGGTGATTAGTAAAAGTTGTAGACAGTCCACTAAAAATTGCATATTATCTCTTCTAAATAATCAGTTACATTGGATAGGCTTCATAATATGATACTCCTTAAATAGATTAATATGCTTTGAATTTTCTAATTAATGTTGACAAGTACATGCCACTTTTGTTAAGGAAATTAATATTGCATAAGATTGGAGAGTCTTCTGCTTCAGCTCTGAACTTCTCTTTTTTTCACTATTTTATGTTCCAGAAAGATTGACACACTAAAACCTTTAGAAGGAATCTCTTTCTTTGCCTGTTTTTTTGGAGGGTTCATTGGCAACTTGTCTATTGTGTTCTTCTATGAATCATGAATTGCTAGAAACAGAAAAAAGCAATCAGGATCACAGCCCATTTAGGCAGTTATCTGTCCAGAGGAAATCATCACCCTTTGGATATATTGTTTCCTGGATATATTGTATCTTGCTGCATTGTCTGAGGAAGTCAGTGCCAGTAATACATTAAAAAGTGCAAGGAAGTGTATGCTTATAGTATTCACGCAGAAAGGTAAGAGAAGCATGTGAGTCTGAGTCTGAAATTTTGCTAATGTCAAATTACTTCACTTTTGAATATGGCTGTACTTAAGATTTTGGTGCAGCTAATGTAGCTAGAATGAGACTTTTTTAATGAGCTTACCCAGCTGCTGGTTTGCAGTTTAACCTTGTAAGCACAAAACTGAACAAGGATTAATTTATGATTCTAAGTGATGTTATTCCTTTGGAAGCTACATTTTAAGAAGCTTTAGAGTTTTATATAGTAGTAGAAGCAATTTGGCATTATATTTGACATGTTATTTGACAGTATTTAGGATCATAATATTACATTGCAATGGAAGTAGGCAAAGAGCAGAGTTACAGTGAGGAAGAGAAATGAGAATGCTCAATTATGGTCTTACTGATTCATACCAAAACAAACTTATATGTCCCTAAGTACAAATATGGTTTAAACAGAATCAGAAACATGGGTGTGTATATCAAATTTTCAATCTGGGATCATAGCATCTATTCCAACAAATCTGAATTAGTTTCTATTAATGTCTTTCATTAAGGAAAAAAAAAAAAAAAAAACAAAACAAAAAAAACCCAAACCAACCCCACCTGACAGCTTGCTCTTTTTTGGCCTCAGACTTGCTGAGAGTGCACTCAGGCCTGGACTCAAGTCCATGATATCAGTAAAGGTGTCAAACAGAGCTGGTCTGAACACCAGGCCCTGAGGAACACCACTGGTCACTGGTCTCCACCTGGACACTGAGCCATGGACCCTTTGAGTGCAATCATCCAGCCCATCCCTTGTCTGCCGAGTGATCCATCTATCAAAACCACATCTCTCCAGTGAGGAGACCAGGATGTTGTGGGGGACAGCCCCAAATGTTTTGCACAAGTCCAGGTAGGTGACATCAGTCTCTACGCCCTCAGCCACCACTGATGTAACCCTGCCCTAGGTGGCCACCAAGCTTGTCAGACAGGACTTGCCCATAGCCAAGACGTCAGCTGTCACCAATCACCTCCTTAATTTCCATGTGCCTTAGCATAGTTTCCAGGAGGATCTGCTCCAGGAATTTGCTGGGCACAAAGGTGAGACTGGGTGACCTGTAGTTTCCTGTGTCTTCCTTTTTACCCTTTTTTAAAATGGGGGTTATATTCCCCCTTTTCCAATTAGTGGAAACTTCACCAGACTGCCACAACTTCTCAAACACACTTACAAGTATACATCAATATATAATATACATCCAAGTATAAGCAGAGCTGGTGTACATTTTTTTTTTAATATATCTTTCTGTGGTTACTTGAGAAATTCATATATTTTATACTTGAATCCATTTTTCCTGGTTTTTAGTTTATTTGATGTCCTTTCAACAGCATTTTACATCTATGGAGTCATAAGCCAAGGTAAGAGTAGCTAATGCTGGGATTAGCTCATTTCTATCTCCATGTGTAAAATGCTTCTTTCACCTCTCATTTAAATATTTTTCTCCTGTTTTAACAAGGGAATCTAACAGATTTAGTGCTGATTCTTGTTTCCCATGTGAAAAGGTACATCTTATAGCTGGATAGTAGTTGACCACCAATGCCTTTGGATTCATCTTCTCAGAAAGCTTTTCATTGTTCTGTTAGTTTTTTATTCCTTTTTATCCAGTACATTCTACATCATGATCTTTATGGTGAACAGTATCCTAGTAACAGAAGTAATTTGCTGTAGAGCTCAGAAAAAATATTAACTTGCATCGCATTTTCAAAAAAAAAAGCAAGGCTGGAGGCAAGCTTACAAATACCTGATGGATGTAGACATAAAATATAGAATGGGAAAGGTTGGAAACACCTGGCAATTAAAACATGCAAAATGTTTTTGGTTTAGAGTAAATTAAAGATATTGAGAGTAAAAGCAAAATATATGTTACTTAATCTTCTCTTCAATGGTCTCAACCAGCAAAATCCCTGAACACCATGGAAATTGCAAACCTTGTTTAAATGCCCTGCTGAACTAGTATCTTTCTGCTTGTATTCTTACAAGGTATGTGTTTAGTCATGTAATAATACAGAATACTAGTAAATAAAATCCATTAAGGTGCTGCAACTAGTTTTATACCTAATATAATGCAGCATAAACATTTTTAACTTAAGAAACAAACTGTAAAAATGCCTAGCAGATGGAGCCTTAAAATATTTTTTCATGCATAATTCAGTGCAGTTTATATGTTTGGTTGGCTGCAAAGTATTTCTGAAGATACAAGAAGATGGAAAATGTGTCATATGCATATAATAATGCAAATGTTTTAACACTTAAACATCCATGATAACAGAGGTTGAAAGCTGTATTTTAAATGTCATGACATTTTTTCCAGAAGTTCAGCAGTATTCTGCAATTCAAGTCCTTTCAAAACAATCATAATTGATGATAAAAGAAAATGTGAATTGGAAAAGATCTTAAGTTACTGTTAGGAAAACTCTATTCTAATTGAAATATCTCACCACAAAACTTTAAAACAATTAAAGTGGCATAAAAATGACTAATATGATCTTAAAAACAAATTGCCTGATCTCTATAATGGTTACATTTCTTTTAAATACTTCCAATAAGATATTTCTTCTCTTACTTGCAGAGCATCAAAGTGACAAAAAACCCTGAAGATCCATGCAAATAAACCCCAAGGAAATAAACAAGAAAACAAATACATTTATCCTTAAAAAAACTGCTTTCAGTGAAAAATGGGCATTTGGTTGTAACATTCTGACTATGCTGATCTATTTTAAATTTCATACCTGCCTCCCCACTTAAAAAATAATTCAAATATTCTTGGAGAAAGAAGTAGGATTCTACTCCCTAAAACAGATGTCGTGGGATTTTATTAAATGTTTAAGCTGTTTAATGTTTAAATGTTTAAGCTGTTTAAACTGTTTCCCATGTAATTTTTTTCTTTTATCTAAGGGAAAAAAAAAAAAAAAAGAGAGAGAGAGCATTATTAGACATGACTAATAGAATCTTCACAAAGCCACACAAGCTAGGATTGACCCATCTCATTTTTGTCTGTCCTGGGTAGAAATGGAGACAAACTCAGGTATAGATATCTCCATCATTTAACTTATATAAATCTCAGGCCTAGAACTAGATTTCTACCTACAGTGGTTTCTAAATTCTTCTGCAGGCAGGGAATACATCCTCTCTACGTCTTCCAAGTACTTTGATCCTGCTTTCAGAGCAGCAGTGGCAGTGTGAGAACGAGGTCCTTTCTGCACAAGCACAGTATTTCTAAGCCTGGGATCAAAGAAGACAGATAATACTTTCAAGCCTTCCCTCCTCGACATTTTCCTAGGTGGAACATGCAGCTAAAACAAAGCACTCCTAAGCATCTGGCTGGGTGTGAAAAGAGGGTGGGCAAGGAGAAGTACACTGTACTTTCTGCCTTTTTTGTACGAGCTTTGGCTCTCTGAAGCAAAGACTTCTACCCTCACCGGGTTAGGTAGTGAGAAACGGAGACAGAAAGTGACTTCACAGCCACAAGGTATATCCCTCTGTGCTCTAGAGGCAATATGTGTACCTCGTGTGATTAAAAACACTTAATCAGTCTTGAAGTTTCATAGTAAAGCTGTCATCACAGCCCAGGTGAGTGTCCTTACCGCTAGGGAACTTTGTCCTCTTCTCAGTTCTCTGGATTTAAATCTTTTACCATTCAGTGGCACAGTTTCAATCAAATGATGAAGAGTTAACATCAGAGAGGATTTCCATTCATTTTTGGTAAATACCTTAGAGGAGAAGGATGGGGTATGAGGCAGCTGGTTTTGCAGAATAATATTCTTTCTAAAAGCTTGGTCTGTGATGACACATCACTGAATGACTCTGCTTCTCATGAGTTTCAGACAGGGAAGTGTTAGGATCTAAATCTCCTATTCTAACAATCTCCCTTAAGTTTAAATAGTCATCAGGAGAGTGGCATTTATCAGTTACTTCCAAATGCATTGCATATGACAATGCAAGGCTGACACTTACAAACCAATCAGTACATCTTCCTAAATCTGAGTATTTAGTCTTCTTGGCTGGAGGAGTTATAACATAAAAGATAACAATTAGGAAAAAAAATGGAAAAAAAATCTCACATGTAACACAAATTTCAAGTATTCGTTTTATCACTAACAGCACAGGCAAACTAATTTTAAAGTTTGAGGATTATTTCTTCATTACTTTGTTTTTCATTTGTGAGCAAGGAAGACCATATTAAATAAAAGTTATTCTCTTGCAGCCCAACTTGCGGTGCTATCATAAGGCTTTTGATATACTTTGCATCTAATCTTTTATAATAAATATTGCTACCCAAAGCAACTTCATATAAAATTCTCTTAAGTGTCACAATGAAGAGCTCTGCCTTATAATTTAAACTATTTCACAGTATTTTTCACAAAAATCAGGTACAATAAAATATTATCTGCATAAAAAGGCTTTATTATTGGATAAGAGATATTATTGGATGTTAACACTGAAATAAAAGGTGTTGGATGGTTTTTATAACTGAGCTGATCCCCACATGTTCAATTTGTTATCTTCAAATACAGCTTTATTTTCCAAGGAAAGTACCTGCAACACCATTTTCTAATAGATAAGACTAACATTAATCTACATAGGGAAACTACCATGATTTAGATTAAAGAAATGGTTTTTAGGCATTCAGGAGATGCTGCATAACCATTGCAAATCCCACAATTCATATCTTCCAAGTTCAGAAGTGTTTCACAACCTTGACAGTGCAATTAGAGCTAATCAGGCCAGTCTTTATCTCACCAACCAGTATAGAACATACACCAGTGGGAGTCTGGAATTCAGCATCTCCCATATGTATAAGCACCCTTCAGTTGCTGTGTCTTGTGTGGCACAATCTCATTGCTCTCAGTACCAAACTCACAGTTTGGTAAAGTTATTGTGGGAGGGTCTTAAAAATTTTTTGTAATATCCTTTTTTTTTTGCTGTACTTGTGAAGTTTTAGGCAGATTCTTACTAGTTCTGATGTAAATAAAAGTTACTGAGAAGAGCATGGAAAAACCATATGATCTGCCAGGGTGTTTCCAAAACTCTCTGAATTATTTGCAGTTTTAGCAGCCTGTAAACTGGGAGTCCCTAGAACCTGGCTCAGGTCTCCTGGTCCTCCATGGAAAAAGTGCGAGACAGTTGCTGCCTTAGAGTGTCAGACTAAGATCTGTCACCTCATGTATGATGATTCAGGAGCAGTCTGCTTGGTATAATTATTCAGAGGTGAGGATTTCTGCATCCTGTGGGTTCCAAACTAATTTCCACCTGACAGGCTGACACAGAAGGACTCTGTTGCAGAACTCACAACAGCCCAGCTGGCCACATGGGGGACCTCATTCCTCTTGGTCACCTGCAGTCCCTGACAAACCCAGAGGAACCAGCAAGCTCCAGCAATTTCACAGAATATTCTTAGCTGGAAGTGACTAGAGGGATCATCGAGTCCAACTCTTAAGTGAATGGCCCCAATGGGGATTGAACCCTGAACCCTGGTGTTATTAGTACTGCTCTCTAACCAATTTAGCCAACCCAGCTAATCTCAGGGTCAATTTCCAGATCTCTGTCTTCAGATTGGAGATAACTTCCAGGAATTGTTTGCTTCCTGGTGGTTCCCTAAGCCTTTCCTCCTGCCCATGTGCCTGGCCATACAGCTGGTAGTGTATATGGGCTGCCTCTTGCTCATTACTGTGTATTCTGGATGTATATATTTGGATTGGACAGGTATTGCCAGAAGAAAGGGAAATGACAAAAAATATTAAAAGATCTGTCGTAAGCACAGAACTATTATGTTCTAATGTAAGTAAAAACTATTGTAGTAATTAATGTATGTCAAAAGCATAAATTAAAAAAATTAATAAACATACTTTAATAGAAGGTATTGTTTTTGTAGCTATGCTTGCACTCTTTTTCTTTCTTTTTCCATTTTTTTCCTGTATCAAGTGATATCTTAAGTGAATTTTTTTTACATTGCCCACATATCTGAACACCCAGATCTCACATTACTATAAAGTGAAATAAACAATTGCTGGCAAGTGATGATTCTCACTGAGCTGTGAAGTATATGGACCAGATTCTCTTAGTTCTCTGCAAATGTTCACTTGGATTTAAGTGATCTGACACCTCTTTCCAAAGCTCCTATTTCCCTTTAAAAAAAAAAAATTTTTTTTTTACTTTTGATTTTTCTGACCATAATTGGAGGCAAATCAGGACATCTCTATTTTTAAGAGCTGAGAACCTGTGACATCCAGTTCCTGAGGGAACAACATTATTTATTATTCCACATAGTTTCCTGACTGCTAAAAAAGAGAATAAATATAATTATAAAAATGTGACTTATAACTTTCTCTGAATCCCAAGTGTGTATCTTTCTTAGCCATGTATTCTCTCTCCTCCAGATCACAATCCCACATGTACTAAACTACATACAGAACCCACCTGCAAACCTCAGGTTAAGGGTATTGCATACCTGCTCATATAGGGGGATCCTCTACATCCCAGTTTTCCAGGTTTTAAATTGTATCACCTATAGAGAAGGGACTAGAAAGTTCACCTTTACCAGCTTACCACTGTCAGCATTTTCTGGTCTTTCAGTATTCCCAGCAGTTAGAGAAATACTGTTTTCCTTTCCTGAGTGCAGCAGAGGAACTGAGAAATGAGTTAGATGACATGCTCTGGGCTGTACAGGGACTCTGTCACAAATTAGGATATGATACTGTTAAATAATACTGTCGAGGAATACACTACCCTCTGAAGCTGAACTCCCAGTTTAAACTGACATATCCTACAAACAGGCACCATATTACCAGAGCAGTGCTCATTAAATGATAGATTGGAAGTCAGTTTCCACGTATCAGAGCAGCACATGCTCCTTGAGCCTTCCTTGTTAGTTAGTTGTGAACCATGTATATCCCATCAATAACCTGTTGTTAAAAACAAAACTTTTCCTTGTTAGATCAGGCAATACCATTACACAAATGTTATATTGTCCTTCACACTTTATTTTGCAGATAAACAAGACTACTTTAATTACCCTGATCTGACATGTCATCTTCAGAACAAAAGGTGTGGTACTGAAAGGTATAATACATTTGCAATACAGGAAAGATTTATTTTAGGTATTAAATGAAATAATATTAACACAGAGTATGAAAAATACTGCCCTGTTCTTCACAGAATCTTTCTTGAAGAAACAATTGGAAGGACAAATTTCAGATTTTACTGCTTATCTCAAAGTATTAAATGTTGTACTAAATTATATTTTGGAAAATACAAAGTTTGTGCCACAAACATGAAATATTTAATATTATTTGGGGCATGCTTTAATTATTTACATTTCATAATGCAAAGTTAATTCTTGTTGGACCTTAATCAAGTAGGAGGATATCAGTCAAGGAGCCTACAAATCAAATTTTATGACAAAGACTACTTTTCATTTTCTGACTAATTAGGGCAAAGTAGCCATTGCAATCAACATGACAAGCAAATAGGACTGAGTGGTAAATAAATGGGTGGAAAAGTATATCAGGGGTGTGGATGTTTTACAAAAAGAGATTAGAAAGATGGCATCAAAGGCCAAGGGAGATATGAAAGAAACGTCATATTCAGGAAAGAAGAAATCAGAGTAGTAGAAAAGTCATCATTTTTGATACTTTGATCAAGCAGCATAGAACAACGGTTGTGCCTAGCAGAACAAGGAATTCTTGTACCTGCAGAGAAAAGAAAATTAAATAATAGCAACACAGCATTTTCCTGATTAAAAAAAATAAATGGGTGTTCTTGAGAATATAAATTGAGATCTCTGTAAAGGTCACAGACCAGAAACTGTGGAAACAAAGTAGATCTAATGACACCAACTCTCTGAGTTAGCACTGTATACTGAACACACAACATATTTTTTCCTATTTTCTTCAGGAGTGCTTGTTTGAAAAGCTTCTGTGTACGCTGTGGCAGAACTGTGGGAGTTGGAAAGAGCATCTCTCCCCACCGTGGTGTTCTGGGACTCTGGCCACAGCCTGGGCTGCCCTTTGGCTGCAAGGAGGGACATTCTGGCACCACTGCCATGCCCCAAGGGGTTCTAGGGCCACATGATGAGGACCAAAAATTTGGGATGTACAGAAGCTACCATAACATTGAAAGGCAGCCACTCTCATGGAAGAATATTTATATTCAAATGAGAGGCATATTTCTTCCCAAGGTTATGTAGTACATTCAGTGATAAATATTGGTCATGAGGCTTTGCCTCCTACAGAGATTTTGCTGAGGACATAATTAAGATCACGAACACAAGGTGAAACATTAAAAATAGGACATCAAGGACAATGTACATTTCCCAGGACAGGCTTCTGGGTATTGTGGAGAATGAAATTTTGAATGAAACTGTAATGGAAAAATCAAATAAAGCATGGGTTTACAGACAGAGAAATACACCATTTATCACAATATATATTTAAAGGAAAGGCTTAAATAGCTCACAAGAACTGGGTCACAGTCTTAATGCTGGCTGACTGGAGCTACTGCATTACTATCATCACAGATCACTTTTGCCCCAAACAGGTTTTAATACATTGTAATGTGGGAATTAACTGCTGCTTCCTGATAAGGAGCAAGTCACCTTCTATTATCAGGCATCAAATCATTTTAGTATTTTGCTGATATCTTCTTTTCATCTGCAATACGCCAAAGAAAACAGTTTGTCTGCCTGTAGAGTGGAAAGAAAATGTGCCTGAATGAGACAGAGATAAAAATGGATACAAAAATTAGCCCTTGAGGACAGTAGATTTCCCAAGACCTTGCTAAGAACTCAGAGACAGTTATATTTGGCTTTAAGTACTCAAGCCCAAGTTTATTTTCAGAAAATGATAGATCCTATTCAGAGAGCTTAAAAGATGGCAAAGATATTTAAAGGAAGACCAAATTTTGTTTATTTGTGATTACTTTCATCAATGGAAGAATAGGTATGATAAACAAGTGAAAGATAAATTTGTAGTATCATGTGAATTTGGAACTCAAATATCAAGTATGGACCAAATCTTTTATTTTATCAATTGTAATACGATCATGAGGGTGTGCACATGTCAGGGATTGAAGGATTTATGGGTTATGAATTCAGTTTGTGCATATATATATATATATATATATGGAGACTTATGGTACACACTCAAGCATGCAGGACAGTGGGGATGCTGGGGAGCATAATTTTAATATGGACACAAGGTCTTCCACTATAAGAGCCCTGTGCATTTTTATGGCACATTCAAAGTTAGACTGTTGGCAATCTGTCAGTTTTTTCACATTTGTCATGGCTGTTGATAGAGATCTGTTGCAAGTCTGCTCTTATCCTATCCATCAGTTACTAAATGACTGTCACAGGAGGACCTCTCCACTATTATCTCTCTGTTTTCAATTACTCAGTGCTATGTCCTGCTAATGTATAACACTCAGTAAAAAGGACAGGACAGTGTGCATTTATTAGTCGTGATTGACAGAACTGATAGGTAAAGTCTTTGCTGGGTAAGAAAAAAGCTCAAGCTGAAGGTCTAGAAATTATCTTCCCTAGAAAATGCCTACAAGTCTACCCATGTGTAGATGAGGACGGCAACATGTCCTTCATGCTGTGTGATAAAGACAGAGCAGAGGTGGTGTGTCTTGCCTTCCCTCTCTTGGCACGTTTTCTTCTACTGCAATACGTCTGTGAAGACTGGTCCTCCTCCAACACAACAAAACCTTCTGAAGGCTTGTACCACAGGTTTAATTCAGACACCCACACTCTGTTGGTCCAGTTTCTGAAAGGGAATTGCAGCTTGTTTATCCCAAATTCACCTGGAGTGGCCTCCCTCCTGACTCATAGTCACAATAGCAAGACTGAAAGAGAGACGAGCAGCAGAGCTGGAGCCACGGCTTCCAGAGCAGGTTGTCCCATGACAGCTGGTTGGGAACAGCCTGCAGGGACTTGGTGTGGTTGTCAACTGCTTGTTGTACGACCCTGAGGATTTCGTAGAAACGGCTCTCAGTTTCTGGAGTCAGTGGGACTTTCTCTTCAGGGTCTCTGGACAGGTCGAAGAGCAGTGGAGGATCATGTCGTGTGATGAATCCTCCATGGCAGAAGCAAACGTGAGAATCATAGCACCCATTGGAGTCCTCAGGGCTGAAGTTTGGAGTGAAGAAGAAGACTTTCCAAACAGATTCACCTGCAATTTACAGCCACAAAACAGTTGGTGATAAAGTGATAAAATGATAAAATGGAAGTCCCCTGATCTTACGAAATTCCACAAACAAGGGAAGTCAGTCTATTGGTAAAAAGACAGTACAGACACTCTGTAACAGAAACTGCAGCACACTGAAAGAGTAAAACAAGATTGAGCAAAGCAAAATTAAGCAAAACTTGGTGATTTTCATGCTACATGTATTTATGAAACAACTATGATAATTTCATTCCCTTGGAAGAATTCTGATTAACTAAATCATGGAATACTTTAAATAATGTTGTGTTTTACATAAACAGTGCTAAGAAGATTTGCAGAAATATATACTAAGTCTTCTTCAAGGCTTATTAAAATGTATTTTTGCCCCTTGACCATATTACCCACTGCTGGGCCCTGTCTGCTTCTATTTTGCTAATCAAAAAAATTTAATTATTATCTTTTCCCTCTCTTCCTTCCTTTGTTGTATTAACCCATTGTCCTCTGCCCCATGCTTTCATTGCAAACATTTGGATACTGATTTTATTAAATAGGATGACATGAAAAGGCATAATGGATTCTAAATTCCTGTCTTATGCTTCTAAATGATTTTTTCCAAATATAAATTAAAAATAACAGTTACAGTAGCACAATTTGTAGGTGACATTCTGCTTTGCAAAATGAGAACCAAAGTTTTTCATTTGTAGAGTGGTCATTCTTAGCTTTATTTTCTGTGTGCTGAACTGCCTATTCTCATGTAACTTCAGTTGGTATATTCACTCTTTGAAAATCCTAGTTATTTCCTGGGATAAGAATAAGGAACTGTCAGTTAGTTCTTTCAAGAAGCACTTTCAAACAGGTCAGAGGAGGATCAGAAAACACTTAACAAGAAAGCTGTGAACAAAAAAGTTGTTACTATTTTCCTCAAGTGTCACAGAACAGATAGGAAAGGCAGAAACAGACAGAACAGAACTTCCAGGGAAGCACACCATCCTCTTACAGCCAATGAAGTCTATAGCTCTTCAGAAACGGAACAGAAAAATAATTAATTAGATTAAGAAAAATCTGTATTTTATTCTTAATAAAAACAGATTACTAAACAACTGAGATCTATAATGTCAGATTACCTGCCCACTTAAGGCTATAAAAAACAGTGGAAAAATGCAGTCACCAGTAATTTTCATTTCTCAGCACCTTATTTTGAATTTTTTTTTTTTATCACCTCAAGTTTTTAAATACCGAGCGAAAAATCTCTTTTTGGTATTTTGTTGAATTTTGTTAAGGTCACAAAAAGCTTGTTAACCTAGTAACAGACTTTCACAGATTTATATGTGCTACAGTAGTTAATATTTATTAATCAATTCATCAGTACAACAGAATGGAAGGCACTAGAAAATGTGGCATGGGTAGAGCAGAGATAAACTGATTACATGCTGTAACTGCATCACACTCAGCTTTTAAAGAATGAAAACAGGTTTAAAGAGAAATGTTTCAGGAGACTAAAGAGTCACAGGCTGCAGTTCTGACTATAGCATGGATTTAAAGGACAGTAGGTGACCTCAAGATTCTTCACAGCTTCTTCTATTCCATAGCATTTTTAACATTAGAAGTGATTTTACCTTCAGGAACCAATTCAATGACAGAGCCTGGGGACTACCAATTCACTTCGTCTCCACTTAAATCAGTGTTGGATAGGTGATGGCTCTTATACACATTAAACTGGGAGAACCTTCTAAATGCTTCTTGGAAGTCAGAAAAGGGGAAGGACTTATAAAGGCTGGGTGACTTGCTGGCACAGACAATAGGATGTGGCAGGTTTTAAAAGGCTCTGGCTGTGACAGCTGCAATGGCACAGTCTTAATGGGAAAAAATGAAAGGAAATTTAAAGGAAGGCAAAGAAAGAAAAGGCCAGGTAACATAAGATAGTATTCCTTCATATCTCTCTAGTAACATTTTGAAAGGTTGTTCTGGCACTTGAATCTCTTGTTTTCTTAGAATGAGAAATATAAATAAAATAAAATAAACAAGATCCAATACTGCCACTAATATTTTTTTGAACTTATAGACAGAACATTTCCTAGAAATATGCCTCGCATTTACTGAGATTTAGAATTTACATTCTGACAAGGTATATAATTCTGTACTAAGCATAGGTTCAGGCTCCTTAGACATATTTAATTGGCAAGATGGATGGTGGAAAACATAGAAAGCCAAAGGGCTTGATTAATCAGTGCACTGTGTGCCATTGTAGACCACACAACACTTGCCATGCCTGAGAATTTGATTCACAACACTATAACAACTTGACAGATCAGTAGAAAAAAATTATATGGCTTCTAAAATGTCAGTTAAAAGAAATTACAATAAGGCCATGCACATGACAACTTTGTGGTCAAGCTGTCTTACCACACATTGGTCTTTTATGGTACATTTATGCTGAATGACACTGTAAAGAAAATTTTCAGCCACTTTTCTTGGTGTTGGGTATTGTAGTACCAAGTCTGCTCAAGGGCTTACAGATAGCAATACAAAATTGGGAATTCCAAATTAATGGAAGTTGGTACAAGCAGCCCATATAGGTAAGAAATGGAGAAAAAAAAGAAATAAGGACGGTGTACCATGATGTTTTTTCCCCACACAAAATGAAGACTTGTTTAGGTTTTGTTATATGCAGAGCATACAGCACGTTGCAAAATCATGTGTGGGTTTGGGGACCAGACATGCGTGACATCATCTCATGTCTGAGTGATATTGCTAGTGATTTGAAGAGCTGATGGTACTTTATCAGATAAGCAGCTGTAGAATGTTATGATTATGCAGTGTAAAACCCTGAGCTCTGGGAGTGAAAAGCCTGTTACTGTGCAATGTTTATCTGTTGCACTGCAGCAGCATTTCTGGAACTGCATGTTGTGCTGGAAAAGCAGCAGCAGATTTTAAACACTCATATCCTAGGCATTATAAAAACTAAAGCCTATCTGTCAGTGGCTGTGGCTGTGGAGCAGCCAGTGTAATACACCAGGAGACATAAAGAACTGTCAGGCTTCTAATTGGTAAAACTGATGAACTGTATAAGGTGTGATATTAGAAAGAGAGAGCTCCTTGCCAGTCTCTCAGCTGATATAAAATCTCATTTTGTCAGAAGGTTAACTAGAAGGATCAAATTAATCTCCCAGTAATTAACAGTACCTGTGCTCTCCAAAGCATCTGGATAGTAAACCCTTGTTATATAAAAAGATAACTGTGTGTCTCTTCCCTAGTGAAGTTAGTAGTAAAAATGTCAGGGATTCCCCAAAGTCAAGTATATCAAGCCTCTTCTGAAACAGCAGGCAGGGTCTAAGCCTGCAGCACCCTTAAAGGTCCTGTCCTGGTAATTCACAAATAATTGCAGTCCTATTTTCCTGCAATCCTCCAGTTCCCTGAGTTGTCCAATAAGTTCACTCTCAGAATACCTACTTCCTTTACATGTTAAGAAAAACAAAAACTAAAGAACTTGTACTTCTAAATAATTTCAAATTAAGATAGGTTGCCATTAGTCCAAGCAAATCTGCTACAAACATAGTTGTTCAGTGGTCAATCTCCCTCGAAGACTCCTTTTATTATCCTTAACCCAGCTATTTATCCTCTCATACAGAAAATAGTAGCTCCAACAGACCAGCAGAGGCCATGAGATTATATAGAAGTCTCTCAGTAAGATATATTACTATATTCAAGATGAAGTGACACACTGGATAGGGATGCCATCTCTGTTATAAAAGCTCCCTTCTTAATCATTGATGGCTAACTGGTGTTTTCTGATAAGCAGTTCTTGACATGAATAGAAGCTATTGTTGCATTATTGCCTGGTTCATTTTCACTGAATTTAATCCATGACAGTAGCTTTATAGGTTTGCAGCTACTGTAATTTCCTTTGCTCATATTATTCTGTTGCTTCTTTCCATAGAAGAACAGGTTAAACAGGGCTGTTCTCCACTGTACATTGGGGAACTAGTCCCTGCTTGAATTCAGATCCTCTGAGGGAAGCCATTTGGGTGTAGCAGACCAACATAAATTGACACAGACTCTTCTGTGTCTCAAGTGTGCTCTGTAGCCAGTCAACTCCCATACTCTAACTCATGCTTTTCAACATTTCTACACAGTAGCAGATGAAAACTGTAACTCACTCGAAAATTACTTTCTTCAGATAACTCTTGTTATTAGATTGAATCCTTTCTTCCTGCTTCCTCTAAGTTCATTCAGAATTTTTAGGTTCTCTGCTAATCTTATTCTTAGCAGGTAACACATACTCAGCTCTAGGATAATTTAACAATGTAGAAAAGGCTTCAGTTGTGAAATTCTTGTAGAACTATATATAGCTCTATGCAGGAAAGACAATACTATTTGGTTACTATAATAAAACTATACATATTATTTTTATGACTATGTGCATTCCTCAAACAGCTTATAAAATATGCCATTTGAATTTAAAAATTTGTAACTTTATTGTTCTTACAACAAAAATGTCTTTTTTTTAAAAAAAAAAAAGATATTTGTTTTAAGTGTCTGGGTATCTTATGGTGTTAGAGTGTTACATCAGTCAAAAGACAGCACATCATGTTCCAGTGTAGGTGGAGAATAACTGAGTGATATTCAAAGGCACAGTGTTGGTTTACAACAATCAGTTGTTGATAGAAGAGGCTTGCATAAAGAACTGTGCAGAACTTACAGTATTTGAGTGAACACCAAGAAAAAATCAGCTAAGCAGTGATTTTAAAATATTCAGAATAAAATCTACAGTGTTAAGTATCCACTAAACCAGAAAGGATTGCACATTCCTGAATATCTAATAATCATACTGAACAACTGCTGCAGGAAAAATACAAGACACACTGAAACCATGCCCAGATTGCTGAAGACAGAAATCTCATGACTGAGTTCATTATCTAGAGTAAGAGCTGTGGTATGAGAAACTTCCACTGAATTCTGTTCAAAAGTCAAGATTATCTGTTGAATTGTAGTAGACGAAAAAGAATTATTTTCCTGAATTCTTCATCATCAACTTCAAAAAGAATTGATTAATCATTTGCAGTGTTTTTTTGTTGAAGAAAGTCCTAAAAGGGAAGAATCTGTGGGTATAGAAATTATGCTGGTAAAGTAAGATGCGCTATAATGTAATGTTATGCTTCATATTTGGATGGCTTAGGTGATAGCAACATGAAAGAATACATGTTGCTGTGGAAGAAAAATTCCATCTGTGGTAATTTCATGGAAGTAACCCAGACACCTGCTAAAGATTTGTTTGAAGAATATTTACTTGCTGAATGGTCCATGTAATTTTCAGTTCATCTAAGCAGCAGCTGATAGCATCCTGAAGACAGAAGATAGTGTTGGCACACACACACAAAGAAACCTAAACCAAATCAAACTAAACCAGAAAAAAACTCCACAAAAACACACACAAAAAAACCCCAACCCAAACTAAACCAAAACACCTGGTCATTTTCAATCTATATTAAAAGTCCTTGAAAACAGAAAAGCCTTATTTTATTGCTTATGAAAAAAATGAGTCTTCATTTTCATGTAGTGGTTTTCCATGGGAGTCAGTAAGAGATTGAGAACACCCTTTCAGTTAATCAATTAATCGGTTAAGAACCCCCTTGGGAACAAAGCAGAAACACTTTGCCAAAGATGGCAGAACCTAAAGAGAAACCTATTCCCAACTGTGTTTTGTCTTTAGATTTTTTATCCTGTCATTCAGGAATGCATTTTACTAACAGAAAATAAATTGAGGGCAATCTTTTTCCTCTTTCATAAAGTGGATGCAATTTTTCTGAGTGAAAAGAACAGATCTGTAAGATTCCGAGAGCAATTTTTTCTGATACTAATCAAACATATGAAACAAACATGCAGTGGAAGTCCTAAGCAATTTCTGCAAATATTTTTAGACAAGTTGGTGTCATCCCCAGGAACTTTCTTTATAAATTACCTTCTTCAGAAAGTTTTCAAAATTTGGTTGTCAAACAAATAAGCTGTTGACACAGAATGTTAGTGAAATACTCAAAATCATTAATTGATATGAAAAATTCTACTATGCCTATTTTTTAAATTACCAGATGTACATCTAAAACCAGAGTTCAAATAAATGTTCAAAGTTACTTTAAAAATGAAAAATAGAAATTCTGTAACTGCAGTTGCCTGTAGTTTTGTGCTGCGTCAAAGAACACTGAATAATTATTTTTTTTACTTAAAAATTTTGAAGAAAAAGGAGAATTACTCTTTCTTACAAATGTCTTAGCTAGTTAAATAATTTTACTTTTTCTTTATTTTTATAAAGTTACTATGTCATTTACACAACCTTTTGGTAAAAAAAAAAATGAAAATTTATTCAGTTAAGCATAAATGAAAACAGAATAAAGGACTTTCTTTTATGAGATTTAAAAAATTGAGTTGAAGAAAACAAACATTTGCAAGTAATTTGGTGCAAAAAATATCAGTATCAGACAGTCCTAAATATTTTTAAAAAATCAGAAGGAATTTGGTTCTATTGCAAATATGCATGTGCAGTTTAGCATCTGAAATATGATATAGCAGTTTTATGCTAGTATTAGAAAATGTATTTTCTAGCATATGAAACTAGTAAAAGATTAAAAACTATGTTAAAGCCTAAATTTGCAATTTTCCTGATACTGAGCAAACCATGCAAAAATCCTTCAAAATCCTGAATGAAAAACCTCAGCATGAAAAGGACATAGCACAGGATGCCCTCTTGCAGATGATCAGCAGGGACTCTGGTGCAAATTACAAATTTGTTCCTAAGAACATTTCTAGAAGTGTATTTTCCTTTTCACATGGACTTGTTTGAGGTATTGGTATTTCAGAGAAATCCAGCAGTTCTCCAGTTTGGACATTTATGCAAAAGCCAAACTTGGTTTCACAGTTCTCCAGGCAGTAAAATGTCTCAATTTGAAAAGAAGAGGGTTTTTTAGTAAAGTAATGGAAATATTTTCTTGTTTTGGTTGGATAAAAAGTGGATGTAGAAATCTCCAGCTATTCTCTAGATGACAGTAAGTGATGAAAAAATGAAAGAATCCTGACTGACTCTCATAATTTTCAGCTTAAAAATGCATGTGTATGGTGCAGTGAAAAACAGGCTTTACCTTTCAGAAGTGCAAAAACCTGCTAGAATCTCCTTCCTCTGAGAAACAAGTACAGAGAAAGATGTCCTGTGGATGCAGATGAGACGAATATGCTTTACCTGTTCCTTATACAGAACTTAGATGGAAACACCAGCATCATTTTCATAAAAGGTTACTTAGGTCTCTCATTCAATTAATACAAAATAATTTTGGAATTTTCAGGGTTTGTTTGCTGGGTGATTTGGGGCTTTTACTGGGGCTTTTTAGTGTTTGTGTTTTTTTGGGTTTTTGGGGGGAGTGTTTGTTTGGGGTTTTTTGTTTGTCTGGGGTTTTTGTTTGTGTTTTTGTTTGGTTTTGTTTTTGTTGTTGTCGTTTGGGTTTTTTTATTAAGGACTCATTCATTGAATTGGTGTATAGGAAACCTGGCTTGTGCCTTCCATGCTGCAGCCATATTCCTGCCCCTTAGCTTCCAATCTAAACCAGGATAAAGGTGAGTGAAAATAAGACAATAAGCAGAAAGGGGGAAAAAAATCTCCATTTCAGCTTAAATAACTATGACAATAAATTTGATTTATACTCTTGCTATGATTAGGAGTAGAGTAAGTATTCTTTTTAAAGGACAGTACTTAATTTCTTTTAATTTCCTTTATTTCTCTCTCTCTCTCTCTCTCTCTCTCTTTTTTTTTATCAGAGTAAGTAGGGGAATGCTGGTAGAGAACGGAGCACTGCAAATCCCAGGGTATAAATAGCTCTGTCTGAGCCTAACAATAACTCTGCTGCCACTGACACAGAGCAGAGCAAAGGCAAGAAAATACTGTAACAGTATTTGTCATGCTTGTCAGGGGGAACACTTTCCTACCTAAAATACTGTGAGCAGAAATGTGTATCAGATGATTAGGTCAATTTTCTTGAGCTCGATACAAATCATTTCATGGTGTCTATTCACGCTAGAGATGCTCTTCTCTCTTTTGACAGTCATGTTATTTCACACTTATCAAATAATATGTCCATAACTGTGTCACCCAAATTCAACTGCAGCTGTTCTGATACGAGGCTCAAGATAGTGAATTAAAATTCTTAATGAGATAGTTTAGGTAAATGACACTTGATGATTGTTTTGCTTTCTCCAGTGCTGTGGTTGAAACACTGAACACAAAGAAGGGATTTGCGAGACAACTTGAGATTTTTGGAAGCTTTCCTTTATTGTGGTGCCTCCATGACATGGAGAAGATCAGGAAGAGAGAGGAGGAAAAAAAAAAAGGGGGCAAACATGGAGCGAAGATGATGGTCATAAAGCAAATTAGGAAGCAGGGAAACAAAATATCTTCAATAATCAAGTAGATAAAAAGGTTGCAATGAATTACAGCAAGAAATGACAAAGAAATTTGTCATCTAATTCAAAGTAATAAGTGATTCAGATGTTTTGTGCAGAGCCAAAATATATTTCTTTCTGATACAGTCAACAAGAAAATAAGGATTAAAGAAATAAATCATAAAGATCTTAAAAAAAATTATCATCATCAACAAAGAACCCAACTCCAAACCCACTTCTAAAATAGAAGGCTTCTCTATTTGGAACAGCGAAAGTGTATGAACTTGTGAGACTGAAAAACAAAAGGCAAATGACAGAAAAACCCTCATGAGGGTCAGAGTTTATTACAGCTTCTGCAGTTGCAGAAGGGAAAGACACACAAGGGTTTGATCAATCAAGAGGATCAAAAGGAGAGTCACTACCAGTGAGACTTGAAGCTTAGAAATAAGGAGGGAAACGGGAATAAACAGGTAGGAAAAGGATGAAAACATTGTAAAAGGACAGTTTAGAGTGGGGGGGGAAGTGGCTGCTCTCTGTCCAACAAAAATGTGCTGTAAGTAATGTGAAGACTCATGAGTTATTACTGAAGGAAAAGTGAATTTTCTCCCATGACCTACATATTATGAATCAGATACTTGATGCTATTTAAGTCCTTCAGTGGAGAACAAACACTAATCCATATCACACTGACATTTCAATGTTTTTCATGAATGGCAACACTCAAATCCAGAAAATTGGTGGGCAGTATTTGTCTTCTACTCTTTGCTGTAAACCATAACATGAAAAAGTCTAGTATCAGTAAAATATATGTCTATGTATCTATGGAAACTTGTTACCTTTTGGTACAAGTTTTTGTGCAATTTCTTTGATAGATTACTTTGCCACTGTGTGTTGCTATTAAGACAAGTCTGGTGACAAGGAATAAGGTTTAAATGAGACTTAGTAAAGTTTTTTGAAGTGATTTTGTGAAGGGATTTTGTGAAGTGATTCTGTGCTTCCTCAAAAAAAGCTGCCCCATCACCAACACCACCTACAAGAAAAAGTAAAAAGATTCTCAGAGAGCTGATAGCTAACAGACAATGTAAATGACAATTTTAATCTTGTGTTAAAAAGGAAAATTGAACAAGCAATTTGAGTGGCACTTTCTTAATTAGATTTTAAAGATATTTATGACACTGCCACTCAAGTCAGGATTTTCATTCCAATATCTTTCTGACCATTCTTGTCAGTTCTTTCATGACACTAATGCATGGTTAAAATGCTGCTTTGTGTTCCAAAACCAATGCATTCTTTGCATTTTATTGCACATTCTAATGTTTATCTTATTCATCTATATTTGTAGACAGGCCCTTTTTTGCATCTATGCTGATTTAAAAGAAAAAAAAAATGACACTAAATAAGTTCCCTGAGTCTAAAATTCCCAGTCAACTTCAAGACTCCTATAGTTTTCTTCCTGTCACTTAGCACAATAATACTATTTTTCAGACTGTGAAAAAGGTAGCAAGGCATCTCCAGTTTTAAATTCCTGCTACTAAAATAGGATTTATTGCTTATCACTTTGCTGCTACTTAGCATTCAATCTGACTATCTGGTCACCTCACCTAATTTTGGATCACTGCAAACAACGTGCAGGTCTTTATGTAAGCTATGGGTTGTTATGTTATCAGCCTATACTTATCTGATTAATTTTGTTAAAGGTGTTTAGGATGAGAAGAGTTATGCTTGTTTCTCTTTTGATGAGACTGACTAGTTCAGGTTAGCTCAGCTATAGCTATCTACACTGTAGACATGTACATGTTGTCATCATCATCCTGTGCTAAAAAAGCAATGTGTAATGACTCTTGAGGGCACCAAAAATCCTCACTGGCCCTGCCCAGCCCTGCGGTGGACCCTTATGGGCGCACTCTGCCCATGGACCAGGATTCCCAATTCAGCTTAACCCAAGGCCATCAGTCCCTGCCTGAGTGGTGCAGCAGTGGCCAGTTCTCAGCCCTGTCTCTGGATGTGTCTAGGCCACAGCCTTCCTTCCAGCTCTGTCTGTGCTCTCATTTCCTCCTGCTCCTGACTGCACTCCCTGCATGGGCCTTGAACTTGTCTCTCACCACTTTGCCAGGACTGGGGCTATTGTGGAGTCTGTTTCCAGCAGCCAGCTCTGCTCATTCTTCTCAGGTGCTGGAAGACATTTCTCTGTCACTAAAGCCACTGTCATGCAAGGGTCACTCACAGTTCTGTTGGACTCACCTTCAGGATGAAGTGTCACCCCACTTAGAAAGCTGAACTTTTCTCTCCAGTATTCTCTAATCTACCCTCAATTTTATTTTTAATACAAGGTGCTGTTGTTTATGAAGGTCCTACAGTGTTCACCCACAAGGTGTTAAAAATTTCCTCCTCTCAAGTACATGTAAAACCCACATTTTTCACTGACATGGCCAGAAAATAGAGAGTTTTGCCTTCCTTGTTCATATGTGTTACTTCTGCATACTTTTTTAAAATTAGTTATCCTTAATGATCATTCAACGACCTTTGAAATATAGCCACTAACTACAGTACATCTACATCAACACTACTTACAAGATGCTGTATCTTGCTCATATAAATGTACAGTTTCTTCTGTTCCAGTTATAGAAAATAAGAACAAAATCTCATTTCAGGTTATTTCAAGTGAATTTTCTTTTTGTCATCCAATTCATCCCCCTGCCACTGCACAATTGTTCTCCACAATGTGTTTTCTAAGAGTTCTCTTGATGTATGGTGTCTTCTATTGAAACTTTTGTGCTACTATCATTCATTTCCTTTATTGCAGAAGACAGAGACAGTTTATTGGCATGCTCCTTTCACTTGGTGTTTTATCTACTAACTTTTTCAAATACAAATCCTTCATGAACTTTTCCTGGAGTTTAAATAAGGATTTTGGTGTAGATGACTGTCTGACAGTTCATTTGGTTCACCCCATCCCTCAATTACCTGTTGCATTGTCTATTCTAAACTTAATTTCTACACCTTTTGTAGAGTTGTGATACATTGAAGTGAATGTTAAAATCCCAGTGAATTAACTGATGATTTAATCTTGTTTGCCTTCAGTTCAACAAAGTATTCCCACATTAGCTTAAAATAATAACCCCACGCTTAAATTCAGAAAAGTACAATGTATTCTATGACTGAAGCTGCTGTGTGCTTAACTAATTGTTTAAGCAAGGATCTGCATATGCTGCTCAACTTCCATCAAATCTCCTACTTCAAACTATTTGGCAAAAAATATTGAGTAAATTATTTTTTGGCCATCTGTGCTATTGCTTAATAAAACAGTTAATAAAAACTGGTTTATTTCTTTGCAACACCGATATATATTAATGGATATACTGTGAAGAATTTATTTAATGTTGTCTCAAAACCTATAGAAAGAAGCAACCTGAATCAAGTTTTACCAGGTCCAACTGTCCTGTTCACTGGACAAGTCTACCTTGTAGAAAAATCAGCATTCAGCATCCACATCTTACCTCTCTGAAGATTAAACTCATGTCTGCTTAGCAGCATCCTCTCCCTTCAAACACACATTCCTCAGTTACTCAGCATCTCAGTGGTAACATCTGATTGCCTTCTTATGGCATACACATGCATATGTATACATGTATATATGTATATGCATAAATGTATATGTATACACGGCATACTACTTCATACATCCAGGTAAATCCAGGTGGTTTTGAGTAATGTAACGCATGGACCTGGAGGCAGCATTTGAACAAAGCCCTTCCCAGCTCTTGGGCCTCCTGGAGAGATCCATCAGCACAGGATGGTCCTACACAGTGCCCACAGGGCTCAGCTGAGATGTAATCAGCTATGGAGTGAGTTCATCTCAAACGAGAAGAATGCAGCAATGGACCTCAGGAACTCCAGCCACTGTCCTTCATTCTCTGTGCTGTATTTTCTTGCAGGTTTTTGTGTAAAAAATCCTAAAGTGCTAGAACTTCAGGCAGTGTTTGTTATCTCTCCTAAAAATAACTTAAAACTTCTATCCAATAATTTTCATGGGTCACGAAGGGTGAGGGGTTTTGAAGATACATGAGTGGCAAAAGGAAAATTGGCGGGTTTTTTCCCCTCCAGTTTCTGAAGCACAGCAAGTAGGCCACTGCTGTGAATGAGGTGGTACAAATCATGTTTGTTGCCTTTGGCTTGATCTTTTATTTTTTAATAACTATAGAATTCAATGTCATAATTCTAACAAGCCTCAAAATATCTTTGAAGAAGGCACTTATCTCATAGACTTAATCCAACACCTATTATTACTTCTTGTGGCACCATGAGGTCCAAGATACGTTAAGGAAGACAATTACAAAGACAAGTTAAACAAAGAAAGCTTTATCCTTGAGGATGAAATTCTACATCTTTTTATTGGTCTAAGAGTATATTGCCATCCATTATGGTTTTCTTTAAGGGCTCTAATCCCTTATTTTAAGAAGTGATATAAATAAAGAGAATATAAAACTGTTTGCAGTCTGAAGTCATTCAGTTACACATTGTACTTTCTCAGAACAACTGAAAGTGCTTTTGGCACTACATGACAGATATAAATTTTATATATGCCCTCCCTCCTCACTGCAGTTAAGAGTGATGACATGATATTGTGAAATAGAAACATCTGCATACTGGTAGTTGTTTTTGGACTGTTGAATCTTACACTAAATTTTTAATTCATAGTTCTGGAAATTCAGCCTCCATCTCTCAATTTTATCTGGCTTCTTTGTCAAAATACTCCTTATAAAATCTGTGACAAGAGTAATGGCAACATGAAAGACTAGGAAATGTTTTTCTATTTTATTCACTAACACGGCCCCTTCTAAGCATTTTTATGTTATTCTTCACAAGGAAAATAACCTTACACATACTCCTTATCCATTGCAATGGAAAAGAAAATGGATTTCATGAAGGATTTTCAGCTGTAAACCAGGTTTTATTTAGCATTCAGCAGTGGTTTGCAGTAATTCTTCCTTCATACTATAGTGTACTGCACGCTGGCAGACATTTACCTAAATTTCATCTTGTGATTAATTAAAATACACTTACTGTAACATTTCCAAAGTCTTTAACTAGCTGCCATTTACCCTGAAGATGTCCAAGATTAAACTCTCTCTTAAACTTTTCACTGATACCCAGAGGGAATTCCTAACCAAGGTCTTGGCACTTTGGAACTTGTAGACATAAAAAGGACCTGAAATTCAGTTAGAATTAGAGAATAAGGAAATCTTCCTACCAAAGTGCATTCAAGTGATAGGCCAGGCAGATGGACCTGCTACCTGTCATCCACATCTTTACCCTCACTTTGAAAGCTTTGATTGTCTTGCTGAATCTCACAGATCTGTCTTGTTTTGACTTCAGAACTTTGGACCACTACTCACCTATCAAACACAAAAAGACCAAAACATTAAGCATAAAAAGGTTATCTGCTTCCACAACTAGCTCAGCAGGAGCAGATCAAAATTCACAGGAGTAAGATACCCATACATAGACATATTACACAGACATTCAGATGACCAAGAACGCAGAAAGTTTAAGCATTCCTAAAGCTTCTCCTCCACATCTCTGAGACACAATCCGTCTTCACACAGCTTTTGCAAGTATGCAGCAACTGAAACACAAAAATCTAACAATGCAGTGTAGCAAAAAGATATCTGAGGTCAATTTGGTCCCCAAAGCAAACAAATTGCTTGAAATTAGTTAGAAAATATCAAGTATAATTATCATAGAACTGTTCTTGTGTGTCCAGGCAGAGACTGCATTGACAGGTTCAGCCAAGCTCTAAGGCTCACATATTAATGGGGTAGAAACCTGTTTCTGGCTCCTCCATGCCATGGCAATAACACAGATTTATCAAGCTTGACATGCAGACATTGTCCTTGTAATCATTTGCCAACATCTTAGTTTGAAAAATGCCCACTAATGGAATAATACTTTAAAACATTCAAAATAATCTATACTTAATTTTCTTGATTAAGAGGTATAAATTTTTCACATTTAAGCCGTGTTAAAGAGAGTAATGTTGATTTTTTTTTGTACTTTCTATGTTCCAAATACTTTCCACGGATGAAATGCTTTGACAGATATGTGCTGAAGTACAAGTGGCACATTTACTTTTTTTACTTCCATCTGCTGGTTGCTAAACATTTCAATATATTTCTCAGAACTTAGCTCAGGGTTATTGTTTTGGTTTGCCTTGAGGTTTTTTTTTGTTTGTTTTTGTTTTTGGTTTTTTTGGGTTTTTTGGTTTGGGTTTTTTTTTTTTTTCCCTAAAAATCAGTGTCATAACCATTTAAAAGCCCTGGTAGATATTAAACACTTCCTATCTGGAGACCTCAAATATTTTGGCTCTATAAAAGGGGGAAAAGTAAGGCCTTTGATAATTATCAGGAGGTACAGGCTTTGTATAATCTATTTGGTCTCATGCTCCCAAATCCAGTTAAAGCATTTCTCAGCACCTTTTTTCTTGGTTATTACAGTCTCTCTGTAAATACCAGCACGGTTTTCTAAGCCAGCCTTCTGTAGCTCCAACACAGTCCTGGTATTTGGAGCTACTCAGCACTCTTGAAATCACCAGAACTTCTAAATAACCCAACAGCTCCAGTAGAGATTAGCTGAATGAACTGAAGCATATGACAAAACAAGGTGTAATCTTGTAAGATTTTTTGCAACTCCCAGTTGCTTTTCTACCCACAGACTGATTATGTTTCCATTGACCGTGAAACTGAACTGAGACATTTGTGGTTATTTAGTCTTATGCTAAGATAAACTTATGAATGCACTTTGCAAGATTTTCAGGATAAACCTCAAAATTGTCAAAGTATGATATCCAATAGAATATAGCTCTAAAACAAACCTGGTAATTGTTGCTAATTTTGAAAAATTCAAATATAATCCAAATATTTTAGGTATCATAAATCATTTTTCATAATGGATTTAATTTTATTATAATCCCAATTTCAAGTCATATAATGTATTTTCTGCCACTAAAGAATGCATCAGATTACCAATCTTTTCCTTACCCAAAACATAAAATTAGAGAATAAAAATCAAAATAATGTAGGAAGTTCTAAAGTTTTCCTTCAAAGTGTAAAAGTGACCATTGCACACAGGACTCCAGAATTTTACATGTTTTCTGTATTTGTTTTGAATAAACTCAGCTCTATAAAACCTCAGTTTCAGCATGACATAATAGCTACATTTTTTTCTCTCCCTTATTTCATTTATTCTACCTTTGGTCTTATTTTGATCAGCTCTGTTAGGATAAAAGCTTCCGTATATTATTTAGGGTTTTTTTAGCAAATTTCCAGCTTTAAGACAAAACTTCCCTCTCACAGGGAAGTCAGACAATTCAAATTATATTCACTTCTGTGAAACTTGTATTTGTCATGATACTTGCACATAAGCTCATGCTTTCACAGCACACATACAAATAGTCCTCATCAATGAAACTGATGTCCTCTGGAAAAAATGGTAAGTTTTATTTAATCTCTGGCTTTCTTGTAAGTTGCTTTTTGAAAACTGACCTGAATGTTCAATAGCTCTAGTTGTTTCTGAATCATAAAGGTATGTGGTCTTAGAGCCTCTGGCTACAGCGGAAAATTGGTTTTAGTAACAATTACATTGTTTTTCAGAGTCAAAAAAACATTGTCAAGTAAAAATACTACAAGCAATCCACCATTCAGTATTATAGAGCTATCAGTATTATCCTCTATGGGTGGAAGTCATAATATTAAACTTTTATGTAATATTTATGAAACAAAATTATGTTTGAGTATTAGGATTTGAGAAATCAGACAATAAAACTATGGTATCATATAGAGCACCTGATGCAGATATATATATTAAAAAATAAGTGGTTTAGCTTCTAATTTAGATGTGCTGGATAAAACAGAAAGGGATATCCTACAGCCCAGCAAATTTTTATATCAATGCCTTAAAACCCACAGTCTACCTACAGTAGCCAGGAATTGAATTTCTCTGTAAAGCAACCATGTCTGAGACAAAAAGGTAACAGCTGACCAAAAGCAAACAGCAATATAGTTGCAACAAATTCCCATTTGCAAGATGGGGATAATTTGAGAGATTAAGTAGAGAAAGTGCATGAAAGTCCCTCCATGACCAGCTGTGGGATAAAGTGGACTTAGACCCTGATGGAACTAAAGGATTTGCACTTCTAAGATACCGTGGTCATGAAGAACTAATGAGTCTTAATTTTAGTGTGTCCCAGAGTATCCTAGAATTAGAGAAAAGCACATTCAAAAGAAATTCCAGAGTCTTAAGACACCATTTTTGGAGAATAAGTCATTCTTCACTCAGGTAGATTTATTTACTCACACTTTCTTATCTAATATTTCACTCTTTTACTTTCATAGTGCTAAAGTCAAAATCTTAATGAAACCATTTATACTTTGTTATTACCTCTCTCTAATTAACTTTGTGCTTATGTATCATGGTACTGTTTTAGCAGCTTCAACAAGTGATTAATTAACAATGATGGCTTTTGGAAGATAATAAAGTACTTGGGACTTGGCATCAGGTAGGGATGGGAGAGAAACTTTGTTTAAAAAAAACCCCACAAAACAACAACAACAACAAACTCATGTGAATCAACTAAAACCTTCCAAAATTTCAATTCTGTAAAGAGCTAGAGTAGAGAATTCAAACTGGAATTATCAACAACACAGTAATCAAGACATCAGTTTTGAGTCCAAGCTGTAAGGCTTTGTGGCTAAGTAGTTTTGCTGTCAAGGATATGAATTAATGCTAAGATAACTATAAGCTTCTGGGACTGAGATTCAGTCTCTATTTGTCACCAAACAAGACCATACAGAAAGACTTATAGACTGAAAAACTGCCTGTAAAAATTCTATGGTATTGAAGAGATCCGGATAATATAATTAAATTAATCTTGAAGATTCTGTGGAATATTGAAGACTTTACTGTTCTCACTGAGCAAGTGATATGATTGAGAAAGTTTCTTCTATGATACAATACCATTTAAAAATTAATGTTCAACAGACAAGTAACAGGTTCTACATGAAAAATTAGCACACAGTAATGACAAAATTATCTTAAGGATAACTAATATTTCCTAGTACTAAAAGGGTCACCCTTTCTTTATTGCATTAGTGCTAATACTAAGTGCTAAATTATCATTATCTTTATTGAGGTTTTATAGTCTTGTTGACTTTTAATGTTGTGAGTGAACTGTGATTTCTAACTTCCCCCTTGTACTGTGAATGCTAGAAACCTATTTTGCTTTAAAATGTCAGTCTTGAGGAGGACTGAGTAATTGAGTCTCAAAAATGTTCACCTTAGAGTCCCACAAACATAAGACCATAAAATTTTCCTGAATATGGGTGAACTACATCTGAAAAATTATTTTCAATAAATTTGAGGGTAAAACTTTGAACAAATTTGAAAAAAATATCACAATTCTATATTATTTCAACTAATTTGCTTTTCTAGTAGGAGGTCATTGAAAGAGCTGTGATGAAAAACTACAAGTGAAATGTAGTCTATTTCAGCTTAAAAAGCTTTCATACAAATTCAGTACAAAATTCCTGTACTTTGAATGACACAGGAAGTAACAAATTATAGAAATCTGTTTGGTGTTTTGCTGTGGGTTTTTTCCCCCCTTACTTTTAGTTTTAGGAAACTATAGATGCTTTAAGAAAAGATACTTGAAAATATGAAAATATATGTTTTACATACTCTTTGATATTTTGTAACTACATAAAATGGTGTGAAAGCAACAGAAAGACCACTCTTCGTACTGAGATGTGAGCCTTTCTCAGACTGAGAATGGTTTCACTGATTATTGAGTAATTCTGCTTGTGTTTTCTGTCCAAAGTACTGATCAGAACTTGAATTTAGAAGCAATTACATGGTACAGAGTGCACATCATCCACGGATGCACATTGGCCTCCACCACAGTATTACCCAAGTGCACTTAGCCTGCAACCATTCACTGTTTTCTTCCATATTTATTTTTTCTAACAACCATGGCAGGGTCTTTTTTCATGCCCTTCATGCCATACTGAGAAGTCACCTCACTATTGACAGTCAAGTTTCCAGGGAATTTCTCCAATAAACAGATAATTTGCTTTATTTTCTAGGGGTAATAATATGATGTTAGAGGCTGTGGCACACAGAATACTCCATGTGGGTTGTGCATGCATTAACTACTTCCCTTGAAGAACATTGCCTAAGACAACATATGCCATTTGAATACGATTTTAAAATTAGGATGAATCAGCGCTATGCTCTGAATGTTACATGCAAAATGCTGCAGGCTCAAATCCAACATTGAACTAAAGATATTTTTGGAAATGTAATGCTCCAGATATTGTTAAAGACTCACTTTTAATGTTACTTGGAATGATGAAATGAATTTTTGAAAGTTGCAGTGCATTTTTACCTAGTCTTTTATGTGGTTGTTGTTTTGACTACTACTAAAGTTATAAATAAATTAAAATATATCAGACAGTTGGTCTAACTTGGATACCTTTTTCTATTTAAGTGTTAGCTGTGAAGTATACAGAAAAAAATGCATTAAGTTTTTTCTTTTGTACACGTCACAAATGCATGACAAAATATCTGACAGCAAACGATTAAAGCTGAAATATAAATAGCATGGAATCACCTACTTTAAATGCCTTTGCCATTATATGATCACTGAAACCTGTCAACCTCTCCGTGTTCATTAAAAATATTACTAATTTAGGTCAAGATATTTTGGATTCAATACACCAGTATGTTATGGTTTCTATTTTTATATGAAGAAAAAGCACTCTGATATGATCACTGAAAGTCTGTGTGTATAATGCCACTGTCAAGGGATATTTACCATGGTCTTTCACTGGATGAATAGCCTTCTAAGATAAAAATGTTCCTGCATCAATTTTACTACAACTAAAGAAAAAAAGTCTATTCTTTCTAGCTGGAAATCTAGAATTTTTGCGACATAGGAAAGTTTTACTCCTTCAGATGTTTATTCTTTCTGTTTTATCCTTTCTCATCTGTTATTTTCTGAGAAAAGATACAAGGTTGGTGTGGTAAGATTTGACAAAAAAAATGTTTCTTTGTAAGGAAACAAAACGTTTCCTTGACAGCAGTGAAAGTCACACAGTAGTATCCCTCCTTTGAAGATGTTGTGCAAAAGAAGAAATTTCTGGATAAAGCTTCTATTAAATTGACCTTCCTTTGTATTGTTAAGCAATGAAAGCACCTATAACTGTTGACATTCTCAGGATCAACGTGAGTCTTTACTAATCTGTAGCAACATCTTCTAAGTCCTTTGTTCCCCACAAAGACAGCAAATAAACTGTAAATTGAAAAAGCTCCTCATGGAAGCAAGCAAAAGAATAGGAAAAGTTAAGCAAGGGTATGGGTTCTGCCAATGGGTCCTCTGCATATGGCAAGCATATCCCACACCTCACAAATGAAGCTGCTGTAGCATTTGTTCACCCTATGGTCAAGAGCACACTGAAAAATTTCCTCTGTTATTACTAAGAAAGTAATAATTTAAAAAAAAAAGCTCTGAAAACTGCAAACTAAAATATTTCTCTCTCATTTACTCTTTGTTTGTTTTAAACCTTCAATTTTTACAACTGAAAACATAGAAAAAGGCTAAATTCATGACTAGGAAGGGCCTATAACCCCTAGCCATAGAACAAAATATGTCTCATGAAATACTGTTGGATGCTGGAGAACATTGCAATAGCCAGGAATCAGAACAGCTATGAATTCTGTGATATTACAGAAAGAATCCCTCATTGGTGAATTTGATTGAAATAATTTCAGTAACTGAGGTAGATCACAACATTCAAGAAAGTCAACATAAACACTAATTGAAATGTATCTTGTTTGTTAAGTGAAGCAAAGTGGGAAACTCCTATATAAAGCTTTTCATTGATTTTCTACTGTCTTTAAAAGCCATTATAATTACACAATAAGCTAGTTTGGTGCTGCAGTCTAGTCTGCTTCAATTGAACTTGACATAGAAAAATATATTTTTCTTTTGTTTGCTGAATGACATATTCCACTGAATAACTAAATCCATTTTGAAACAGAAAAGGTGAAGTACTGCTAGTAAAGCCACTGTAGTATTTATCAGAAACATCAGTATATTTTTATTAGTAGTATCAAAATACTGTGAAGATCATAATTTCTTTATAATGTAGACTGTGTGGCATTATAGTTCTCAATGTTTATTACACAGCATTACAATGTATTTCCTCCTTATCAAATCAAAATTTTGCACATAATCAGTGAAACCTGAAAGATGAAGTTTCATTCAACTACAGATTTGCTCTGTATTTGATTAATCCTCCCCTTATAACTAAGTTGTCATAGCAATGCATTTTTAATAGTACTGATTCACATGCCAGTAATATGCTGGAGACAGTGCTCTTGGTAGTTTTTTAGTGCTCAGTTATGCTAAATTATAAAGTTAGCAAATACAAAAGTACTGGTCAGCTTGCTTAAGCAGAAGAACACGTGATCAGATGTAAAACAGGCCAAAGTATCATCTGATGTACATCACAGAAAGCAATACAATATTTTGGGTGGCTCAGCTCAAGAAAGCAAAGGTAGATCCTACATCTGTTTTACTTTCAATATAAATGCTTAATGATTAAAAATTTACTCAATGCTTAAAAAAACCTAGGTGATTACACCCTGCTAGGAAGAAAGACAATATAGTGGTTTTTTTCCCTGAAGATGCTGCTTTCATATATTGGTACTTCTATGATATACCAGGCAGCTGTGCAGAAAAAGTATTGATAATGGGAAATCACTGTACTTTTTTACATGTCTTTCTCTCTGTATTTTTAACAGATAAATTAAATTAAAAATATTTATAAGGTTTCAAAATATCAGGAAATCATCCTTCAAGGACTAGGGTTATATATCTTGGTTGTTTCCAAGGCAATTATAGCAAGTTGGACTCAGTGATCCTTGTGGGTTCCTTCCAACTCAGCTTATTCTGTAACTCTGTGATTCAGTGAAATATCAGCATGCAGAAGTCTGTGAGAGCAAAAGGAAATTGCCTGATATTTCATTCATTTTTTAAAATTCAGAATGTGAAGAATTATGTGCATTATTTTCTAGCGTAAGGTAAAATGTGAGTCAAAGCGACACAAAGAAAAAATGGTCTTAGCTTATTTCTGTGGCTGAGAAAGATGAAGAAAGGAGAAAAAGAGATTATTTTCCTCATGACTCTGTAGAAAGCACAGGGTTTAAATTCTGAAGACTTGTTTGAGAAGATCATTGCATAGCACACATCCTCTAAAAGTTCCTTCAAAGGACTGATGAAGGGGAAATTACATTGTGAATGCAATAACTGACCTAACTAATATAACTTAATGAAGATGTGTATTGATTTGGTTATGAGGAACTCTTAGCCTCTAAATATATAAATGCAAAATGATAATTGTTCACTGTGAAGTTTCTGACCTTCCCTGAATGATGTGAGAAACATGCCTCCTTAAGTCAGACTCAAATTTTCTGAGCAAGGGAAAGATGTGGAATGACCAAAAATGTAATGTACATTACATCTGCCTGTTTCATATATATATATATAAGAATCAAAAATTAAACAAAAACAAAACCACCAAACAAACAAACAAAAAAAAGGGGTCTGGACTGACCTACACAGGAAACCTCATAATGGCAAAGATGAATCTCATAATGGCTGTGGGGTGATGGAGATAAAAAAGGACCAAATAGCTAAGCAGAATTTAGCTTTCCTCTCTATTCTTAGTATATGCATTTTACCTGAGGATCAGAGCTAATCCTACACTTGAGTGTCTAGAAAACACAGTGGAATAAGCAAGTTTTCACTGACACGCAAATGGAGACTTCCCAGAAAATAAATATTATAAGAAATCTCATGATATATGCATTAATAAGTGCATATACACAATATATGTACCATTACCTTGCACTTTAATCAATAAATACATACAACACATTTTCCTTAACTGTTGTAAGCTTTCTCTTCTAAGCTGTTGTTGCTTTGTTCTTCAAAAAGTGCATCTCTGAAATTAATAGGATGAATTAATAGGATGAAATTAATAGGAATTATCTGAAAGAATGAACACTCCTAGTTGGACATCTAGTTTGGGCCTGTTACCAGAGAAGTGCACAAAATGCTGAATATGGTGTGAAGCCCTCAGAGAGGACTGGTACATAAGACAGTAGAGAGGAATACCTGGCTATTGTCTACTCTCACTACAATGTAAGCTGACAAGGCAGAATATCAAAACCCCTTTGTGCTTGTTTTGTCTGGAATAGAGCCAATCTTCTTCACAGTAGCTACTAGGGGGCTGTGTTTCATATTTGTGCTGAAAACTGTGTTGATAACAGGGATGTTTTATTTATTACTAAGCAGACAAGGCTCTTCTGCCTCTCCCCCACTCCACCAGTGAGCAGGCTGGGGGTGCACAAGGAGCATTTGGTGGGAGCATTGCTGGGACAGCTGACCCCAACTGACCTAGGGTATATCTTAGACCAAATGACATCATGTTCAGCATAGAGAGCTGCAGAAATAAGAAGGGAGGGGCAACATTCAGTGATGACTTTTTTTTTCCAAAGTCACTGCTATGTGTGATGGAGGCGAGCTTTCCTGGAGAGGGCTGAACACCTGCCTGTTAATGGGAAATAATGAATTAATTCCTTGTTTTGCTTTGCTGACATGTGTGGCTTTTGCTTTAACTATTAAACTGTCTTTATCTCAACTAATAAGTCTCCTCACTTCTACCCTTCCAGTTCCCTTCCCCATCCTAGAAAGAGCCACAGAGTGGCTCTGTCAGGCTTACTTGCTATCTGGAATTAAACCACGACAACCTTCTGTACAAAAGCCAGCCCACTGTTATGAAAATGTTATGGCCAAGTTCTGAGTGGGTTTCATCATTTGAATGCCTTGGAGAAAGGAAGAAGCACATTCTACATTCTGTTGCTAATCACGTAAATAGAGTAGACTAGTCCCCCATTGTTGCTCATGTTCATTTCCCATCACATTCTCCTTCAGTGAATAATAAAGATGACCCTTTCCTCAGACAAGAGTTATATAATCTTGCAAAGGTGTATGTTTGAGAAAAACAGCTTCTCTGCCCACTTCTCTCATTATGATGCAGAATAATTTCATCCAACACCAGATACAAAATGGTTCTGGATCTGATTGCTTGGTTCTTGCTTATGATTATTTATCAAATGCAAGACATAAAGGCACAGTAATTGTAAATAAATATTATATGTAATATTTTCCCTTTTCCTAGTTTAAAGTCCAAGACAGGTAGAGAGTCAGCCTACAGATGACCAAGACAGAGTTTCCAAATACTTTAAGTTTGCATAGTAACTATTAAACAAGTCCTTCCCAAAACACTTAAATAAAAAAATTCTAAGCCAAACCTTGTTTCGGATCATTATTTTGTAACTGTAACACAAGCCAATGTGTATCACTTCCAATGTCAACTGAGATGGGACAAATCTGTGTTTAACTTTATTCAGCACAGAGATTTTTATAGAAAGAGAAATATCCTTCGGTTAATGTGGAAGGTGCTACCAGAAACAGTAAGCTGTTAGTTAAAAAAGAGCAAATCAGTGATAAATTCTTTTCTCCTTGGCCTACAAAACAGAATTATGTGATTCAGAACAAGCATGAAAAGGGACTCTATAATTCTATATTCATTTATTGCATAATCATGACTTTGACTCAGTGATTTTTTTTATGTTTTGCTATCTGAATAATAAAAATGACCAGGCTGGCATCATACTTCTGCTGTTATTCAGCAAACCATTCTACTACCTGTGCATTTTTAGGACAATATAAGAGTCAACCTTGACTGTTTCATTCTGTTGCACAGCATCTCTCTCATGAAGGTTTAAAAAAAGGGCATTTTCAGATATCACAGATCTCAGTATTGCATTCATATTTAACATTAATACATAACAACCAAATAATGTCAAACAGTGAAATGGTGAATAGGAATGTAACAGCAAAGACAAAAGTGAAAAGAAGGGAAAAAAGGCTAGATATTTTGAACAACTTTTTTGTTACTATAGCCCAAGGCTTCCTCCTGATTCTTTTCAAGCTACAGTAAAAATTATATTAAATATTTAAAATGTGAACAGGCAAGTTTACTTACTGTTTCCTGGATGCCAGCGCACTGCATTTAAATATGCATTGCAGTAATGGAAGAGAAATTCATGCTCAGATCGAGTAACTTTTCCTTGAAGTAAAGGCAGCAGATCATGTCCATCAATAACCCTGAGTTAGAAAGAATTTCATAATCAGAAAAATAACTCAAACCTCACTTTCCTGAGAAGATATTTTAACTCTGCTCATTGGCTGCTTAAAAAAAAACCCCAAATCTGAATGGCCACCTCCAATTGGTCAATTCAGAGAAAAACCTTCAGGAGTTCTTCCCTTTGATTTTTACATTTCCTAAGGAAATGTAAATTTTACATTTTGCCATTATGAATAATTCCCTCAAATCTTTTTTTTTTTTTTTTCACTTCTGAAAAAGTTAACAGACATAAGAAAATAAATTGCTACAACACAGTCCTTCACAAATACCTGTTTAAGTTTTTGGGAGTAGTTTGGCTGAAGTAACCCTAAACTAGAGAAAATACATTGTTCTGTGCTAGTATCCCCAGAAGCAGTGATAATATATCTTTCCAGCATATTATGTATGCCAGAATTTAAGACAGAAATGGTAATTTCAAATTTGAAAATTAACTGTTTAAATACGCATTTATCAACTACAAACACACACATATAAATATATATAAATTCTCTAAATGCTGCTGGACAATTTGGTCATGCTTTGAAGGAATCAGTCAATTTACATAAAAATTGAGCTATAAAATAAGCAAGATTTTTAACTGTTTCCTTAAATTAAACCTTTGAATTGCTGATATCAGCTGGCAGGGGCAAAATCACAGTCTGCATTTTTGACCTGGTAAGAAATACAAATTTTTCAATAAGTTTTATAGGAAATTACTATTTGCTGATATACAGATCAGCAAGTCCTTCTTTCTCAAGTATTTTGAGTGACATCTCATAAAAATTTCTTGAAACTTTTAAGAAGTTTTAAAAAGTCTATATTGATTTTCAGTACCTTTCCATACATGATCATTTCCTTACCATTACATAAAACATTTTTCACGTTAGTGTAACTATTACAACACAAGTAGTAAGTTTACTTTTTTAAGCCACATGTGATGATTAAATTCTTGTCAGCAACTGTATGCAACAAAACCATTCAGAGTAGCACTTTTCTCAAAGGATGGCCAGGAAAACTTCCTGGAATTTCTGAAAGCTATCCTGTCTGATAACTGCCATCTGGGTGAATCCCTCTCTGTGGAGGTCTGTTGAAACAGAGTCTTTCCCACTTTCAGTTTTTCATGTTTTCTTGCCTGAGTAACAGGTTCTTGTCTTGCAAGCTTGCTCATTAACAGATGCATGTCTATTGGACACTTTCTGTTGTAGAGCCCTATTGATGGTGAAAAAGGCATCTCCAGAAAAATGTTTCCAGTACTCAAGCATTGCTACAGCTGCTGGATTCAGAGGAATATGCAAGACTTTTCTTTCCAATTACTAATTTCTCTTCTTTAACTAGGAACATCTTTTCCGTTCCTTTTTAACCTGCTCCCTCACAGTGACAGAATATTAATTATAATAATTTTTCTTATTTCTCAGAAGAATTCAGTGGAGCTATAAGAACTCAGCTGCTGGAATAAAAATACTTCAAGCTAGTCCATGATCTAACATGAAGCAGTACTTATGGCTTCAGTCTAACACAGAAGAATCACAGTGGAGCAACCTACAAGTGGGAAGTTACACAAGTATATTTGAATTTCTATAAAGGAGATCAAAGAAAACATCAGTACTTAGTATCCATTCAAGCAATATGAAAACAAAATGCATAAGATCTGTCACACGAAGAACAATCAGAACTTCTGAGGTTCGAAAGAATTACTGCTTGTAGAGCATCTCTCAGGACGAAGCTGACTAATTTTTCATGTCTTAGACTTGTCCTGCCCTGCCATTTCCTTCAAACACTCAATGAAGAATAATTAGCAGAGTGACTCTGCTCACCACTGGGCATATTGATGTGTTTTGTGATATTAAGCAGGTCAAAGCTAAGCCCATGAAGTTTAAAGTAATTTACACTTAAAGTTTCTTTTCGCACCAAATTCACTCATGCACAACAGAACCTCTTTTGATACATTCATTTTTGCTTTTAGTAAGTTTGATTTGACAGTATATTCTCTGATGTTATTCTGTTATCTTTTTGGTGCTTAGTGCTTGTTCTATGAGTTACACTGTATTTATATACATTTCTGTAAAATACTATCAGTATGTCATTATGAAAAGAGACAACATAATATTGCTAGTACAAAACCTAGTTTCTTATTTACATTCTCACTTCTATCTTAATAGATCTCATCAGAATGCATAAAACACTCATGACACTTTCTCTAAACCAGAGATGACTACAGAGCATACCTGTCAGAGGGTAACTGTGCATCTGCAAGTTTAACTATGGTAGGAAATATATCCATGTTGCTCGTTGGCTCATCAATGTAGGCACCAGCCTGTACCACTCCAGGCCAACGGAGAAGACCTGGCACACGGATACCTCCTTCCCAGTTTGTTGATTTTCCACCTGTAGAAATGAGTTTTGTTTGCAGAGAAATCAATTTCTTCTAAAATAATGCCACCCCATAAGATTTAATTTCCAAACATTAAACATTTCCATTAGACATAATTATCCTATTCTTAATTTTCTAGTTTTTCTACATTCTTTAGTACTTTCTCACTGCAAATTTACTAATATGTATTAGATAGAGCTTATAAAATGCATTTAAATTAAACACACACACACATACAAAAAAAAAAAAAAGTAGTTGTAGGAGATTAAAAAGCACTTCACTGGAGTCTTCACATAGGAATTGGTCTATTGCCCCATAGATATGTGAACGTATAACCAGAAAACAGAAATCCAAGAAAAAAGAATTATACCTAAATGTCTCAGGTATGAACCCAGAGAAGGTTCACGGACATGATATTTCATTAAAAATTACGCTTAATGACAGAATAATGCTTAATGATAGAATAAAGTACTAATTTAAATATGTTACTGTATTCTTCAATGCAATGCATTACAAAGAAATTCACTTCGGTGATGATAATTTTCAGGATGCTGTGAAGAACTTTTTGCATTCTAAATCAAAACAGTTGCATCAAATGCATTATCTACTGTTGAGCGGTCATTTACTGTTTCTACAAGATCCATCACTGCCCAGTCCTCCCAACACCTTTTGCAGAAGGGCAATGGGTTTATTCTATGGCAGCATGTTCACCATTACTAAGTAAATAATTGACATGACTCTGTATTACATGCTATTACCAATATCCTGCACAGTTGAGACTATGTAGAGCACTTAGGGGTGACCTTTGAAATTAAACAGATGGGTTAAACATGTTCAGGGCCATTTGAAAACAAATTGAGGCTATTTTATAGAATTAAAATGTCTGGAAAAACAGGAATATATGGATTGGACTTCTGTCATTAAATGAATCAAATAGCGATTCATGGTTCAGTCAAAACTACTACAGGACTATTTTTTTCTGTATCTCCCTTTTTCAAGTTTAAAATGATAATAAAAAAAATTACAACAAAGTATTTCAACAGTCCTGTTCTTTCAGCATCTTAAACATCCCAAACACCTCACAGATGTCAATACCTTAGGTATTGACCCCAGGCCCTGCTATATATGCTGTCTATTTTACTGACTTCTCAATGATCTTTTCCATTTCAGCAAAGGGGGTTCAGAATCCACCTGGATTTTCTACAGGATTTTCACTGTTTGCAAGTTAAGTAGTAACTTCAAGACAGACAACTCTTTTTAGTATAAATTTACCTTTTTCTTTTCTTGTGACTGAAAGATCATTAGCTTATGATTATTTTTTATATCAGATTTTTGCTTAATTTCTTTTCACGGGCTTTATCAGAATTCATAATATTGAATAGTCAGGGACACACCTTGTCTGACATCAGAAAAGTTAGACTTTCTAATATTCAGTCTTATGTCAAGTGACAGTATTTGCTCAAGTTGTTTTTTTTTGAAAACAGTGTCAAGTTCAGATATCAACAGGATCATCTGTCTTCTAGAACACTCTTGAAAGTTTACTGCCATCCCTGAATTAAATGTAATTCCATTCTCATGATGAAGTGCTATTCTAAAACTCAAGAATGAGATGCACGTCATATTTTTGTTTACATTCTAGTAAAATACTGTTTTCAAAACACAACTCTAAAGAAAATATAAGTTCATTAATTGTTATTTGGTGAGATGTAGAACAACTGCCACCAGAAGGAAGTGTTCACCCAAAAGTATGCTGATCAGTTGTTAATGCTGTTGGGTCAAAAGCAGTGTAGATATCAATAGGCTGTGTCCATCTTCTGTAGAAAAGATGACTCTACCCCTGTAAAACACTCATTAAGTTTTTCAAAGTTTTTTGGGAATTAGCTGTTACACAGCAGGAAAAATAACCTGACTGAGCTATGGTGCATAGAAAATCCAGATGAGTGGGAGTTGTTAAATCCAAATAAAAATTCAAGCATAAGGCCATAAAATTACAAATGAACATTACAAATATTACAAATCTTCAAATGAACATGCTTTTAGTGAACAGCTACACCAGGGAAGTGATTTAGTTCATGGCCTAGATCCTAATTCTGTGTACACGTGACAGCAGCTTTATGGCTGAATGATATCAACAACCCTAAGAGTTGATCTATACCTTAGGTAGCTTTAGGTATGATGTTCCTTTTATTTTTCTATGCCTGTCTGAACATAGTAAGACTGCTTGCTAGACTGGATGTTTAAATAAAGTCTTGTTATACTGTTGTCTCCTGTGTTATCTGAAGACAGAGAGATTTTAAAGTAAGCGGTAAATCTGATTCTCACACAGGTTGCAATTCTTAAAACCTAGATACTGGGTCAGTTTCACAGCTCTTAGGTTCACAGCACAATTTTCTAGAATCAGCAGAAAGGACAGAAAAATTGCACATTGCTCAAGCACAAAGGAACACTCCACAAACTGATGCCCTGCTGTAAGGTAGAAAAAGCAAAATGGATTCCACAGCAGGGCTTTCTCCTCACTTACGTCTAAGAAGAAGTGACTGCTGTTTTCCTTTCAAAAGGCTAATTGGAGCATTTTTTTTTTTTACATCTCTGGAGACTGGGAATGGCAGGGAATCAGGACAGGAATTACAGGTCATTGCAGAAGACTGACTTCTATTATCTCTGCTTACATGGTGTTCATTTTTATTAGAATTGTGCTTAGTGACTGCAGGTGCTTTATACCATTACACGATTACAAATCCCTGGACATTTATCATCTTTAAAACTCTAGCTGTTCAACTTTGTACAAGATATTTGCATTCTTTTTTCCTTAAAAAATACATCAAGGTTGCTTGAAACATGTAGCAAACATCTAAATGGCTAATAAAATAAAAGAATATCTACAAAATATCATTATTTTTATCTAGATATTTAAGGACCTGGATCATTAATTTTGCATTTTGCTCAGATGTGACAACATAGAAACATAGAAAAGTCCACAACCTTGTTGCCCTTATGCCTTGCAAACACTAGGCAACCTATCTTTGTGTTATTTTTGTTCTCTTAAATACTTCTAAAAGTGTTTTTAAAACAGCACAAAACACACCAGGCTGTATTTTCTTGCTTAGCTATCTACACTTTCTGAGTAGTTGCACCTTTCAGTGTTAAATTGAACAATAGCCTACATTCACCTTTCATGAAAAATCTGCAGGAGCAGGCAAAATACAGACATAACTCTCTGCAGTCATCCAAAACATGATGTCAAATTTCCATTTTAACCTCATTTCAAATCTAAGCTTAAAGAATATATCTTTTTTTCCCCCCCACTGGTTTAAATTGACTGCTATTACTTAACTCTGGCAACAGAGCTTTTACAAAGCATGATATATAAAGGGGAACTCTGCAGTAAATCACTATTAACATTATGAATGATGAATGATGAAAATGATTTTAAATAACTTTCTTAAATTTCCTGGATTATATAACCATACTACTCTTTTCCTCATACATTCTTCTAAAAACAAAGCTTCCAAATCAAATTTATTTTCTTGAATGATAGAGAAACACAAAGATATTAACTATTCTACCCATCTATACTGGACTTTATGCCACAAATATCAACAATTAAGAGTGGTTACTATTGCTTACTTTATAAAATGGTTGAACAACAATTTCTTTTCAATGACAAGTTTACTCTTTATTTTACTGATTTTTAACTTGTTTCACTTGCTGTTTTTGTTAATTTTTAATCTGAGCTATTCTTCTATAGGTGAATGGAATAGACATGGCTCATTTGGTCGTTTCTCATCTAACATTTCTTCCAATCAAATGATGTGATCTCTGAAGATAATTTTTGTTTCAGCCAAAATTACAAGATTGGTTGATTATTTAAAAATCTGGATCACTTCAGAGAGAAAATAAAAATACAGTACGTTTGACAAAAAGGTCAACTATTACTTTCTTTCAAGTCAAAAGTAAACTCCAACAAATATCACTAGATATGCCACAGCATGATTCCTGGGGTCAAAGTAATGGTCAGCTTGATCTCTTTGTGGCTTATAGGAAGGAAAAGGTTTACTAACAGCTTTCAACAAACCCTGCTGAACTAACTTATCACTGCAGTATATAAACTTGTTTTACAGTAATAAATTAAAAAAAAAAGTTATTCATTTCTTGTTTTGGTCTCACAGACCTGTAGTAGATTTTCTAATAATCAGGGTCTAAATCCTTAGGTCTAAATCCTTAGGATTTTTTTAATGGATATTAACAAATAACTATGATAATACCTATTTCTAAGGCACAAAGCACTTAAAATGAATGTTTTTCACACAGTTTGGCTTTATCAGTGTTTGGTTCCACTTCTGTTGGCAGCAGAACTCATGACCCATTCTGGCAGCATGACAGTAGCCAAGTGTCTGTATTGTGCTAAGTGCTTCTTAAGTACAAAGAAAGACTGTTTCTAATGCAGGTCTGAGGTACAGATAAAAGGTACACATCCAAAAGACACTAAGATGTAAGGAGATTGAACAGAAAATCCTCTATGTGACAAAGTGGGACACATGTCAATGAGTGTAAACGAGAGAGGACTTGTACTGTCTGCATATGTACCAGTGAAATACTACAGTGAGAAAAAGTATAGAGAAAAATTCTTATTACCTTCATTGTTTACTGCTAGAAATGATTTATATATATTCTCACAGTACCAAAGAAGAATATAATGGTTTCCTTTAAATCAGTCAACATCTACATCTTGCTAATATAGACAAAAATTTATTAATTTATTTATTCTACTCATCTTATTTGAAAGTAGAAATCCAAAGCATTTGGAAAAATGAACCTTGTATCTGCTCCTAAAGGAAAGCTATGGTGACTAAGTCAAATGGACATTCTTCAGTGAGGCAGCTAATGAAAAACACCTAAGAACAAATCAGTGCAGGTATCCTGGAAACCATGTAGACAAGCAATACCTTAATGTTCTATACTTTCAAGAGACAAATATTACAGAACTGAAAAAAAAAACCAAAACCACCTGGAAAAATTACATAGAATTTTCTAAGAAATTCAGTTACATCTATTACTTTCTTTATTTCAATATAAAAATATAATTTTTTATTTCAATAATTATTATTCAATTATTCAATTATTATTCAATTATTATTTATTATTCAATAATTATTTATTTCAATATAAAAATGTTCATATTAATGTATCAATTAAATTGTTAATATTTTTTATTTAGTTAAGGTATTAATAGTATCTCATAAAATCCAAGGAGTACTTCATAAGTTCAGGTAAGAAGGCCTTCAGTTCTTACTAAAATAGTTACTATTTTTTTTGCTTTAGAAGCTGTATCTAGATTTAAACCTTTGAAAGATCTTTGACAAAGACCTTCAGGAGAAGTTACTGGAACATTAATCATAGGTTAGGAGACAAAGGATTGTCATGAATCAAAATCTAACTAACAGTCAGGAAACAAAAAGAAAACAAACAGCCTGTCATCCTTTCAAAAATACTCAAAAACAATAGTAAGGTACCTTGATGCTACACTGTGTATATATTCTAGTATATTTCAGTTTTGAAAGGGAAGTAATTCACATAAGAAAATAACAAGAAATTAGAGACAAGTGAAAACTAATCAGTTAAAAATCATAAGAGACATGGAAGAGAAAATTATCTTCTGAATTTTGCCTCTGCAAAGAGGCACTGTAAAAGTATACAAAACAAATCTAAGCTAGGTAAGATTTAAAACTTTTCTCTTCTTTATGCTATGTCAGTGAGGAAATGTTATTAAACTTCAAGATGTTCCATGAAATTTGCAACTGTCCCATTTCAAAATAGTAAATGAAAGCACCGTGTTCTCATGGACAAGTGACAGAGGCTATGCTCAGACTTTAAAAAGACTCAAAGTGGAAATTCATCTTTATATGATAAAAATTTATATAATTAATGCTAAGAATCTTTGTAGAATCTAAATTGTCATGATTCACATCTTAAACCAAGATCATACTGTCTAGGATTAGGATCTTCTTTGGAATTTTATTTACTACACAGATCCTGATAACCAGCTGTCAGAAAAAGGCCACTGGAAAGAGATTTTGATCCATCACTTCATTATTACTATATAATGTCTTCTGAAAAGGAACGCTGCAGAAATAAACCAGACTGTGTACAACAGAAATTGGTTAAACATTATGTTAGCTCTGGTTTCTAATTTAAAGGGCTATCCAAATTTATGGTGAACTATTCTGTAGTTAGAATCCAGAGTAATGAAACCTTCAAACAGAAATTTCCCCTTTTTGCATTGAGTTTTGCAGCACTAGCTTAACTCTCCAAACCCCTCTTAAATTTTATTATTGGTGCTTATTTGGCTAGGTGTCAAGAGAAATTAGTGAGTTAAAATTGTGGAGATCAGCTGAGAGCTTTTGATTTTAGGGCAGAACCAATTATTGCTGAGCATACTGCTCCAGCTCTGACGAGAGGGTTAAGTGGCTTGATTTAAATTTGCATTCATAGAGCACTCAGATACAAAAAGATAAGTAGTGGAGATTGACTAGCAGAGACAGGGACGGAGAAAGGATGTGTATGTCTCACAGGTTTTTATACTACACACCACAGGAAGCAAATTCCTGGTGTGTGTACACATAAGCACAAGCAGCATAAAGATTGTCCTTTTCCTTTTTTAGACACATTGCTCTATCAGTGCCTGAGTCTTGGAGCTTCACAGCTCTGATTCTCATTAACTTGGCCAGAGATGTACAGACACTTTTCATTACACATGACTTTTAATATGAAAAAATTCCTATGTATGAAAATTGCTAGTTATGCAATTAATTGATCTTTTCTACTTAAGTCCTTTTGAAAATGATGCATAATATACCTGATAAATTAAGAAATGATTTTGAGGTGGAGAGAGTGGAATATAAAGTAGAATTAATTGTATTTTAAAACGTTAAAAGTGTATTCAACTAATTGCATGGGTCTTTTAGTTGTGTTTTATTTTAAGAATGTCTCTCATCAAATAATAATTTTGGTCCTTAGATTGTGATTGTTTTCTAACCCATTTGTCAGCACAGCACAGGTGTCAACTGCAAACCACACAACTTTTCCTTTTTTTAAAGAAAGAAGCCTCATTACTACCCAACTAAACCTATCAATCAGATTTTTTTCTTGATCCAGGTAAGATCTATCTCAATTTTTTCTCTGCACTGTAAGTATGAATACAAAATTTTGCAAGGCTTGAGAGAAAAGACTCCATTTAATCAAAGTTCCTCAAGAAGACATATTCCCAAGTGTATTTTTTCCTTCCTTATCATTTATCCTGTACCTTATGTCTGGCACTCTAGAAGGCAAATATTTTTTAGAGCTTCTAAAACACCTCAGGCTGTGCCTACGGCTACAGATATGTAACCATATGGTTCCTTAATTACTTAAATCACTATGCAAGGCCTGTGTGCTAATGTTCAAGATACATTTCACTCTGGTGTTAGCCCAAGGGGACCCATCTGATAGACCTCATAACTTTGGCATCCCTTATTTTTCTTGTGTAGCATTTCCTTTGAAGCTCTCTTAAATACAAGGATAATTTCTCAGACAGATACCTACCGACTAAAAACTGGGATCCTTTTGCTTGCAAACCTCTCTGTATGGTTACTGCTTACTCTATGTGCCCGAATTTTTTCCTTTTTGAAGTTCTGCAGTTGATGTAAATCTGGCAAGAGTGGAAGGTTTGTTACCATCCAAAGGGACTTTGACAGGCTTGGAGAAATGGGCCAAAAGGAACCTCATTAAGTTCAGCAAAGGAAATACCAAGTCCTGCATCTTCACAGCAGTAACTTCTATCAAAGCAAAGGCTGGAGAGTAACTGGCTGGAAAGCAGCTCTGCAGAGAGGAACTGGAGGGTTCTAATGAGCAACCAGCTGAACATGAGCCAGCAGTGTGCCCTTCTGGCAAGAAAGGACAACATCACTCTGAGCTGCATGAGGAAGAATGTTTCTGGCAAGTCCTGCTCTCTGCTCAGCACTGGTGAGACATACCTGGAGCACTGGGTCCAAGTACAGAACTCCCCAGTACAAGCTACATGGGCATACTAGAATGAGTTCAAAGGAAGGTGATGAATGATTAAGCAGCTGGAGCATTGAGAGGAGGCTGAGAGAGATGTTCATCCTGGAGAAGAAAATGCTTAGCAGAATCTTACGTATCTGTAGGGATTACATGGATTTACCTGAGTAAAGAGGACAGAGCTAGACTATTCAGTGGGGGGCCACTGACAGGCAAGAGGCAGTGGGCAAAATCTAAACCACAGAAAACTCCATATAAACATATGAAAAAGGGGTTTTTTTTATGGTGAGCGTGATCAAACACTAGAGAAAGTTACCCAAGGAGGCTATGAAGTTTCCATCACTGGAGATGTTCATAACTTGGCTGGATACAATCCTGAGCAACACGCTACAGCTGACCCTGCTCTGCAAGGGCTGAGACTGCAGACCTTGGGGGATGCCTCCCAGGCTCAATTACTATGAGATTTTGACCAGCTGAACAACTATATATATATTAAAAAAACCCCCACAAAATTAAAAACAAAACAAAACCAACCAACCAACCAACCAACCAAATAAAAAAACAAAACACCTAAGGAAAATTTATTTTGTTATCTCTACAGCTGAAAGTTTCAAGTTGTGTGAATGACTTTCCAAAAATTGCTGGATTTCATTGATCTTGACCCCTGAAATATGAGTGGAAAACAAATTACACAGCCTCTACCTAGTGAAAGAACAAAAAAGAAATTAATCTCCCATAAAGAGACAAGAAGACTCATTGAATATCATTAAAAACACTAAAAACATACATTCTTACTTTATTTCAATTAGATCAAAGATTTTGTACATTGTACACTACAGTTTTGGGTGCAAACCCAAAAAGATGCTTTCTTCTTGCATTTTTCAAGAACAATCAGAGAATATTCACCTTTATATATGCCATTGTATCCTCCATGGACTTCTCCAGCATTGGAGATTTCTTCAACATGAGCCCCTTGGTCAGATGTAAAGTATACAAGAGTTTTGTCAGTCAGATTACGCTTCTCCAGTACATATAGAATTTGCCCTAGGTGAAAAAAAAAAGGAAAAAAAGAAAAAAGTAAGGAAAAAAACCAAAAAACAAACAACTTTAAGAATCACAGAATAAACTAAGCTGGAAAAGACCTTTGAGATCACCAAGTCCAACCTGTGACCTAACCTAACACTTCCTTATCAACTGAACCATGGCACTGAGTGCAAAGTCCAGTCTTTTTTTAAACAAGTCCAAGGATGGTAACTCCACCATCTCCCTGGCCAGACAATTCCAGTGCCCAATCACTCTTTCAGTGAAGAATTTTTTTCTGACGTTTAACCTAATCTTGCTCTAAGACTGTGTCCTCTCATTCTGCCAGTTGCTGCCTGCAGAAAGAGACCAACCCCCACCTGACTACAACTACCTTTCAGGAAGTTGTAGAGAGTGATAAGGTCACCTCTGAGTCACCTTTTCTCCAGGCTAAACAATCCCAGCTCCCTCAGTTGTTCCTCATAAGGCTTGTGTTCCAAGCCCCTTACCAGCCTTGTTCCCCTTCTCTGGACACTGGGGACTTTAAATGACTTTTTCATTAGCCTTGTCACATATAAATATTTTTGTCCTAATGCCTTTTTGAGATCACTTTTCACATAAATTGCAATTGGCACATGCAGCACACAGTAGGGCACAACCACAAAGGCCTTGTAGCAATCAGGACTCAGTTGCTGCAGGGTTTCTTGAAGTACAATATGAGAGGCTTTGTGCACATCAGAGAAAAAGGCCAATCCACAGAGAGCAAGTGACTTTTGGAAGCAGTTGCTCTCAATCAAGGAAACCACTTAGCACGAAAATTCAAGCTACTGAGGATATTCAATAACACTGAGGAAAGAGTCTCAGCATGCAGAGTAGATCTCACAGTTTAAGGGTAAAGCCTTGCTGCCTAGCAACCTATAGAGGCAGCATAGCAAAAATCTAGAGTAAGGATAAACCAAAAGCACTAAGAGAATGTATATAGCACCTTTGAAGTACGTGTGGTTTCATTTTCAAATATAATAGCTAGTCCTTAATATCTCATCATATAAAAAAACATCAACTAACTCAAAATGTGCAAGGTAATAAACACATTTAGAAGAAGAATCCACAGTATCTCTTAGGCACCATGGACTCATGTTTCATTTTCACAAAGGGCTCCTTACACTACTTTGGCACTGTGGAAGGCCTTGCAGTTATATAAATTACACTGAAACCTATTTAGCCTGAATTCTTTAAAGCATGTTGCTGTATGAATGAGAGTGAACCTGCTCTTTGTAACTGGCTCCAGAGAATTTTATACTGATTAGGAATCTAAAATTATTGGTCCTGGAAAATGACCAAAGCTTAGGAATATAATTCTTCACATCAGCCTCACAATGAAGCTGTCCTTTAGGGATCTCAGGACATATAAAGATAATTCTGTCTACACAACCATTTCATCTTTATTCTTTTACTTAAGCATCCAAGAATGGTCCAATTTGAACGTTAATTTTGATTTGCTAACCTGTCCACTGAGAATTAATTCACCATCTGATGCCCAATTATTTTGTCAAAGAGGATGAGATAAAAACTTTGAAATCCAGAATCTTCTACATGGTTTTCAGATCACTGTTTCTGTTGCTATGCTCTTTTTCTGAATAAGGACTAATTACATTTATCTGTTGCTACTATTTCTAGTTGCTTCTTAATGTTGTATCATTCTAAAACCGTCTTTTTAAAAAGGTTGGCTGTCTTAATTTTTCAAATGACTGGGTCATGATTAAAGGACCATCAGCCACTAAATTTAGGTAGATACCTGTTGGTCTTGTTTGTAAAGTAGGAGCAAAGAAGAAATGTAAGAGTAGGAGAATTTGTTTATGTAAATTTTGAAGCCTCGTGGGAGTTGAAATTTCCCAACAGAGCTGAGAAAATCTGTTACAAAGGCTGATATTTTAAAGTTGGTGGGTTGAGGGAAAATCATGCAGATCCATCTGACAAGCCATGCGCTTGCTGCAGAAGGTGGACTTAGTGCCAGAAAAAAAGAAAGCAATTTCCCATTGGCTTCTGAAATTGTTTGCAGAATGTACTTGCTAAGTGATTTCAATATCTCTTGGAAATGTGCCAATGATGATAAAAAAGTAGAGTATAAAGATAAATTAGGAAATTATGTGTAGATATTCAGCCATGTGACCTCCAGATTTCCCTCCCAACCTACATCAGGCCATGATTTTATGATACAATAATAATAAATAGTATTGTACAAAGAAATACATGTGCAGTGGTGTGCACAACAGTATTGTTTTTACATACATCATGTTCCATGACAAAATTGAACTTTCAAATTAATCTTGTATATAAAACAAAGTGAAAATAAAATGAGAATAGCACTCAGTATATAACATTGAATGATCTCTGGTGATCAAAGGCATTGGCAATCATTCAATAATGGCCACTTTGATTTCCCAATTAATTTGGGAAGATATGAGAAGCAATGAAAATTGTCTTGCTATCACAGATATTCAAACTTAAAAACTAATATTAAAATTTAATGTAAGACACTATAATAACTTTTTAAACGAGGTTGAGTAACTTGACATGCTCTGAAAAAAATTATAAAATTCTGACACTCAAATGCTTCCCATCTTAGAAAAAAAGCCCCAGCCCTATAAAATGCATAGAAATTCTCATCCAAAACTTGTTGAACTCAATGGTAAAACTTCTTTTTCCTTCAAAAAGATTTTTAACAACAGAGGTTTAAAATGCCCACATTAGGTTTAAGTAATGAGTGCTAAAATGACAATTTATCTTTGCAGCAACATTTTCAGTATAGATGGACTAATAGTGGTAATTGAAAAAATAGTATATTGTCAGAGTATGGCAGTCACAAACCACTCATAAGCAAACCTTCCATTTCTATTTTGGTATTGAACACTGGCACCTACTACAATGAAAACTGTAAATAAACAACAAAGTGTGTGCTACCAGGACATAAGTCACATTTAAGTGCATTTGAATGATGTGACTCCTGTTAACACAAGAAATACATTCACTTACCAGTATTTCTAAACAGTAACCAGAGCAGAAAAGGCAAAGAATGCATTGTGGATGTCTGTGGATAGTTACCTTTCATATTCAATATTATAAGAATTTTGGAAGCAAATGCTACCATGAAGACAAACACTTCTTTTACAATTTTTTTGATTTGGTTTGTTTTATTCTTTTTTTTTTTTTTTAATTTTAACTGTCTCACTCTCATTACTTCTGTATATTTTGAAGACTTTAGAATTAAGGTAAAATTGATGTATAAATATTCCCAGGAAATGGCAGTTATTTTAGCTGCCTTGGAAGAGGTGAATCACAGCTGCAAAAAGATCTTTTTTACCTGTTGACTAAAAAAGAGAAGATAGGCAAATAACTGAAAACTAAATGCTTTCATATTAGACACCAAGGACAGTAAGATGAATTGTACCCAAAGTGCTAGACATGCCACTCCATGAGCAACACACTTTAATGAGTGTGGTAAACAGATAAATGATATCTGTGTAAGAGATGATGGTAAAATTGTATTGCTTCACCCATAAAATATGATTGGAAATATGTCATACGTCATGTACTTTTGAGTTAGAAGAATTGGGCTTCTGCTGGCCTAGTGTCCCTTGTGAGTTCTATTGCAGGCTTCAGAAAGCAATATAAATTTCAATAGAATTTTTGGATGACAAGGGTTTACACAGAATACAAAACTGTAGGATGAACAGGTGAAAACATTGGGGAAACCATGGCTTTGTTCAAGCAACTATAGCTTACTATCCCCAGAGTGGGAAATTATCAATAAAACTGGAAAGAGTTTAAATTAAAATATCTTGCTTGAAAGCCACATTCTGAAAAATTAACTGCTGTGCTGATCTGTGTGGATGGTATCAGTTACATTTTTTTCTGATTTGAACAGAAGATATTTGGAAAGACAACATTTCTGAATATCAAAATCAATCTAGCTGATGGAGCTCCATAATTCCTGCAGCTATTCAGCAACTAGAATTTCAGATCAAGCTACTCCTACCACTGCAATTATAGGAATGTATTCTGCAATGTAGGTGACTAACATTGTAGCAGACAAAGGCGTTAGATCATTGGACATTTTTCTTTCATTTACATATTTTTAAGATACAAAACAGACTGAGGACTGTGCTAAGATGTTACTTGTTTTAATTAGTGCATCAGTGTTCCAAAATTTAAATGAAACTTCTTGTGAAATATACTGAGGAGTGCTCTCTATATTCTGCTCTCTATTCTTGCTTCAAGCTGTGTAAAATTATAAAGAATTGTTTCATTCTGAATGTGAAAATGCCAATTTCAGTGGAGTGATAGCCACGTGAAAGAGAGAAGAGCAATTGACTCTGTTCTTTGGACGGAAACACAGCACCATGCAGTTATTCAACTTCTCCAGCACAGCCTGAGTGGTAGCTCAACCAGCCTTGCTAATGATGATTGCAATTACTAAGTTTTGACTCGTGTAAAGCTCCTACTGTACACATCTACATGAAGAGAGAGGGCTTACAAAAAAATGACTATTCAATTGTAAACAAGGTACAAACACTGAAAAACAATAATATGTTTACAAACGTGTCAGTGATTTGGAAAAGTGTTCAAAGGTTTAGTCAAGCAAGCTTAAGAAAAGTGCATTTTATTCAAAAATTACTTTAACTGTCATTTCAAGTCAATAGGATAGAAATATTATTTGTATTAATTCAAAATAACTTAGAATATTGCTGAAATTGTGAATAAAAACCTAGAGGAAACAGAACACCTCTGTGTAATCCAGGCTTTAGAAAAAAATAGTCTCTCTACTTGTGAGGAAAGCTTTAAAGCAGTTTGTCAGATTCAAAGACAAAACATGTTTCAGAATGACAGTTAAGGATCTTCCTCAGGAAAAGACAGTTGATAGTCAAGGAAATTCCTGTTAATGTAACACTTTTCCAACTCCAGTAAACTTTCACATGCCTCTCTTGTATCCAGAAACTTAACAGCAAGCTTTAGACAATTATTGAACAAAGATTCCAGTAGATCAGCCTGGGAAAATAAGCCATCATATCACTGCCTAGAAGCCTAGAAGAGGTAGCTTGATTATTGTTGGGGTTTTATTGTTTTTATTTGCTATTCAGAATTTACTCCTGCTGCTCATGTTTGGTTTTGAATAGCATCATTAACCAGAATCACAAACTGTAGTCAGATCTAGGCATTCACCTCTGTGAGTGGCAAGCCTTTGAATAGATGCATAAAATCCTACAAATTAATGCTACATGCATAAGTATTTGGAAACCCACATTGCCACCAGAAAATATATTGATACCTTTCAACTAAAGATCCATACGTTTACTACATGGTAAACCTCTTGGGAGCCCCTTTCTGCTACAGTAGTTTAAGGTTTTTCCACAGTTGATCATCTCTTCAAGGCTCAAAGGCTAAGATTTTCGCCTTATGAAAACTTAATATTGCAGCTTCTGCATACCATCATTCCCAAGATAAGAATCATTTTAATCTCTATGTTGATTTTCTGTGATGAAGAAAAGATACTTCACTGTAATGCACTGATCTGATTACAAAAGCCACTGACTAAAACCTTTGTATTAAAACAAGCTTATAACTAAGATCAAGATATCCCTATCTTAATTTTAGCTTTTGGCTATTTCAGCTTATAAATATGCAAATGTTCCTGTGATATGCTCAGAGCCATCCAGTTTCCCTTTGATAAGTATGTAAATCAGTTTGTCTCTGCAGTGGGGAAGTAATTATCACTTGCAGACCTAGTCATTGAGTGCAACACTTGAGGTAAAGATGGAAAATAATAAAACCATTGACAGCAACACAAGAAGTGGCTGCACATATGGTGAACAGCACATAAACTCTGCACACAACTTGTTCAACATTCAGAGCTACAACTCAACCACTGCAGAGTGGAAATGCTGGGACAAAGCATTAGGATATGCTATGGCACATTATCTAACCAGTCAACAGAACACATCCACCTAAGACAAGTGATTCTCATAAGGAGGACATTAGCATATGAACCTGAAAAATGAGAGTGAATACCAGGTAGTACAACTCTTTGACTAGACCAGAAAATAGATGCATAACTAATTACAAAAGGTATAAGGTTCTTTCTGGAGAAAGAAAGTAGAGTGCACATTCAGTACAAAGCCTTGAATCAGTACTACTGTTCTACTATTTCTAAAGTCACACCATGAAAACAATCTATACAATGAAGTCTTCTCCAAAAGTACAAAACTGGAGTCTCAAATGTGCTAATCTCCTACTATGATACGTTAGTGGGATGTTCAATGTCAACTGGAAATTCTGCCAAAAAGTAGCATCTGGTTCTGAAAAAACACATCTATATTAGTGTTTTAATTTGTAACAGGAGTGCATATTTACAGGAAATTGAATCAAGTACAGATAACATATGTATGTTTCCATAGCAAAATCCTCTTGGATTTTGTCATCTGAATTTCTTTCAAAGTCTAAAACCACAGTAGAGCTGGTTTGAAGTGGGTTTCTCTTGTCTCTTCTGGTGTGCTGACAGTCTTTTTCCAGTTCAGAAGACAGTTCAGACCTGCCACTGTTGGCAGCTTTAAACATGGTAGGATTGATGAATCCTCCACTGAAAGTCTAGTGCAGGCATAATCCAGCTCCAGCTGTGCACACTGTAGATGCCTTGAGGGTGGGATTTACATACAGTGTACACAAAGCAAAAAGTACAGATTTGTATATGTAGCTCACCTATCAGAAGAATTTGGCCCCAAAAACTCTGAATTCTTTTCAGTGTGAAGTAAGGTAAGGTGATTGCCCCAGATTTAACTACCTACCACTACAAAACAGACAAGAAGTTCTTAGGTCCTGATAGCCTGTAGAACATCAAACACTTTTCTGCTAGATTCCCCTAGACTGGAAGTGAGACAAGAAAATCTGCTGAAGTGCTCAGAAAAGAGCAGTCTTTTAAACAGAAAACAAGGCAACTTTGATGTGGAGTCAACTAAGCTATCAGTGTGAACTTGCTTTTCGTTTGGATTTGGGTTGCCATGTAGCTGTAAACTTGCGAGTCACTTGTGACTGTTTATATATACAGTTTTATAAGTATGATGTGTCTTTCAGACCTTCAGGATAAATTTCAGCATAGTGAACAGCAGATTAGGTACACACATGGCTTAGCAGCTTTGAATAAATTGACCAAATTTTGACTTATGCATAAGGTTTTTCCTAAAGATAGGTACCACATCTCTTATTTTTCTGATTCATACAGGTTCAAATTATCTTTTAAATATGAAAGTTGGAATGATACTTTAGATAAGTATAAATACATGTGCATAATAAAATACATGTGCATAATAAAATACATGTGCATAATAAAGCACACAGTTAAGACGTTTGAAGATGTGCAAAGATTAGCAGCAATAGAGACAATGGAGGATGGAAAAGTTTCCCATACTGCAGCACTAATGATGGATTATTACAGGTCAAAAAGTATAACTAATCTTTAGTGGCTTATAACTAGTGGCTATTTCCTTGTTAGTATTTAAATTAGCTAATAAATGCATTGCTTGAAATTTACTTTTAGACCTTACATCTGTTGAACACAAGTCTGTGTATTTCTAATGTAAATCTTGATTTTTAACCTGCTTAAAATGCTGAAATATGAGAGATGGTCACGCAATTTTAGGAAGGTCCATTGCATTTGCATTTTGCATGACAGCTGTGATAACTTTTTGTGTAAATTTGCATCTTCATTCTGCACATATCTAAGATGCCATTTCGCACATACAACTAAGATGAATAATCTAAAAGACATTGTCTCATTTCTCACTTTGAGGTCTCCTATATTTTCCTCCAAATTATGAAAGGGATTTCTTTAGGTGTTACCTTGGCAAACTGTAGTCACAACTGAGGGATACTATTCAATTTTGAATTAGACTGTCAGGTGAATTTAAGGCTTCAGGTATTTGATAATTCCAATATATGTCGATTGTGATTGATTGCATAAAGGGGGATGATAAAGGAAATTCTTTTCTATGTCTTCAAAGCTTTAAACATTTTAAAAAAGCTGACAACATTAATTTCAGACTAAATTTTAAACTGAATATGTATATGGTCCTAGAGCCAAATGCATAACAACATTTTGCCCGATTAATGAATGAAGAATTTTGAAGAATTTAAAGCAGGGGAAAAAATTAACCCCCCATTTTAATCCTCTGCACTTTTCTAAAAACTTCAAGGTATTTGCCAGTTGTTTATTTCATTTTTATAATTTTTATTAAGTAAAAGTCAAACCGTGAAAAATTGGCTGACATTAGAGCATAAGCATTTATTGTTTTTCAGAAGCCAAATTTTTTAATCTTTGCTGAATTTGGAAGCAGGTTTTAAGCACTTGCTATAAATTACATGCCATATAGTTAAGAGTTTTATCAAGATTGAATTATATTCATCATGAAATCTCAATAAATTTCATTTCCTGGTTTTCTGATTTTAATTGTGCAAATCTAATCTAATGTGAAACTAAGTGTGCATTAACTCACCCAATACACCTTTTTTTCTCCTTGACATGAGGATCATCATGCACACTTGTTAATTCACCTACCTCTCTAACTTTTTGTCCAAGTGCTACTAGACACTCCAAGCCTACTGTGAAATCACCATCTCCAAGACATGTTACTTGATAATGAATCTCTGTATAGACACTCTTCTTACCAATAAGAAAGCAAACCTGACTATGAAAATCATCTCAAGGGACTTTTCCATTAATGATGTAGACTCTACTCTGTCTTCCCTAGATGACATTCAGAATTTAGGAAAAAAAAATTACAAACAAATACATTGAGAGCCACAAAGTATGATCTGGCACTTTTTTTCCCTGGTATATGTATGTGCGTTAAACATGGCAAATATATGCACATTTAAATTCCAGAAGATCCTTTCTGAAGGGAAGGCAAATAATTTCTCAGGTCATCTTCATTTATGATAGATTACTAGCTTACAAAGCTTACTCACTATCTCATGAAATGGCATTTTGATTCCTTAATTGATCTAAGTGCTCTTGAAAAAATATTCACAGCCTATTCAAAAAGAGTTTTGTTGAAGTTTCAGAGTAGCATTCCGTAGCACAGTAGATGCCTATGAGGAAGAAAAAGAAAACCTGCCTTTTTCTGGTCTGAGGCCTGGAAAAAGAAATATGTCATTGTTGTTTTAAATTGGTTTGGAAATACTTGAGGATTCTGCTAAGGCCAAGATGTGTTTGATGCCCCTAAGACATGGTGGAGTCATGAGATCATTAGGCTCATTTTTTTGCCTTTTCTCTAATTTTTACTCATATAACGATAAAACAATAAAATGAATTTGTTACATGTGAAATTAATAATTAATCTGAGTTTACAAAGGTTTAACACTATGAATTCTATGTGTCATTTTGTTTCTAATGGGAAGTTACAAAAATGGATCAACACATTTTTTTCTGTGTGAAGGCAAGGCAGAATTCTGAAAGGGCTCTGTCTTACATATAAGGATCACAGTGAGATGTGTTTTTTAGGATAAATCTGAAGACTAAATGTAGAGGAGGAAGGATCATTCACAAACACACCAGAGATCAGCTGAAATATTTACACAGATAACATGGAACAAATTGGTCTAACTGTAATTAGACACTATTTGGGCAAGAGAGGAATTATTGCCAAGGTAAACTCTCTAAAGAACAGATGGCAAATAACCACTTGCAGGCCCCAAGCAGCACATTTCTTACTTATGGGAATAGCACTATCCCTATGGATACACAGGCAGGTAGACAGTTAGTGCCTCCCTATTAATGTATGTTTTTATGAAATAATAATTTCTGAACTTATAAAATCAAATTTAAGATGAAAAGATGTCTTTGAACAGGAAATGTTTGGTATCTTCACATTTCACACGAATAGCTCTGTAACACACTGGTGTTTCAGTATCATATGCTGAGAGAAGTAAGTATGATCCAGCAAACAGATTTTTGCTCTAGAAGGCATTGGAAAAGTATGGCTGGCTATACACAGGAAATTACTCTGTGGTTATCAAGATTCAACAAATAAATATGGTAACATATTTAGGATGGAGTATTTGCACAAATTTTCTGATAATGTATTTGATATACCAATTCCTCCTATTTAAAGCAATTGTTTTCTACTATTTTACCATGAATTCCTAGAGTTAATATATAACAAGGGAAGTAATTAAATGTCTCATCAAAAATCAGTTTACATTCTGAGAGGTAAATGTGAAATTATTGTCTAGTATTTTTTGCCAAGAAATTCCTCGAAGCTCTCTTTAACTAGGCCATCTATTTTTTTATGAGCAGCACCTGGGGGTTATTGCGCAAGAAGATTGGCAAACTGCAGCAGAGTTACACAAAAGCTGGACTGAAAAATTTGGGATATGGAGCTTGACTACCTCAGCTTTAAATAGGCAAGAATATTTATATATGTGTCCTGTAGAAAGGTTTTAAGCTTTTTCTTTTTTTTTTAAGGACAACAGCCAATTTTGTGCCTTATTAAAAAAAACTGCTGGCAAAAAAGCCATCATAGCAACACTTTGCTCATTACACCCTGCGAAAGTGTTCAAACCTTGTTCTGTAGGATATGCTGGTTATACTATGCCTCACTTTGTCCTGATGTTGGTTTGGAAGGCGCCTTCAAAGATCCCTCCCTGCCTTAGGAAGGGATATCTGTCACTAGATCAGATTACTCAAAATCTGACTTTGAACACTTCCAATGATGTAGCATTCACTACTTTTCTGGGCAATCTGTTCCAGGGTCTTACCACCCTCATTGTCCACCATTTCTTCCCAATGTCCAATCTAAATCTACCCTTTTGCTGTTTAAAACTTTTGTCCCTTATCCTATCACTGCAAGTACTGGTGTCGAGTCTTCCTCCAGTCTTTCTTATAATTTATATTCCTTTATATATTGTCCCTAAAGCCTTCTCTTCTCCAGGCTCTTTCTGAGCCCATCTCTCTTAGTCTGACTTTATAGGAGACATGCTCCAGCCCTTTGCTCATCTTCACCAACCTCCTCTAGGAGAGGCCCACATTTTTCCTGCGCTGAGGAGCCCAGAGCTGGATGCAGCACTCCAGGTGGGATCTACAAAGTGCAGAGTAGTGGGGCAGATTCACCACCCTTGGTTCTGCTGGCCATGCTGCTTTAGAAGCAGTATGGGACATGGTTGGCTTTCTGGGCTGCAAATTCACACTGTTGGCTCCTGTCCTATCTGCTAAATGAAAAGGATAAATTATATGTGTTTGAATTATAAACAAACAAATAAAAAGGTATTCATTTATTACTTCCTTAATGTATGCTCTGTGATTTTGTGACGTCAAAATCAACTGAACTCTGGATTAGAAGGACTTTGCCACCTTTTACACAGCAATATACTATACATTGAAATACTATACATTGGCTATACTTTTCACAGCACAAATAGTATCTTCCTTGACTTTACTAGAAATAATGAGGCATCCTGAACTATTAATTTCTTTCAAACATCTGGCATTCAGTTATCTTTGGATTCACAGGAAGACAAAGTTTATGCTGCTTTTCTGGGCTAGGCCATTCTTTTCTTTAAGATTAAATTACAGTTACATTTACAGTTACAGTTTCTTGTTTCCTGCTTTGTTTTTAAATGCTATTCTAAAAAAGAAATGAAAGTAAGCTTGATTTCTAACCCACAACTATCTCAACCAGTGAGATACAAGAGCCTAAAGAGCCAAAATCCTTTACAACAGTGAAATGGCAACAGTACTATAAAACCAAGTAAAAAACCATAAAACCAATCCATAAAACATAGCCCAGTTTATGGCAACAGTACCACAAAATCATATAAAACCAAGCTGAAGGACCTAAGTTAATCACACTTAATTATAGGCACTTAATTATAAGTGTTGCATTATAGAGGAGTCCATCCAATAGTTTGCTAAAAGGGCACTTGCTGAAAAAGGAAGATACTTCTCTTCTTCTCCTCTTTCTCCTTCCTTCTATTTTCTCTGGAAGCTGGTTAGAAAAAAGGAGGTAAGGGAGAGAAGGATGCTCTGCCTCCCCTCTTGTGGAATCACAAGGCTGCAAGATCCACTAAAGCTGTGGAATATAACTTCATGCTGGTCTAAGGCAAGAATTTGATTATCATGGAGTCTTTTTTTGCTCATCCCAAATAAGCAACTCAGCCCTTAGGGGTCAGGTGTTCTTTTGGATATTGAGCTTACTACTGTAATACAAAATCAGTTCAGTGTTCTCAGGGTTACTGAAATGCGCTCTTCATAAGGAAATGTTATAAAGAAAGTTTCATGGGTAGGAAGAGAGAAAAAAATTTAAAAATAGAAGTGGGTATATGAAGTCAAAAGAAAGCAAAAACAAAAAGAAAGCAATCGAACTAGTAAAAAAATAACCTGAGTACACTGTGAAACACACAACCCCTGCACCACAAGCATCAGTATTAAAAAAGAAGGATGGGAAGGAGAAATAAAGATTCAATTTCAGTTTTTCTTAGACAGAGTCCTAAATTGAAAAAGAAATTACTTTTTTTTTTACAATCAAGTGGTAAGGGAAAAAGCTGTAGATCAAAACTACCACTTTACCAGCCTGCCCTTCACTAATTACTTCATCATTACTGCTTCACCTAGCCCTAAAAATTAATTATTTATCTCATCATTTTATTTCTCTATTATACAGAAAACAATAAAAAGCTTTCTTTAATGGAACATAAGTAACTGTTTTTTAGAAAAATAATGATCTTTAGTAGTATTACCATGCTGCCTATTATATTGTGTGGTTGTTTTAGCAGTCAAATGTACCATTGAAAAATTACCAGCCAGAGTCAATAAAAAGGCAGTTCTACAAACCTCATCAATAAGAGCTTACTACCACCTGTAATTTGAGCCTCGTGATTCAGGAGTATGAAATTCTGCATGGAAATTCACTAACAGGAATCAGTCTGTTAATGAACAATACAGAATCAATATTGTCATAAGCTTTATTGTATGATTACTGCTTTTGCTCAGAACTAGCTCACATTTTTTTTAAGCAGCACAGTCTCAAAACAATTAACATACATTTCAAAAGAAGTATGAAAAAGTTTCATTTCTCTCTCCAAAAAACATAATGGATTATTTTAAAACAATCTCTAGTATTCTCAGTATCATCACTGAAATGCACATGATCAGTTTTAGGGTTTTTTTCTACAGCTGATTGATATGCAGCCAGCTATGAAAAAATGGCAAAGGCTAGAAGTCATTCCCTGAGTCATCGCAGAAACTGTTCATGTCATTATAGTTTATATATTGGAAAAGATACTTAATTATTCTTCAAAAATACCACTTAATCACCAGGATTAGAGGGAAAGCTGGGTTCCTGAGTCCAGGTGCACATTCTAACCATTTCCAACATGGATCAAGACTGTAAAAAAAAAAAACCAAACTTATCTTTCCCCCTTCCCAAATCCCATGCCAGCCGAAATAAAGTCCTAATGCTTTACTATAGATCCCCATCTGGATTAGTGGATGACTAGCAACAAAGTTATGTCTCAGTAGGTAAAACTGAACATCATCTCTGTGTCTCAGTTTTCCTTCTGGGAAACAGATTAATGAGATTCCCCTATCTTACAAAGGCTTTGTGAAAATGCTTATTTGCAAATCTGTTATACACTGTAGCAAAGTACTGACACAGAAAAGATGAGAGATGTCAAAGAATCTCTTCTTGAATGTCTTCAAAACAGAACTTCAATAGCATGTGTTAAATAAAACATGAGAATTCATATTTAACAATGAGGAATACACCTACTGTTGAGAAACTGCTCATTAAGAAGGCACTCTGTGATGAGGAGATAGGATTCCAATGGGAAAAGAAATGGCATGTAAGCATATGTTAAAAAAACTGTACCACAAGACATAGGCATAGAAAGAATGATTTTTTCCTATCTTTGAGTACTTGACTTCATAGTCTTACAATGTTCACTTGTGCGTTCTGCATGTTTGGATGCATTTATGGGCTGTATCAGTTATGTTCAGGTACTGGGTAATTCACTACAAAACTGCAGCTACAAGGAAGAGGCACGAATGAGAAGGTTTAAACACTCAGATTAAAAATCCTTGGCATTTTCAGTTTCTCTGTTCCTTAGTTCCATGTTTAGGCTTCTTTCATAGACATGCAACTACTACCAGCTGCTACTGTTCTGTCTGCTTTATCTCAGCCAAGGTCAGGATCAAAGACATGAGAAACGTAGAGTCGAGTTTGGACTTGGAATGCTTCTTATATCTTATCTATTTACAGTATTTACAGGCTCACAAGCCATGAGCTTAACTAGCAAGTTAGAGAAATGAGTAAAATGGCATGCTTCTAACTCTTACCAAGGTTATTTAAGAGATAATTAGCCAATAACAAGGTGACACCTATATTATTCATACTTTTGACCCAATAATGACCACCAAAGGCCCACAATGTGGCTATTTTTCATCCAATTACAGAAAACTATCCAAAACCTTGAAGAAGAAGGAAGAAGAAGGTGAAGAAGAAGGACCCAGACAACACCCTAAATACTCCACCTTGACTCACATGCATTACTATACACTAAAATCCCAAATTCAAAGTTTCTAGGATTCCAACAACCAACAACATCCTTCTCCTACTAGTGCAGTCACATTCTTTATAAAACCATGATTACAAGCTCTATTAATACCTACACACAAAAATGCTTTCAGTGTCCAACTATTGAAGAAAAAGGATGGCAAAAGTCATGTTCCTAATTCGGGGCTGAAGGTTAAAGTTGACAACAGTAACACTTCTGCCAAAGCGAGTAACATCTATCATCCTGATCCCTTGCTCTGGATGGACTTACTAAATTCCTGTGGAGTTTTTCTAGCGCAGTGCAAATGTAATTTTTCTTAAAAGCTTCACAGTATCTGTGCTAAAAATGTTGCTGTGCAAGGGCACTCGATGAGCAAAACCTTTAGCAGCTTCCTTAAAATTGTTTTTTTCAGTCTGTAGTTTGGAGATTATATACAATTTGAATAAAGTTAGCCCCATTTTGTTTCCTTATTGCAACCTTTATGTGAGTATTCATACTCAGACCTGTGTTTATATTGACCTGTATTCTTGTAGGTCAATTTTTGGTTTAAATCTTTGCTGTGTTCTTAATCTCACTGATAATAGTTTTCCCTACTCATGTCAAGCAAGGAGCAAAATCCAACCATACCATTTATATGCAAAATTAAACTTCAGAGGTAAAGGTTAAACAAAAGATTGGTTGTACATTTTATTAGAGAACTTCCTGTCCTCCTTGACTGGATTTATCTCATTGCTTGGAGTCATCAGGATTCTTTTATTTCTAGTTTATCTAAAACAGGCTTTGAGCTTTCTCTTACTAATTGAAATTAGCTTGTCTAAGAGTAATGCTAATGTTTTTTCACTGATTACAGCATTTTGATCTAATATGTTAGATGTCATGCCACTGGTTTTGTATTAGACCAAATTTTAAGAGCTTCATAATTAACAGAAAGCCTTTACATTTTTGAACATTACATGATTATATTTTTGTAAAGAAAAATGCACAGTGCCCTATCACACATTATGCTGATAATTTAACTTCTGCAATATCAGATGCAAATGAAACCCCTTAAGCAGCTGGCAGCAAATTTTGAACTACACAGCACTATCACCACAAACTACATTACACTGAATTTTTCCATCATGGAGTACTAAGACATTATTTGAACATGACTGATTAAAAAGTGCTGCAGGAATGGCCACTTAAGATATGCCTTGTAATCTTGTAAATAACGTTCTGAGATGGAGCTTTGCTATATACAAAGATGTGATATAGAAAAAGAAAACTGTACTTAAGGAGGATTAGGTAGATCAGGAGGCTTATCATAGTGGAAACAGGAGTCTTTCATCACCTAGTCACCTCTTAAATTTGGTCCCATTCAGTTATGACTGAAAGTCATTGCTGTTTAGTGACATATGAAATGGGTTTGGGTTTTAGTGCAGATTGTAACTGGAAAGCATCCATATCATAAAAGGCAGAACCACAAATGTTTTTAATCTGCACCCACTTTGACAATTTTCCCAGATGTGACCTAAAGAATGAATGTGCTTCAAGAGCTTAACTACTGTCTTAGCTGAAGAAAGAGTCTCTTAATGCTAGGATAAGAACAGAATGGCAAGACAGGGTGGGAAAATTCTATCCTAGTCACAGAGTCCTGTATTGGCTGAACACCTTCTTCCTCAGAGGTGCTGGCTAAACATCTTTTATGATAATAGAACCAGCCTAATATTAAATCTTACAGATTTGAGATGTACACCAGTATACATTCAGAAAAGCAAGGTCAAAGAATGCACTATCAGCATCAGGTATCCATCTCCATATTTTAAATTCTATTTTTATGTTTTCAGGCTCAGCCAACATTATGTCAGATTCATAGTAGCTGGATAAGATCAGTGCTTATCTGCTGCTTCTGATCATGTGGCATCATTCTGCTTTATCTTTTAAATTGATGTTGCACTGTTACAAATGACTACATGAGGTGAAAAGCCCTGATAGATTAGGCTTATCTTGGTGTGCAGGATTTTTTCTTGGAAAAAAAAATAATGATAGCTCATTCATTTTTTTCTCAAAGCAATAGGATTTTTCCCTTTTTTTCTTCTCATGTTATTAATAATGATTATTTTGATTTTTAGTATAATTCAGAATTCTCAGAAGATTTGTGGCACATTTTTAGGTTCTTCCTTATAGAATAAGTTTCTAAATAGAGGTTCAAAGTCTACAAACACTGCAAAGTGATAAAAAGACATGAGAATTCAAAATAACAACCACTATCAATTATATGTAAAACAAGAAATATTGATTTCTGATGAAATTTAAATATACTAGGCTGTTTACCAGAAGGAAGATAGTTACTGTTCAGTATTGGAAAGAACATTAAAAAAACCCAAAAAACATCCACAAAACCCCAAACACTCAACGTCTAGGAATGTAAGTTCAGGCCAGAATAGCTTGAAATAAATACTAAAATTAAATTTTAATTACTATTTAATTAAAAATTATAAGTCAACTTTAGGAGCTTAAATGATTGTAAGTTTAAAACAATTACTTTAAAATGTGAATTTTTCTCTTTGCTTTGTGAATGCATTAGACTATGTTACTTTCATCAGAGCAAGAATTCCTATGAATCTTTTGGGCATAACTCAGTTTTCTGTCTCCTAAATACATTATGTTTTCTAAAGTAACTTTTGTTTTGTTTCTGAAAGCATTATTTTTATCTATTAATGAAGTGGTGGTACATCTATTACTAAAACATAGAAAGATGCCACAGGGATCATTAAAATATAGTTTATGTTAAATTGGAATGGTTTTCACTTAGACACTTCATTTACATCATTCCAGAGTAGAATAAAGATTAAAAGTAGAAGATGTGATCAAGTTCACATATTTAGCATATTAAATATACATACACACACAAATTCATCAGATAAAAGTTATGTAAGGATCTAGTTTTCATCATCTCACAATTGGGTGACACAGCTTAATCCTGCACATATTACTGATATAATCTCTTTTACAACACTAGGAAATCTCATTAGGAATAAATAAATTTGATGTTTTTCACAGAAGTCTGGAGCTGGCTTGGTGGAGTTTCTGTCCTTCTCTTCTTCTTTGAAAGTGCTGTGTACAACTATGTATCTATAGACAATTCTTAATAATGATAACAGTGGAATCAAAGAAAAACAGTTGAAAAGTTGTCTGACTTTCAGTTAGTGCTACTAGACTGCACCCCAGCTCTCCTTCCTAAGTGAAGCGTACTTTACATCTGCCTTGCTGCATTTCAGTATAGGCTACATGTCGCCCCAGAGAGTTGTGTTGTAGTGTATTGCAAATGCTTCAAAAAGTCATACATGTTCCTCATGTAAAGTTCAATTTCTTCAGATATCTAAGGTTTAATTACATCGTTACTTTTAGTTAACAAAAAGTTAGGGTTTATTATTTCCTTGTAAGGAAAATCTACTTAAGATGTCACTAGCATCCTCAAAATTTGTCAACACTATAGTAATAGAGAATCATAAAATGATTCAGGTTGGAAGAGACCGTCAAATATCTACTCTAATCCAACCTCTCTACCACATTGCTCAGAGCCCTGTACAACCTGACCCTGAACACTGCCAGTGATGGGACACCCACACTCTGGGCAACCTGGTCCAGTGTCTCACTGACCCCATCACAAACAATTACTTTCAAATAGCTGACCTAACCCTGCCCTCTTTCAGTTTAAAACCATTGCTCCTTGTCTTGCCAACACAGGCATTGGAAACAAGTCTCTCTCCACCTTTTTTATAGGCCCTGTTTTATATATTGAAAGGCAGCAGTAACCCTGGAACTTTTCCCTTCCCAGGCTAAACAATCTCAGCTCCACAAGCTAAAGCACCTCAGCTCTTCCAGCCTTTCTTCAGAGAAGAATGTTTCTAGACCTCTGACCGTTTCTGTGGCTCTCCTCTGGACCTGAATGCATTACCCCAGGTGGAACACACTAGAGAGGAGTAGAGGAAGAGAATTTCATGATAGTATCTTGCATCTGTTTGCTTTAGAGTTCCTTTGTTCCTCTACACTGACTTTCAAAGGTTGCATTTGATTTTGTTTCAAATATGATTTGACTTTAGTGAACTGATTTGTTTGTTTGTTTTCTCCAGCATCTCACAGAATCAGAGAATGAGAGATGTTGGAAGGGACCTCTGGAGGCTACTTTGCCCAAGCCTGCTGCTTAAACAGGGCCACTTGGAGCCCTGGACCACCTCCAGACTCCATCACCTCTATGGCAACCTGTGTTACTGTGTGATCATCCTCAGAGTAGAAAAGTTTTCCTTGATGTTCAGAGGAAACCTTACATGTTTCATCTTGTGCCCATTTCTTCTTGCCACCGGCCACAAATGAGAAGAGCCTGGTCCCATTCTCTTTACACCCTTCCTTCGGGAATTTATACAGATCAGTAAGATATTCTCTTCTCCAGGCTGAATAGGGGTTCACTCCCAGCTCTCCCAGGTTTTATTCTTAAAAACTGCTCTAGTCTCTCTTATAACCCTTTTCTGGACACTGTTCAGAAGCTCTCCATCCTTCTGGTACTGGAAACATATCAAGCTACCTTCTTTCTATAAAAATCTATAAAACCCTTTAAGATATTTCAAATGAAATTTACATGTAAGATGCTTTGGGATTCTTTTCCTTATCTCTTCCTTTCCCTTTCCCTTTCCCCTTTCCCCTTTTCTTTCCTTTCCCTAATATTGGATGACTGTAATACTTTCTTGTAATATTAATTTGATCCTAAGATAGGTTAAAAGATCATGAGAGAGAGTAATTTATGTTTTTTCAGCTTTCAGGGCATTCATACAATAAAGACATCCTGACAAGGCCCCCACTTTACAGTTACCTAGCCTGTCCAGACTACCATTTCTGAGACTTTTTTTACATCTAAGCCTTTTAGTTGGGATTATCCTACAAAGGAAGAAGACCTGATATGTAGTTCTGCTACTGCTAACAGAATAATAACCAGCCATTTGCAAAAGCGGTGTTGGATTAATGTGTCTTCACACAGCTTGCATGTGATTCTACAGGGGGCTCCAAAACTCTTTGCAGTGATCTGTTTTGAATTAAATTAGTGTAATGCAATTTACATCAAAAACAATTTCTGAACATATCAATTTTTCTTCCTATACTCAATCAGGAAAGAAGGAATGAAAGAAGGGAATAGAGGAAGGAAGAAAAGGATAATAGTGCATTCATTGATTCATTCATCATTTCTTTTTCCATTTTTAAACTGTAAGATTATTTCATCTGCTCTCATATGAATTATAATTAATACCATTAATAAGGTGCTTAGCCTACATTGAAAGAAAATTAATGTTATTAGCCAGAGAATAATTCTCTAAGGCATGTCACATGCAGTGACATTATAACTGTGAATGCTTTCAACACTGAATTCTGCTATACACACATCAGTATGAGAAAGCAATAGGCATACATAGTCCCAAAGCTTATCAAGAGGCTTTGTACTTTGAATTTTTGAAGTGGATTGTAATCATACTCTTCAGTATTGGTTTAAAAAGTCACAAACATTAAATATTTAAAGAAGTATTTTATTCTTGTGTCTTTTGGGCTTTTCTCCTCCTAGTATGATGATTGCATTACAATTCAATAATTTTCCAATTTTGTAATGATTCTCAATAAATAAATAAATTAAAAAGGGAACTGTTTTGTTTTTAGAATTCTGAGTCTTGAGTGCACTTTTCCATCTTACAAGAAAAGCTTTTGCCTTCTCTCTTGAAAATGGCCCCTTTAAGTCTTTCTGATTCCGTCTGATCTCTCAAATGAGGAATAAGGTTTCTGTTGCATTTCATAGTTCAATCTTCACGTCTTTTTAGTCACTGGTACCTGGCAATACTTCTACTTGCAACTTCTACTCTTTTCTACCCCCTTTTTTTAAGTCATCCACAAGGGTCTTGCACATGTGTCAGTCAGCAGAAAACACTGAATTTCTTTTAGAACACAGTTAAAGTTGGTGTATTTTTCCTACCAAAGGTGAAAGATTTCTGATGTTGTTTTATTATGTAGTTTTCAATACACTCATGTTTTCTTCATATGCTGTGTTGTCTTAGAAAGTTTTGCAGCATATTTTATGCTTGCAAGATATATTATTATATCTGGGCTATTTCATTCTTACTGCTTTTGCAAGTTACATTAATCTACCTATACATAAATACTAATTTCTGTCATATGAATGATAAAACCTCCATGTCTGAAAAGCACACAGTATTCACTTTTTCATCTTTTCTAGACAATTTTTAAAAAACTTTTCTACTGTAGCATCTTCAGAGGCATTTCCAAGAACATACTGGTTACTGACATTGGCAGTACAGTGAATCAATCTCCTTTCTCTGACATAGCTGATGCATTAAGACTGGACTTTTCAGTGAAGGTTAATGGAAGTAAGTGCTCCCTTCAACTGAAAAAAAGAAAAGCTACATTATTCCTCCAGATTCATTTGGAAATGACAGCCATAACTTTCTTTTTCATCAGGCTAATAATGGAGGAGAAAGTGGCCCAGGAACTAAACACATTTTCTACATCCTGGAGCAAATATGCCATCTCTCATCAGTAAGATTTTACAAGACATAAGAAAAACTGCATAACCAGATCCCAACTGAGAAAAAAATTTGTTACTTTTATCCTAGTAAATGACAGTTGTGGATCTGTTTCCTGATTAAGCTAGCTCTACTGTCCCTGATGCTCCTGTAATCAACAGGAAAGGACAATACCTGAGGAATCTTGTGTATCCCTTCTAAATTTGTTCTAATTTCCTATATTATCACCATTAAATCTGTATCTCTGATTTATTCCAAGCTTTTAAAATAGCATGCTTCTATTCTACAGTTGGTTTATTTGACACATCTCCTAAGACCCCGTAGTCGTTCTGGAAAAGAGGAGTGGTTTTCAATCAGTTACCACCTCTGCATCACTAAATGGCCTGAAACAGCAGGATGTCAGCTACCCTGCTTTCCAGCTTGCTGTTTAAACCTGAGAGACACTGGGGCAGCAAGGAAACAGCAAATGTAATGGCAGCAGCAAATAACCAATTAGGTTGGAATAAGCTAAATATTGCACAACAGAAAAAGAAACAGGAAACCAAACACAGACAGTAAAACCAGCTAATGCCCAGTAGATTGCTACAAAGTGGATGCAAACAGAAATTATAACACATGCATTCTTTCATCTAATGCAAGTGCTCAATTGACCAAATGCTGGTGACCACTGATAGACACGGTAAAGATTCAGGGTTGATAGAACTGGAGTAAACAAAACCTCCTCTCTCTTTATGAAAACTGATTTTACAAGAGTATTGTTCAGTTATCTCCTACACTGAAAACCCTTCTGAAGCACATCATAGTTTCCTACCACAGTTTTCCCCATTCCTATAAATACTGCAACAAGTACATTATATATTACTAAGTAATATATGTGTTGCCTTTTGCCCAGTGTTTCTGCAACTAGACTTCTTGATGCAAAATATGCAAAGAATACATGTTTAACTGCACATGCTGGCATAATTTATGTGTGCATCAAAGCTACACATCTGTTTATAGCTACATAGTCAGAAAGTTTTCTTGAAGAAAGCCAATTTGCATTGACTTGTACTAAGAGAATCAACTTGGGGTATACAGGAAGGAGGACCACAAAGTCATCTTTAACACTTATAATACTGCTATTCTACCACATGATTATTTATAGTCATGAACTGTTACTTGTTTACTTGTTTCTTGTTACAGGTGATTATCTCTGGAATCAGAGAAACACTTCAATACATCTAGAGATATAGGAAGCCTGTTGAAAGATTTAAGGACCAATTCCTCTCTAGCCTCAGAGAGAATGAACAAAAGACCCTGAAAGACAAATTCAGTGTTTTTGACTATTCTTCATAAACAGAAGTGGACCTCATCTTAGTGATTTTAGTAATTCAGAGAACTCACTGAAATAACTAGAAAATTAGTTTTGCCAGCAGTGCATATTATATACTTAATTTGAAAATATTTTGATTCTGATATCATATGGTCACTTTTAAAATTAACATATTGTTTTATAAGGATAATCTGAATGGGCCAGATGCACTCAGAAGCTCAGAGGGTTGGATTTAACTACTCGGCTTCAAAAGTCCACAGTTAAATGTCCATATCTCTGCTAAGTCCATGCTGTATAGACCACCTTCACAGTCAAAGAAGGAAATGGGCTTTTGTACGACACAATAAATTTGGCAACAAAGTAGATATTGCAAAAGCTCACATTATTGTGCTTTCTAAATGACTGACTCTTTCCCCTAAGTATAAAGGACAAGTATAACAGATACACTGTAGACACAAATTGCTGGTCTCACCTGGGTGAACAGGAACACAAGTCATCATGAATTCTTTCCACTGCTGTTAGAAGCACATGTAACATACCTACACTCCAGTCCATTTCCTCCACTGCATCACCATATAAACCATGCTTGCTCTTTCCTTTGAAATTTTCTGAAGCATATAGAGCAGTATGCACATGAAGATAGGAGAGGACAAGAAGAAATGGTGTATCAGTGTTCCTGGAAAACAAAACAAACCAAAACCACAAACCCTTAGTATATTTTATAATAAGATTTCTACAAATAAATCTTTCTTCAATACAGTTAAAAAAAAAGGCTCCCTGTGCCCCCACAAACAAACACCAAAACAAAACAAAAAAAGGTGAAAAGGAATACTGTAATTGATTACAGGGTTATTCTGAATAAACACACACCCAGTAAAAATGCCACTCTTTTACCGAGTTAAAAGCAAAATTACATTACAAAATCTATCTAAATACTACTTGCTATACACATTGAAAAATGACTTGTTTAAAGCAGGTATCTAGCAGCTTCTGAATACAAACACCTCTCCTCATTTTACAAGTGTATTTTTAAAAACCTGAATACAATTGCTGTTCAGAAACATACCCTCAGTACTACATATGTATGTGAAACACAATTTCCTTCCTCACAAAGTCATGTGGAAGCTGATCAACTAAACTGTTATTGGGATCTGGGTATTTATTCTGGACTAAGGCATATGACCTAATCTCTTTTCCTTTAAAGCACTGTATGTATATGCACGTGACTCTAGATAACCTCGAAGTCATACTAATATAAAATTTTTTCTTCTCAAAGTAATGAACAGTCTCCATTGTCTTCTCTCTATTTCCTAAACAGATACAAAAGAAAGAGTGCAATAAATAGATTCCCTGTAAATTTTGCTGTTCATGTGATCTGTCAACACGATATTTATGATCAACTCCAGCAGGCTGTGAAAGCACAGCTCAGACAAGTACTTCTCCTTATGCATTATTTATATTACTTTACTTAAAACTGTGCCGTACTAGCCAAATTTACTGCTATATGCTCTAACAGCATTTGCAGTACATTATGCATATTGTAAATCTCAGCTGAACCACAAAAGCAGTACCCACTAAACTTGTCTGGATCTCACCTTAAAGCACACGGCTAATTGCAGACTACTTTTAGTTTTATTTATCATATTTTCCCTCACCAAGCTGTGGAGGATAATACCTGTGATTCACATCAACATCAAAGGCAGACCATGTATTTCCTCAAGCAGATGGTTCATCCACCCTTTAAAGAGGCAAGGCCCAATACAGGCATGCTCATAAAAACATTTCTTTAAAATTAACAAAAAATTCTAAAATTTAGAACTTGAAAACAAAGTCTTTTAGTAGAAGAGATTAATCTGATATCTACATTTTCCTCTTAAAGAAAAAAAATTAACTATAATATAGTATATTTATGATCCATTTTTCCTCTCTTCTTGGTTGAATCTGTTTTTTCACAAGTTGCATGGTTACAGCTTTTTTTCTACTGGCATATACAGTAGTAGATAAACACAAGATGGGAATTTTTTTATCCATATTACTTACATGATACATGTGTTTCTGATGGGGATTTTTTCCTCATTAAAAAAATCTTTTTTTTCAGGAAACCCAGAAGAATTATGACATTCTTCATGTGGAAAATGGATTAAAAAATATTTTAATTCTCTTACAAACATTTGTTCATCAGTCCTGTATTACCTTATTAATATAAAGTACTGACCCAAAAAAATTAAGACAATGTTTTTCATAAAAGATACACTTTCCATGAAGCTGTTTGTTGCTATTTGAAAGGTCATATATGTGAGAACTTTTCACAATTGTAGCAACAAATAACAAGAGATTACTGAGTGAATTAAAAAAGCTGAAAAATCACCAACTGAAGTAAAAAAAGAGATGTATACTTAAAAGCTAGATATTTAATATACACATAAATGTAATATTGATCTTTTACTAGAGAACTCTGCTGGAAGGCAGATGATTTTTGTTTTACGATTTGCATTTTTTAGTGCCTGGGATTATTGTTGACTTTTTCCTTAAACACAGTTTACTGAATTGAGATTAATATACAAATGATAGGGTAAAATACCACAAAAAATTACTTTGTACTTTTAACACTGCAGGCTAAATTTAGTTTTCATGCAAACTACCTTGTTCTAATGCCATAGAGAGACTGCATTCTAATAACCGCCTACTTGCTTTGCTAAAAGCTTCCATTACAAATGTTATTTTCAAGACGTAATAATTCAAGTTTGTTTTGTTTGTTGTTTGCTAAACCCAAAGAAAGATCTAACTTTCATGAAGAGTCATCAAATCAATGATTGATATAGAAGGGTACTACATCATTCCCTTTTTCTTATTAAAATTGACAGGTTTTGATTGACAGCTTGCTGTCAGGTGGAGAAGTGTCTCACCAATTAATATCCTATAAAAGATCAGAGGCAGCTATTTTTCTCCTACCAAAACACTTTGAGAAGAATCATAACTGAATACTTTTAGTCTGACCTTGAAAATGGAATGACAATACCAGCTAGTAGGCAGGAGAGAAATTTGACAATAACAGCTTAACTCCTGAACCACTTCAAAAAACAGCTCCTTTCAAAAATGTATTCCCACTGACTTTTACAGAGCCCAAACACAGAGCATCTCCGTTTGAAAAGATTTGAGATTTTTTTATCCTCACGAGTCACACAGTTTTTTCAATTTATTGAGTAGCTAGAGAGATTACATACATCTGACATGAGATATTCTTCAGGGTGTTTTTAATGGATGTTGAAAACATCTTAAAGCATCACATTGCTGGTGACTCCTCTGCATTGCAAAGTGCTGGGTTCTTTTTTACTGTGAGGTGTCTTTATACTACTCAAGGATTCAGCTCAGGCTTAAGGTGTAAAACACCGGTTCAAAGCGGGTGAGAGAGCAATTAAAACTAATCTTTGTGCTTCAAACACAAGTCTTTTAACTTTCTTCCTGCAAATCTGCTCTAAATGCTTGCTGCTTTGAAAATTCCTTGGGCAGTTGTTTGCTTTTCTGTGCACTTCAGCGGCGCGGTTGACACATTGCAGGGAAGGAACACCATGCACAGGCCCCTGGACAAGCTCCAGAGTTTGGCCATGAGAATTTAATGGAATTCAACAAGGCCAAGTGCAAAGGCCTGCACCTGAGTCATGTCAATCCCAAGCAGAAATGCAGGCTAGATGAAGAATGCACTAAGTACAGATATGAGAAGGATTTGGGGGTGTTGGTTGACATGGAGCTCCACATTAGCTGACAAAATATGCGCTTGCAGCCCATAAAGCCAACTGTATCCTGGGCTTCACCAAAACCAGCATGACCAGCAGGCAATCCTTGAACACTTCCAGGGATGGGGCACCTACAACTTCTCTACCTGTTCCAGTGCTTCACCACCCTCCAAGTAACAAATTTCTTCATAACACCTAATCCAAACCTGCTCCCCTTTCAGTTTAAAACTATCATCCATCACTATCTGTCCTTATAAAAATTCCCTCTCCCTCCTTCTATAAGCCCCCTCAAGGTACTGGAAGGCTGCAGTGAGGTCTCTCTTGAGCCTTCTCTTCTCCACGCTGAACAACTTCAGCTTTTTCAGCCAGTGCACATAGGAAAGGAGTTTCATCCCATTGTCATCTTGATCCTCTTCTGGACCGACTGTAAGAGATCCACATCTCTCTTGTACTGAGCACTTCACACCTAGATGCAGCACTCCAGGTGAAGCAACAGTGTGTCAACACAAGTAGATAAAAACAACATTTCCTTTCTTGTAATTTTCCTTTTACTAAGAAAGTTCATCTTATTCAGTAACCCCCAGTGGATAAATTCATTAGTTCTTATTCCCCATGGATTCCTCCTCTACATTTGGATTAGATCAGCAGTAAGACAGTGCCCTTTGTGATAGGACTAGATGAATGCACTTCATTAAACCTTCTTATTTCTGCAGCAGGAAAAGCCAAATTTTGGCTTTGTTGTATCGAAGCAGGACTATTCTACATGCTGGACCTTGTTTTGTTTGGACTGCTAACAGTGCTGAAATTCTTGTTAGTCTGAATGAATCCATGAATGAATATTTCTGTCCTACTCTTTTCAAATACACACCTTCAAACATAGATGTCATATTTTCAATTTGTTTTCAAAATCTAAAGAGAACTCCAGACCACCAGGGGATAACTTATCAGAACCAGAAAAGGTGTTGAAAATGTAACAGAGAGAGGGGGAAAAATGGAAATATATAGAAAATCTGACTCTTTCTAGTAGATATTAAAAGTAGGATTTGTTATTACTATATCGGCATTTTTGAAATAATTCTTCCATGCCAATAGACAAAAGACTTCTACTTTTCCAAATTCATGGCTCCATTGCTTCCTTTAAATACTTAGGGTAAACAATTCACATGTGTTTTTATTAGCTTTCTATATAACCTTTTTTCTCTCCCTCCTAAAGAACATTTCTGTAAGCATGGAGAAAAAAAATAAATTTATCATGTAGTACAATTTAAACCCTCTCATTCACAAAGCTTTGGAGTCCAGTATACAGATCTCCTTCTGTTTTAGAAGGGTTCCATTGACCATTCAGTCTGCCACTCATTGCACAAGTGAGGTTCCTAATCATTCTTAAATTATCTAGAGATTTAGTAAAGCTCTATATAAAGTCACACCTTCTTCCTGTTACCTTCTTGTTCAAAAGGCTTAATCAGAGGTCTGAGAGAAAAGGCATGAAGATCCAGCAGAGTTGTTACAGCTTATAAGTTACTACATTTTTAATATATGTACACATTATAGACAACAAAAAAAAAATAGGTGTTGCATAGTGTTTCAAGGACTAAAATAGAATAGATAAAGAGAAAATTTACAATTTGTTAACTGTTATCATAAAATTTTGAAAATTATGCTTATGCAATCTATGACTGGTAAAACTAGGCAAGAAAGTTCTTCAGATTCACCTTCAACATAACTTTTAAATATAATCATGCTTGTATTTAAATACTATTTTCCAGAAACTAGATTTCATTAGACGTTTTAAAAATATTATTGTTACTTGTGATCAGGTATAGAAATTTCTCAGAGAGTTATTCTATATCACAGGGAGCTATTTTTGTGTTAATTTCTGATACACTAGAAACCAGACTCTGGCATTTTGCAAAATTGGATTTTCTGTGCAGCTGGTCATTGAAGGGCATGCTGAAGATGTATGAGCAACAACCACATTGAATTTAACATGAAATAATTAGCATCCATTTGACTTTCAAATACACTGTAATACCAAGAGAGCATTCTGATTGGCTTGTGACATGTAAACACACTTCCTCTCAGGAAAAAGCAATTAGAATTAACATACACAGAGCTGACCTGCCCACTTACAATTAGGGTAAGCAACTAAACTACTACCTGTTTTCATACACAAGATCTGACACTTGTAATCATATACATTCTTACCCAATGGCAATTTGGGGCATTGAATTTTGTATTTGCTCTCTTTCAGTCTATTAAGAAATGAACAAAAATTGTAATATGCATGCACTGGACTAAGGAAGATAAAATACAATACCACCTCTCCAAAAACCAGACCAAAGTACAACAGCACATACCTATATACTATGAAGACATTATAAGACTTAAAAAATACAAATTTTAATGATTATATAGAATCACAGGTCAAAGCTGGCATCCAGCACTCTGAGGTAGTACTGAAAACCCCTCTCCTCATTTTGCTAGGAATCAAAAACTCTATGATTTTACGATCTCTGTGCCCAAATGGCCTCCAGCTACCACAGCACCCACCAGTCCTTATCTGTTCACAGAGAGCAAGTCCAGCATGGCCCCTCCCCAGGTCAGTTCACTCACCACCTGTGTCTGGAAGTCATCTTCCATACACTCCAAGAACCACTCACACAGTTTCCTGTCCACTGCACTGCATTTCCAGCTCCAGTAAGCTGAAGTCACCCACATGAACAAAGGCCAGGACTTGTGAAACTTCTCCCAGCTGCTTATAGAATAATTTGTCTTCCTCTTCATCCTGTCTGGGTGGTCCATAACATACTCCCACCATGGTGTCTACCTTGTTGGCCTATCCCCTGATTCCTACTCATAAACACTCAAACTTATCACTATCATCATTAAGCTCTGGATAATCAAAACATTCCTCAACAGAAAGGTCTACCCCACTGCCTCTCCTTCTTTGCCTATTCCCCCTGAAGAATTTGATGGTTATACATGGTAAAAAGTCACAAAACTGAAAATGACTGAGAAACAGCTAGAAAAGAGAATGTCTGGAAGTCCATCACCTGAACTCTGAAGAACTTATAGATGTAATATAGGCAAGAGGTATAATAAACTTACATAGATAAAACATGGGAAAATTAATGTATCTTCATATACACTGTATATAAATATAGCATTAAAAAAAGCTTTGCAGGAAATAACAGTGCTGTTGAAGATTGGAGTTTCATCATATATTTATTGTAAAGATATTTAACCAACTAAAAGATGTGATATCTGATGATTTTTACTTTGATTATGAAATGTGTATTCAGAACCAGGTAAGGTGACGGCTTGAATTCTTTAACTTCAGAATTGTTTGCACTCTGGTATAATTGTGCACAAGGATTAACAGTGTACATAACTGAGTTAGCTATTTAATGTATCAGCTAAAGAAAATGAGTGACAAATTCAGTGTTCAAATGTGTGGCTAAAGGGCTGAAAGAACTGGAATGACAAGAATGCTGTCAAGTACCATGACTTCCAAAAACCTTGCAGCCCTTCACTTCTGCAACCTGGTTGCCTCTTGGTGGCCATTCACCTACAAATGGCCAAAGCCAGCAGATTAGTCATAAAATAAATGGTCTACTGGTACTCTGGAGTGATAGGTATGAACTCTATCATGTCAGAACTAGAATGTCAAAGCAAATATTGATTTTGGTGCTCACACTAATACATGGGGCAGATCAGTTCAGTGAATATTAATCTAATTACTCATATGCCCAGGAGTAAGGTTTATGGTCATATATTTTGCATGTGGATTCATTAAAGGGCACAGTTAAGATTGTTCAAATGCCCTAACTGCTTCTCAATACTTTAACATGTTTGGATATTCTCTAATATACATTGACTATGAAGAGTCTGGGTTATAATTCTGACTGTAATTGCACCACTTCTATAACAAAGTTTATTGTAAATTATGCTATTAACCTTGACTTCAATTTAACATCACTGTTGTCTGAAAACTGACACTTGGGGCCAAGTGTCTAAATGATGTAAAGCCACTTACCTCCAGTTGGGTCAACAAAGCTATGCTGACTTAGATGATACATTATTTTGCCAGCTTTAAACACTGGGGTCAAACAACACTAATCTACATGGTAACACATGCACATTACATATATTAATACAGTTAAAAGAGTTACTAGTTATCTAACATGGATTTCCATACTGAGCTCACCGATTTTGAGGAAAATACTTTAATTGCCATGGCATTGAAATCAGTGAAACATTCATAGATACCCAAAACAGTATCACTACAGGGATTTTATATACTTGCAAATAATGGAAGAATATACCAACACATAGCTAATGTACTTGAGAGTCTTTTGAAATCACCAAACACTTGGTCACTAAGCAAGAAATCTCTCAACAATTTTCAAATGTGTTTGTTTGTGCGTTTGTAATAACGAAGTACTTCACTGTTAAATTAGTTACAATATATCTGAGAAAGCATCATTATATGTATTCCCATTGCCAAGAGGAAATAAAGATGGTTAGTTAATTTATAAATACTTATGAGAATGTTGATTGTTGGGAAGACTTACACATTTAAGGAAATTTGTTATAAAAACCATTTTTTCAGTATAATGTGTAGAAATGGCCACATCAAATATTCATAAAGATAGAAACAATAAAAAATTGCAATATGAGATCGAGATTTTACATAAACATTTTTTCTTGCTAACAGCTAGAAGCAGCTGCTTTGTGCAGTCATTAAGTCTAGAAAATTTAGCCACAGATTCTTGGTACGTGTTTTCATCCAGCAATGACACCATACACATCTATTCACAGAAACTAATGCTACATACTTTAGAGAATAGTAATTCAGGGATGTAGAATAGAAAATCAGGATAATAGTAATTCTATATCTGAGAATATGATTTTGCTTTTATTTAGTATTTTTTAAAATGCTGTAACATATTTTTTCCCAGAAGTTAAAATGATTAAATCTTTTTTCTCCAAATATATTGACTTCTGTTTTAAAATATACAGATGTATACTTTTTTGACTTAATCCCATTAAGAGCCCATTGGTGACAACTGGGGCAAAGTCACTGATATAGCAAAAAGGAACCATGACTTAGGATGGTTTTGTAAATCCAATGTTTAGGTGGCCCAATGTGATGGTTATTAAAAATATTGTTTTCAAAACACCCGTTTGTTTCACAGAATCACAGAATACAGAATGGGTAAAGTTGGAAGGGACAACAGTGGGATCATCTGGTCCAACCTCTCTGTTCAAGAGAGTCATCCCAGAGCATATGGCACAGGATTATATCCAGGCAGTTCTTAACTATCTCCAGCGAGGAAGACTCCAAAACCTCTCTGGGCAACTGTTCCAGGGCAGTGTCACCTGCACAGTAAAGAAGCTCTTTCTCATTTTTCTGTGCATTTTCCTGTGCATCATTTTCTGTCCTTTGCCTCTTGTCCTATCGCTTGGCATTACTGAGCAGAGCCTGGCTCTGTCCTCTTGACACCCTCCCTGCAGATACTTATGTACAGTGACAAGGTTCTCTCTCAGTTGTCTTTTCTTGAGGCTGAACAGGCCCAACTCTCTCAGCTTTTCCTCATAAAAGGCTCCAGTCCCTCAATCATCTTTGTTGCCCTCCATTGGACCTGCTCCAGGAGCTCCATGTCCATCTTGTCCTGAGGAGCCCAGAACTGCACACAGCACTCCAGATGTGCCTCACCAGGGCTGAGCAGAGGGGCAGGATCACCTCCCTGCTGGCAATGCTCCTCCTAATGCCCCCCAGGATCCCATTGGCCTTCCTGGCTACCAGGGCACGCTGCTGGCTCATGGACAGATGGTTGTGCACCAGCACACCCAGGTCCTTCTCCAGAGAGCTGCTTTACAGAATGTCACTCTCAGCCTGTCCTGGTGCTTGAGGTTATTCTGTCCCAGGTGCAGAAGCTAGCACCCTAATCCTGAAAATTAAATCCTTTCAAAATTACTGTCAGAAAAGTGGAGTTACCTAAAATGCCAGTATATTAAAAAAATTGCCATATGAATGCAAGTATCTTAAAAAATTTCCCATATGATGCATCAACTCAATGATGAAGAACATTTCCCCATTCCAGAAAAGTAATGGACTATGATTCTGCATTGTGCTTTCACAGAATTAAGTCACACCACAAAAGATTTTTCATATTTCAAGTTACATGAAATCCTTAAGAATTAAAGTCCTAAAAAAATTTAAACTTAAAAAAAAAATTCTGAAGCTTGTAAATGTGAACACTTCCCTTTTTATAGAGAAATTAATTACATACCTGATAGGAGGAAACCAAACAGTCTATCCTACCAAAAAGATTAACTTCAGTCATCTTTTAAAGGAAAAAAATTACAATCATAAATATGTATTTTCAGAAGCCATTATGAAATGCCAACATTAAATTACAACACAGTTAGAAACCTACCTTCCAATAAACTGCATGGCTTCTTCTGTCAGCCTCTGAGTAAGGTTCTCATAGGACAGTGGCTGCTGGATAATCTGATGGTCCCTCATTAAAAAGCAGTTTAGGTGTCGAAAATGATAGAAGAAAAAAATCAAAACCACAAGTGAAATTGTGATTATTAACAAGAAATAACCCAATGTTTGGAAGGGTACTTTGAGAAGGCCAAGGTACTGCACTATTGCCAAAGACACAAGGGCAATTCCAGCGATTTGGATCGGGATGACAAGGCTTTTCTGAACGCCTTTTAAAAATACGCTGCCTTGGCCAGGTTTGCAGTCTCTAAAATTGGTCACAGGAAGGCCATAAAAGTAATCAAATCCGTGACTGAGGGGGTGGTGACAGAAGTCATTGCTGCTTTCACAGTTCATCCCAAGATGCCACTTTCCTACAAAGAAAGAAGGACATAGAGAAGGGAGCATTTTTGTAGTCAAATTCATCAAACTTATTTTTAATGTGCATTATTTCAAACATGAAACCATCACTATCTGACTGATATCCCCCTGCTCCCAGCATTTATTGTGTAGATCCCTATTTTCTATTTAAACTTTCTTTAATGTCTGCCTCTTCATCTCAGTTAGAAGTATCCTGACATGCCTGCTGCTGAAGAACATTAAATTCTGAGTGGGCTAGCAGGTCATTGAAGAGCAACAGAGCCCTAACAGACAGTGAACTTTGGAAATTAAGCAAGTGTAGTTGTCATAAGAAAAGACTGTTTTGTAGCAGCTACTGATTGAAGAGGAAGAACCAATAGGGAATTACAAAATATATTTTCTGAAATTTTCCTGGCAAATAATTTGACTAGTTAAAAAAAAAAAAAAAAAAGACAAAAGAAGAAGAAAAAAACAGTAATAAATAGAAAGTAAATCAAGACTAGGGAAATTATTAAAGCATTTATTATTTAAATCATTGTAAAATCTCTGAAATTGCCAATATCCCTCAAAATGCACATATATATATAGATGCCAATTATTTTGTATTTATATATTTCATATATATAAATAAAAATCAACAGTAACAAGTAAATTGCTGTCAAATACTATCTCTCACAGCATTTTGTCCCACTATGAAATCACTCTAATTCTGCAATAATGTTGGACACTGTCTGACACAAGAAACCACTGAGCCTGATTTGCATTATAGTAATATAATCTATATTCATGCTGATTATGGTAAGTATCTAGATAATTCATTCTATGACTGAGGTACAACCTCTTACCATATGCTTATGCATTGCTTAGCACAACAGACCTAATTGGTAGCTGTTATTTGAATCAAAATGCATAATTATAAAAAAAATTCAAATTCAGTTAAGCTTATTGAGCTAGATTATGGATAGAGCCATGCTCTTTGCTCTCAGCAAGAAAATGTGCTGAGTATTTAAAAAAATCATGCTGGCCTTGACAAAACAGATGACATTATATACTGCTGGGCCAAACTTTATTTATTTTTCTGAATCAAAAACATAAACATGACCAGCATAATTCAGAGGTTGTGATCGTAAAAGAAATGAAAAAGAAAATCTAGAAACACAGTAAGTCTTCATTCCCATAACTTAGTCCAAAGAAATTTGAAATATTTGTTTTAGAGACTTCACAACACACATGGCAGTAAATGCAAAACAGAAAAAAAACCCAAACAAAACAAAACCATGCACAGAATTTTCCTCTTTTCCAAACCATCCCAGCTTTTACACATATGTAAGAGAGTCCATATGCAAACAGTCCTGAACATCTCCTCCCAGGTCTCCAGAACAGCTTATTCATCCTGCACCTTTTCCTTCAGCTGTGACAAATGCAGGTACTGCAGTACCAAAGAGGGTGAACATGGGGATCAGTTCTGCTTTTTTTGAATTTAGCAAATTATCTGGGTGTTCTTATTTCTCTTCCCCAAATAACAGAGCTGAGGTATAGAATGAGAATGTCATATGCCTAAATTCAGCTGTTAGCAAAGGTGGAGAAAAGCAGAAATCTTGAATTTGAGTGCTTAGTTGAGTCCAGTTGTCCTCATTCACCTCTTGATGGTCTTAAGTTATAAATAACTTCTGTATATCATCAAAGCAGGTATAAAAGATTTTTAGGTCTGCTTATGTGCCAGTGAAATGAAGGCCTCTACACCCTTCTCATTCCATCAGAACTTTTTCCTGTCAGATGGCCCCTCACCTGAGGTGGTATTCTGCTTTTTGTGAACAGACTGGTTCTGGTCACTACTTTTGACATGGTCCAGTGAAAATTATTGGGATCAATTAAAAAACAAGCAGTACACACAATTGTACTGAAATTTCTGAAGTGATGATGCTGCTATAAAGGGCTAGGTAAGGCTGGAACTATGATTTTCATTCCCAGAACCCAAAGATGCAGATTTTAGAAAACAAATGCATCAATTTTTCTTTTAGGTTAGGATGAGTGTCTTAACAGAATAATCATAAAGCCAGATGTGTAACAAAGTGAGCATGAAACAACTGTCATCAAGGTAAATAAGTGATTTAAAGGTGGAGGCTTATAGTCATGTACACAAATGATCTTCAGACTTTAACTTTTTTTTTCTATTATATGTTAATCTCAAAGCACCTATAATTCAGTAAGTAAATACGAAAAAGAAATGCAAACAAATTAATTACACCTTCAAGGTCACTTATAATGATACGTAGTGGGTTTTTTTAACTGGATCTCAACTACAAGCCAGGATAGAAAATCCTTGCAATAACAAAATAGGACAGGGGGAAATATAGGTCCTATTTTTATCGAAAGGGCTTTAGCAAGCACAACAAATTGTTCAATGTCAAGATGAACTTGGGCCTCAGAAAAAGATTTGTTGAGAAGCAACTTAAGCCAAACAAAGCAGAGATCAGGTTATCAGGAAAAGCAACAGAAGCCCCAGCTCAAATTATATTGGCAGCTGTGACGGAATGACACAATTGCCATTCTCAAATGGCTAGGAAGGTAGAAGGTTTTGATAGATCCTGCACTACTCTGAAAAAGCAACTGATGACTGGGTCCACAATACATGTTTTGTTTCACTCCTTGTGACTGTAACCCCTGCCTTGAGCTAGTGCTTGAACAGATTACTGTAATGTGCTTTAGATTCTGGGGCCCTTCTGAATCTGAGAGCAATGCAAAATGCTCTCATCTCTTTGCCAAATGATGCTTCATAGAATGGACACTTCACACAAGCATCATAAGCATTTCAGCAGATTCTACCAAGCTTTTGAGTGAAATTTATGCTGTTAATTGTAAATTATGAGTACCATAATAATGTGAGACTCAGGCTTTTTCCCTCTCTGTCAGACAAAATTAAGATCTCTGCAGAGCGAAAGCAATGCAATGAAAGGCAAGTGGAAGTGAGAGGCAAGTCCTATTCAGCCAAGAAACTTCACTTGAAACTCCATTTTTCAGAATGCAGAATCCTGAGTACACTACAGAAATCCATGTCTCCCCTATATTTTTCCCTCAGATAGTGGAAAAGGGAGCTGAAGACTGATTTTTATATAATGATATATTTCTTTTGGAACGATTTTGTGCTTTTCAGATAAATAGCAAGACACAAGATGTGGAGCAAGATGCAAACAGAAATATTTTATTTTCTTAAGGAAATATATTTCTTTGAAGTACATAGCAAAAATTATAAATGTGTATGGGTGTATGGAATTAGCATGGACACATTTTAAGCTGTCTTATGAACTCCACTCCATAGACCCAGTCAATCTTGAATTAGACACCTTACTACTGTGATGTGCCCAAACATTACAATATCTCATTCTGAAATAAATAAGTACCAGTTATCAGTTAGTATTTTAGCTTTGGAGATAAGATACATAGGTGGATTTTAAACTTCTCTGGATGCTGGACAACATACTAGGTAGCAATAGTGAGGAAAAATAAACCTTTCTCAACTGTAATTGAATATAGCAGTAGTTAAAATACTATCTATCAAATTTAAGGAGAATTTTTGCATTATGAATAGCTATTTCCAACAAAGCATCAGCATTTCTTCCCACTGGTGAAATATTATGTATTCTATGCATCCGTTGCATTGTTGCAGATCTGATTGTGTGCTTTCCTGACAGATCTATTGGTTGTCACCTTCTTTATGTCACAGGGGAAAACAATGAGGCAGAAAAGTGTATACATAAAGTAGATTTATAGCTAAAATATATTTTGGGACATATCAAACAAAAGGAAGCATACATCCAGAGGAGAAAAAATTTTTTTAAAAAGAAACAAAAATGCACCTGGGGAAGAAAAATAATGTCCTTAGAGAGGGGATTGGCAAAAAAAATAGAAATGACACTACAGGCTTGAGGAACAGAAAGGCTTCAAATTACCCTTGTGCCAATCCATCACTGGTGCATGATTTGACAATTAATTGTTTGGGAATTGCTCAGTTAGACCGAACCAAGCAAAGACTTTCTGACCTAGACCAATATGATGTGATAAGAATACCAGCAAAAGCAGAAAATGGATTGGTTGTGAATCAGACTGCCTATCTAGTCTTCAAATCTACATAATTTTTCTTTCTGTCATTTACATATGCTTTATCCCTATCTTAATGCACTTCTTGATTTTTGGAAACCTTCATTATACTCTAAGGATATGGTAATTTTACATTTTATGGTCTCATAGCTATCATTCAGGCCACTTGGAAGAATTGTTCATTAAGCATCATGGAGATAACTTCTGGAGATCTAAGTGGCAAGCTGTCATGTTGCAGCAAAAGTAGTTAAAAAAAGAACATTAACTGGGTCAGCCCCAGAAAATGAGTTGCATTACTGTGCTTGTTACAAACAGAAAAAACCCAGTCTTTAACTGAAAATAGAGAAATAGGTATTAAGTCCACAAGGAACGTGATAAATTATGAACAGCTTTTTTGTACTGTGGTTCCAATACACCTACACTAAATAAATTTCTGAAAAGAATTTCTGGTTTTCTATTTTCATTCTTCCAGGACATCATGGTATTTTATGCTTTATAAGACTGGGGGTATAGATAAGTAGGATTTTTAGTTAGAATACTGACACTGGTTTATCTACATAATATAGATATTTTTGAACAGTAGCATGAATTGTTAGCCTTGCTAAATAGCCCTTTTTTTAACAAAAATTTCTCTCAAAATTGCAAGTTTCTGTTTCATTTAAAAAACAAATTGCATGCATCCTTCATCTAAATTAATTTAGTAATATTCCAGTATTATGTTCTCTGTACAACTATTTCCTGGCACTTCCAGTATGGTAACACATTATGTAATACAAGTTGAACTTCACAAGAATCTTCTAAAATATAAGCAATGTAGAATAAGTCAGTGGCCAAACTGAGAAAAAGAATTCAGAAACCTTTAATGTTATACTTTTATGATATTAACTCCAATTCTATTTAATATTAATCTAGTATGATTCCTTTTGCCCATCACTAGATATTTATGCTGTGATCAGTTGTCTGAACTATCTTGATAATGAGAGAGAAATACATTTTTATATTAAGTATCTACCAAATAATATGAAAAATTTCCTAGAAACACCCATTTCTGTCTGATGACTAAGATGGTAGCCCAGGTACAACGTTATTTACTTCATGGGAATTTGAACACTGGTGGAATGAAAACAACCACAGGGCTGACTTATACCCTGTGATCAGTCCCTCATTGTCTCTCTGATGTAATCAAACTCCTGTTTATACCAAAAACTTTTCAAGAGCTTGACTAATTTTCAGTTTGTTCATCATGTTTCTTCAGTACCTTGCAAAATGAGACTATAACAACACAAGTGAATTAGATGTACTTACCTGACTACTGTTTCACACAGGCATGGGAATGTGCTCAGCTTTGTTCCAGAAAAATAAATTAATTATGCTGTGAGAGAGAAAAGCTTAATGAAGGCCCTTAAAAGCCAATACAGGAAGCTAATGGACTTCTCATTGAAATGAAAGAAAACTGCTGCGCATGTCTGCAATTTTACCTATTAGAGCTGTTGCATAACCTTTCTGCTTCAGGAGTTTGGAAAAAGTTATTTCTTCAGAAGAAAGTCCCCCAGAAGAGGCAGAAAATAAGAAGACACCAACTCGTGAGAAGGCAGCCATTCCTAAATACAATAAAAATGAATGAGACCAGGATAATACAAAAAAAGAATTTCCATTCATTAGCTCTGCATACACTTTTTTGCCTTAGGTGGTATCACTTAAATGACATATTACAATCAGACACTAAGTGTTGCAAGATGTGATCATCCATTTAGCTGATTGAGGTCTTTCCTGTATTGACACCAGAGACATGGAGAAAAAAATTCTGAGCTTATAACCACGGGGCCAGCCATCACATAAATAGCTGCAGCCCCTTCTGTAGACTTTCTAAGGTATACTAAAATTTTAAGAAGCTGAAGTTGCATAATTTATTTTTCTCATATAGAGGGAGGGAAGGAAGACGAGGACTAAATGAGACCATTGCCAAGTTCTACTTTGAGAATTTCCCTTGTCCTCATGTGTGGTTTTCTATAAGCCTTTAAGGTTTTTTGAGAGAAAAAAATGGCATTTACTGCTGGCACATAAATATCATGAGGTCAGAAAGAGCAAGAGAGAATCTGATTCTGTAAACAGAGTGGCTTGAGCTGTCAGCATTGATGGGGTGCTCCAGTGGCATGAAGACACTTCATCCAATGCACACAGAGTGAGAGCACTAAAGGAGCATCAGGTACCGCTAACAACACAACATCTAAATAAGACACTGTCATTTCTATATAATGAGAGTCTGAGAAACACAGATGAGCTTAGAAACTGCTCTCAGGATGAGGAACTTGAGAGCTCGGGTTCATGAAAATTAGATTACTAGGATTCCAGATGAGAGCTGGCACTGAAAATAGACAGTAAGAACAGAGAATATCTATGCAAATCTGTGCAGATGTATCTTCAGGAAGTTTAAATTATGCAACTGGATGATTACAGTGCCCGAGTTACATGACTGATGTAGACAACCAGAATCCTCCCTCAGGTATCCCTTGTGGTTACATGAGAAAAACTTGTTAGACTGGTTTATTAAAGAGAGCTCAACCTACCCTTCAAATGCTGACTTCAGTTTTTTGCCCCATATAGTCTTGCTGATCAATATTTCCAATAGTTTTAGTCATATGTTTATCTGCATTTTGTTTATTTATATTTATTTTTACATATTTCAAGCTCTTGTAACTGAAATCAATGTCATGCTGTTATCAGAATGAAAGTACAGAAGCATGATTTCCTTTTTTTTCTTTTTTTTTTTTTTTTTTTAATCATTACCTTTCTCTGAGCTTGTGTCTCATCCAATACTGCATTTTGGAATCTTTTTCTTCAGTTCTATTAGCAGGAGTTTTATATTTCTAACATTTTTTCCACATTATAATTCTAGTGTCTTCTATAATAAGCCTTTACTAGTTCTTCACTGATATTTGAAAGCAATCCATGTTTAGAAATTTTGTAACTTAAGTAAGACAAAGTTCAATTTTTGTACCCACATGGGAATTATTAAGTTTGTCTGAGAGCTGATGAGTGAAGAAAAAATTAGTTCAAGTGCTAATTTTTCAGAAATAAGAACAAGGAACATAATAGAAAGTGACCTATGACTTTACCTACAGTAAATATTAATAGCAATATATCTGGAATAGGTATATAAAATTTTCCTTTGCAGATGAATGTAATGGAAAATTTAGCAAGTTATATTAGCTGGCACTTTGCAGCAGCTTGTTACTTGATTTGAGTGAGCAAGAACATATCAAGTAGACTCCAGAGTCTTGCTTTGCTTTCATTCCCAGAAGCAAGGACAGGATGTTTTATCACTAATGAACAAGTGATCTGATTAATGTATAATGATCCTTGCTAAAAATGATGTTAAGGGAATGTTAAAGTTGCATGGCTAAGCACTGAGATGCTCAGACCCAGCACACTAAAATAGACTAGATCTTCATTGACTCATATAGGCTTTGGATCAGGTACTTTAAAGTAAGAGAAATTAAATGCAGGTATTCACAGGATACTTAACACTGTGTATGGGTAGATATGGAACAAAAATAACACTTCAAATAGGTGAGAGATTTTTTGCTCTCTTCTTCCCAGTTTTGAGGGCAACTTGAGTACCTGAATGAACTGACTTGCCCCTACCTCCCCCTGCAAAAAAGGAAACCAAAACACAAACCCAACAATTTGTCTAAACAAAAAGGTTTAGCAGAAATAGAAATATCTGAGAAGAAGTATTTACATTGTGTTCTTCCACTGAGTCTTTCCAGATGCATCTCTGCGGCATTCAATACTTGGGCTGCCCATCAACACAGTGGGAGCAGCCTGAAAGCAACTGTGGAGGCAGGCACTGAGCCTGAGGTCATGGAATAGTGGAGGAGCTTCACAGAGTCACAGAGAATCACAAGATATGCTTAGTTGGAAGAGACCTACAGAGATCATTGAATTCAACATCCAGCCCTGCACATGACATCCCCATGAGTCAGGCTATGTGCCCCAGAGTACTGTCCAAACACTTCTTGAACTCTGTCATGTCTGGTGCACATAGCACTTGAGGTGAGGCCACCCTAGCACAGATCACTCCGGGAAAATCCCCTCCCTTGCCTGGCTGGTGAGACTATGCTTGATGCAGTCCAGGACATGGCTGGCATTAAATAACCACAGTCAGATTACTTTGCCAGTATTTAAACAAAAAAACTTTTATTCACTAAAAAAAACTTTATATTTGTGTCAACTCTTCTTAAATGTGAAATTTCCCCATACATACAAAATATTTCAAATGTAGACCAACTCTGTTGAGCTTGATCAGTCACTGAAAGGACTACTCATTTATCCTTACTTAACCTGGTAATGGTAAACAAATCAAGAAAGGCCAGACAAAAACCCTGCATAAAGTTTGCTGCAAATATAATATTATATTTATATATAAATAAAGTGATGGGATTTTACCTGATCTTATAGGATATCTGCCTGTCAGAAAAGCTGCCCTGCTTGGAGTACAAAGTGGGGATGCTGCTATATGCTGAGTGAGTGTCACTCCTTCCTCTGCTAGCCTGTCAATATTAGGGGTTCTGAAAAACACAAGCAGGTGAAAAAAAGTACACAAAGATGATTATTTGGATACAGGTATGGTAAGCAAAAGGCATTTGAGGCAAGAACTATCAGGAAAATCTGATTAAAATTTACTGTATGTAAATTACCAAAAGTGTGGTGGGGTTGCAATTCCAAATACTATCATGTCAAATATTTTTACATTAGGTGTCAATACTGAACAGAAATACTGTAACATTGCAGCAAAAATATTTTCCCCACTTTATTTTATTCTTCATGGCCAATGTTAAACTACAACATCAGGACATATATACTACAACCCTTTTTAATGTGTTCCTTGACCAAAACTGTAACTTTACAACCTTTTTGCTTCAGTAATGAGGGCAAGAGAGACTAGAGAAAGGTTTTGTTTCCTTATTCCCAACTTAGTGTCTCTTCTGTCTCTCCCCAGCAAAAGCTTTTTGGGGTAGGGATAATGTTGTGTGGTGCTATAAGCTGTTAGAAGAGATTCAAATGATTATGACTCTGTGTTATGCTCTATACTAACAATATCTACATGTCTGAAATGATTATGTCTGCTATACTAGACCCAGGGGCACAACCTATCTTCCATATCTGTATGGAAAACTTGTCTGTGACCTGGCTCATCATGCAGATTAAAATTGGTTCCTGAAGGAAAGAAATCCTATGTCCTTGGTTCTACAGATAAAAATTACTAATGCAGACTGGCCAGCAGCTGCAGCATGCTCTAATAGATCTCTGACCCTGGAGATTAATGACCGTGACCTCGAGGCACACTAGTGCTCCCAGCATCTAAGTCGGAATGGTCAGAAACATTAATTTTCCAACAGAATTATTTTCTATCTGTAAAGTCACCTACTGATAACAGTAAGATGAAAATTCATCATATTCCAAAAAATCTAATTCCAAATTCTCCCAGCAGAGAATATAAATCTTGGGGGTCTTTCTGGTGCCTGTGAGGGGAGTGATCCAAACATCAGTGTTGTATATATTTTCCCCTGTTTAAAACCAGAAGCTGTAACTTGATTTTTACTTTTTTTCTGAGTTATGAGAAGATTTTACTTCTAAGTAACATCAGCAGGGAGAAGAGCATTTAACATTTGACAGAACAGTGCTTTTAGTCTGAATGTATTATCTAACTTTGCCAAAGACTGCACCACTGAAACACAATGGCTAGATATTACTTGCTCTGCTTATATAACCATCACATCTAAGCTGGTAGCAAGAAACATCCCAGGGCACACTGATGCATTATTGAAGTATATTAACATTTGTTTTAGTTATTACATTTACTACTATATGAAGATACATTAAGGGCAAATATCAGCTCTTTATTTCCAATTAGTTAACAACAAGCTTGTCCCAAATCATGAGTGCTTCAAAATATCTCGAATTCATAGTACTTGTGTCATGTGTATTCTAGAAGAACATTATTGATTATACTTTAGTTCTCTAGAGCTACCCTTATTTGCTTGGTTGCTCAGTCCTGTTTATAATGCAACTTTTCAGCAGGATAAACGCCTTAGCTAAGTCTTTGGTCAAAAAAAGAAAATAAGGATTGAATATTCAAATCTCTAGAAAAGTTATTAACTTTGGTTACTCATAAAAAAACCTAATCAAACCTCTGACTGTTCTGGCATTTTTAATTTTAAAAACCCATTGAAAACTAAATATAAAGCTATGACTCCACCAAATTATCATCCTACCTTAAGGTTCTGTTCCCGTAACATCCCAGATCTCCAATACCAAGATCGTCAGCCATCAGTAAAATTATATTGGGCTTTGAAACACTGTGTGTTTTGATATTGTTTATGGCAAACTGGCAAATTATTAGAAGTAAAAGGAGCTCCATCTTCTTCCTGGTGTGTAAGAACAGATGGAAATAATAATAAATAGATTGTTAATCTAATTTATTCTTATTATTACACTTCACATAGTAAAAGAAAAAAGAAAGATTGAATACTTTTGGTTGGCTTTTTTTCTTGAAATTTTTAAAAAATATTTTCTCTTTCATACTTCTTAAAAATAAAAATGCATAATTTAGTATATGGCTAATTTTTCCTTCCACTCCTTTACATAGATGAAGCCTTTAAATAAAGACAAAGAATTAGGTACAACCTCAGTGGCAATTTTGGATATATACATGCACTATATAGCAATAAATCATAAGAGCTAACAATGCTTGGGGTTTTTTGTTGTTGTTTTGTTTGTTTGTTTCTTTGTTTTGTGGTGGGTTTCTTTTTTTGTCTTTGGTTTTGTTTTTGCTTTTTCTTTTCTAGCTAAAAATGTTATTTGAGGAACACAGAAACTGAAATCATTTAGGACCAAAACCTCCAAGGCTCACTGAAGAAAAAAAAGTTAATCATTTCCACTAATGAAGTAAATGACTGAATTTCTCTTAAACAATTGGAAAAAAACCAAACCAACAAACAAAAAAAACCAGCCAAAGTTTCTGGAAAAGAATAAATATTATAGAAAAGAGGGTGAAGAGATGCACTATGAAATTATTGTATGGAGTGTTTAAGAAAAGGCTCTTCACAGACATAATAAATACCAGGGTCTAGAGCAAAATCAATTAAAAATATTTGATACCATATCACAATGTTCTATAAACAGTGCTCATGCCATATACAATCTAAAACAAGTAGAAGGATGTATTTTACACAATACAACATCCCATTATGCACTTTTATGGTAAAAGCGGAGTATTTGCAGATGTACATGATATGAATGCTATTTTACCTTAATCAGAACTCACCATATCTCTGTGTTAAACTACACTGACCATGCCCTGGCTGAAACTGAGTGCCTTCAGGTTGTAATGGACTGTGCCAGGCAAAAACATCAAAAAGAACAGAGACTCTCTTCTGTCTCTTAGTAAGATTCCTATCTTTTCTGGATGCAGACAGCCTTTTTCAAATGCAGGCAAGTCATGAGTCACACCTGCACTCTTTATTATTCTTGGACAAGAAGTGGAAGAAACGAGGACTAAGGTAGAAATTCGTAAGTGAAAGAGTGGACAAAGGAGGTAGAGACAGTAATTTCCAGAGAGAATGAAGATAGCTGCTCAAGAAAGAAAAATCTTGTAAATCAACAAGTTATGGTAGATAAAAGTAACTGGAGAGAAGATAAAGAAGTCAAAACTGAAAGACTTGGTACAAAGAGAATAGACATCAAGGGAGACAGATTCACAAAGAAATGAGGTGGGTAAAATTATTTTAGAGGAGACAAAATAGGCAGAACTAGAAGAGTTTACTTCGACTTTAATAGCAAAAATGGAAGTTGAGAACCAGCTGAAATGAGAATTGCAGGCAGAAATGAAGAGAAATGGTGGAGGAATAAAGAACCTGGAAGAGATGACAGTGAACAGGAAAACAAAACTGCAGAACAGAGGTGAGAGAGAACTGGGAAGGTCTGGGAGGAAAGAGCTGAGGAGTTATGATTATAGTCAATGAAGAGAACTGATTGGAAGGAACCTGGGATGGTAAGATTTGGAACTAACATAAGTGAAAAGAGATCAAAATAGTAGGGATCAACAAAAACAGACTGGAACTTCTGATTCCCAAATTCATTAATGCTCTTCTGTGAGAAAGTATAGGTGCAAAGAAGGCTGTTAGTGCTAGTTCACATACAGATAAAACACTAATAACTATATTAGCTATTCTTTACTGCTTAAGGTACATTTTATAAACAGTTTGGTGACAATAGTTCTGGCTTAGACTTCAGCCAGAAGCTTTAAAGATCCCAACCTTATCACTGCAGTAGATTGTTATCTTGTTTGTCCCATGGGAAGTGATCTACTTCATTTCAGACATGGAAAATAAATACACAAACTGTAAGTCTAAAAGAGTAAATGCATTTCTGTCTAGGTGCATCTAACTCATCCTTTATCAAATAATCATATTAATGAAGCTGTATAGCCCCTACCATGGTGCCAATTTACCTTTCTGCCCTGAACGGATAAACAAACGTGATTTGCTTCCCATGCATTCCAAGACAACAATTAACATCCAAATTGACCCAAGAGGACAGGCACAAACTGCTGCCAGATATTGTGTTCCTACTTTTATGTTCAGACTGCAAAAGTGTCAAAGGCCAATGGCAATGAGCGTGTTGAAAAACGGGACACTATATGTTGGTGATATTACGTAGAGAGTTGCATGGATGCTTGCAAGACCCACAGAAGGTAGCCTCATTTGATACCCCCATTTCTCATTTTGTAAATCAGCCAAAAGTAGAGTTGTTGAAGGATGTCTCTGATATAATACTGCTGGATATGTCTCTTCTCTGAAGGGGTATCTGTAGATACTCTCATACATTGAGCTATTTGCCTTCACCTGATACCATGTCCCTAAAGTGAAATCAACAAGGAAACAGAGAAAAAAATAACAAATCCAAACAACTATGATTTCTCTGGTGTACTCTTTCTGCAGCAGATTTTCACGTATCTTGAAAGAATGTGCATAGAAAGCAAGAAAAATCAGATGGATGAAATTGAGTGGAACAGACAACAGCAAAGAAATTCAAAGGACTAAAAGGGAAGGACGTGAGAAGAATGAAGCTCTGAGAATGCTGAGGGCTGTCTATATTACACCAGGATCTCTCCTGGTGAAAACAAAGGCATGTGTACACCTAACACAAAAATGAAAACAGAAAACAGAAAATTGGATGAAGCTTCCAGCTAGTAGCAAATGTTTCCTCTTTGTCCAGAGCCAATTCGAGAAAAGATTTAAAAAAAAAAAACTGGCAAAAAATCTCTTTTAGCTTTTGGCAGTCAGCATTAAAGGCATTTTGGAGAGAACAACATTGTAATATCTATCTCTCCACGGTTCTTTTAACCTTCACGGATCTGTTACAGTCTATTTTTAAAACATTAACTATTGGTTTGGTTTGGTTTTTCGCATTGAAACAATTTGATTTTATTTTTTAACTTACATAACACTCTTTATTCCTTCAGTAGGTATCAGCTTTGAAGGCTTGTTTCACATTCATCTGGCAACATTTTTCCTTCTTTTTTGCATGTGGGGCATAAAAGTGCAAGTTTCAATCTCTGCTTCACTTTCCCCATAATATAATACAACTAAAAGAAGCCTCTTCCTTTCTAAGGTGGCTGATAAATTGAAGAGGTTCAAGAGGTACTTAATCAATAACAAATGCCACATAAGAATTTGTGTTTCACATATCCTATTTCAACCTATGATACTTTAATCACTGTATAGGAACCTATAGACATGAACATATACACATGCAGATATGTCAATATGCACATATACACGTGTAGAGGGGGCATATACACAGGTCCTACTTTTTCTACACATCTTCAAATTGTACTTTTGGGATTCTAATACGTATTTTCTATCAGAATTTAAAGAACCCAAAGTATAAATATGTAAGAACAAATGAATGAAAGAAAAACCCTAAACAGATACAATCCACTATTTCACCAAACACTTCTTTAAAGTTTTAATTTTCTGCATTAAAAAATGTTGGTCAAAGAATTGGGTTTTTTGTTTTTTTTTTTTTAAATCAGGATAACTGACTCAAGATATGGCTGTCATAGAACTATAGAATATCCTAATTTGTGGACCTACAAGGATCATCAAAGTCCAACTCCTGGCCCTGCACAGCACATTCTGAAAAGTCACACCATGTACCGAAGAGTATTATCCAAATACCTCCTGAACTCTGTCACGCTTGGTGCTGTGACCACTTCCTTGGGGAGCCTGTTCCAGTGCCTAACCACTCGCTTTGTGAAGAACCTTTTCTACTACCCAACATAAACCTCCCCTGACACAGCTTCAGGGCATTCTCTCAGGTTCTGTCACTGAGAGAGATCAGCACTCCAGAGAGATCAGTGCTCCTCCTCTTCACTGCATGAGGAAGTTGTAACTGCAATGAGGTTCCCCCTCAGCCTCCCCTTCTCCAGGATGAACAAACCAAGTGATCTCAGTTGCTCCTCCCACAACTTCCTCTCAAGGCTCTTCACCATCTTTGTTGCCCTCCTTTGGACTCCTTCTAATACTTTAATGTCTTCCTTATAACTGTGGCACCCAAAACTGCCCCCAGCACTCAAGGTGAGGTCGCCCCAGTGCAGTGCAGAGGGGACAATCCCCTCCCTTGCCCAGCTGGCCATGCTGTCCCTGATGCCCCTGGGACAGGGTTGGCCCTCCTGGCTGCCAGGGCACTGCTGGCTCATGTTCAGTGTGCCATCAACCAGGACCCCCAGCCCCCTTTCCAGCCTATTCTTCCCCAGCCTGTTTGTACATTCAGGGTGGCAACATCCCAGGTGCAGAATCTGGCAGCTGCCCTTGTTGGTCTTCATATGGTTGGTGTTTGCCCTGTGGTCTAATTTGTTGAGGTCTCTGCAGGGCTTCTCTGCCTTCAAGGGAGTGAACAGCTCCTCCCAATTTAGCATTATTAACAAGCTTATTTGGTATACTTTCCAGTATTTTTCCTGCATTGTTTCTGAAGATGTTGAAGATTACTGGGCCTAAGATGGAGCCCTGTGGAACCCAGCTAGTGACAGGTCACCAGTCTGATGTCACCCTGTAACCCTTTGTGCCTGACCATGAGCCAGCTGCTCTCCCGTCACAAGATGTGTTTATCCAGCTGTGTGCAGGATAATCATCTGACTGCTATAGACACATACATCTTTACAAGAACAATTAAAGTCTTTTGAACATCTCTTCCCAACTGCAACATCTGAGGATTTTTATTAAATTTGATTATGTAATTTATCTGTAAACTACTTTTTTAATGTAACAGAACCCTTTGAGAAAATGCTTAATATACTTTATCCTTGAAGGTACAGTATTTTCTGATGAAATAAGCAACATTTAAAGACATTGACCTCATTAAAAACCACTGTGTTATCCTTAAGCAGTATGCAAAAAAAGAAAAAAAAAAGTATCTTGCTTAACTGAATGCTCAAACTTAAAAAAATTATCTAGTCATAAAAAAACAATGTAATCAAACTAAAGAAAACCCTGTCCTCCATAAGATTCTGCAGAGAAAATTCTTCAGCTTAGTGAGAAACAAAAAAAGCAAGCTTTTAAATTTTAAGAAATGGCAAAGTAACATTATGTATAATTGATTATTTTCTGATATCAGTTTAAGATTTGCTAAACTCTCTCAATTAATTCCCCTCTTACAAGTTGGTAATATCTGTTGAATCTTTGATGTAACATAACTGCTTTTCTGAAACTTTTCATTACATTTCAGTATGTATCTTAACTATACATATATGAAAATCTGTATTTAATTGACTAAAAGTTGTCTCACGGCAAGAAAGAAATTTCCCTTAATATAAAATGGGAAAAACATTAAAACAAATAACCATGTTTCTTAAGTGCAAATAATTATTGAATCTGAATTAAACAGAGATGAAGCCACAGCCCCTACCAGATCTAAGTTTAGTTTAGGTATCTTTTTAAAATGGCCTCTCAAGAATTTTCTACTTTTGTCTCAACTAAATTACAGAACTTAAAAGCAGTATTAATAAATAATAAACATTATTCCTGGTAGCAAATTATAACCTGACTGGAGTAAAATACATCCTTTCATGACATGATGTCATTATTTGTAATAAAAATCCTATATAAATAGATAAACACATTAGAGTACATTTTTACGCTGCTACTGTTTCACAATATTCTCCATTAGCCAAATGCTCATTAAAAAGTTGATTTTGGTTATGGGCTCTGGTCAGTAACATAAGAAAGATCCTCAAGATAAAACAGGTAGTAATCTTATTTGCCAGTTATGTATCATCCTCAGAATGAAAAATATTTTAAAATTCAAAAAAACAAAAAATCAAAAAAACCCCAATCATGAGTAACTAATTACTAGTGACTATGTCATATCACATCACTTCCTGGAGACTACACATAAGTATCCAAAACAATTAAAAGAAATCTCTCTTACATACTTTGAGGGCATACCTAAACTCAGCCATGATTTTTAGCTTACTTAATAGTTTTGAAAGATGTTGAGTCAGGGGTTTTTTTAAATAAACAGATGTTGAGTGAAACGACTATTTTTGACAATGCCTTCTTCAAGAGTGTCAAATGGGCATGTGGAAGGACTCATGTGCCTAAAATTTTGCACTTTAGAATTATGCAAGTAGATAAGGACTGTAAAGCTCTGCAAGACTGTGACTCTCACACATGAAATTAATAGTTTGGTTTCATCCATGAGTATTAGTAGTGAAATTTTCCTCCAAGGGATTCATTTAGGTATTTTTCCTTTCAAGATTGTATAGTAACATTATGAATATTCCATCTTAAATATTTTATTCTTTCATTACTCTAAAACAAGAGAGACAAGAGTGATCGATCCAAAATGATTATTGTCTAGGAACATTGGTAATTCTCTAACCGAAGTCAGTTGTAGTTGATATGTGTTTAGGTTACAGTCACAAATCTAATTGGAAAAATAAACTTTATTTTGACATAGTTCTAAAGGAACAGAATATCTTCAAGCAGGATGATACATCAAGAAGCTTTTGTCGAAGGTGACCAGCCGACAGACTGTGAGCTCAGCCCATCTACTCTCTGCCTACTTTCCTACGAGTGGCACATACAAGGCAATCAAAACAGCCTGTGACTCACCAGTGATCACTAGATCCTGTTACTGTCCTTCATGAGGTCCCTGTCACAGAACAAAAAACACTTTTCAGTTCCTGATACACGGTAAGAAAAAGTCTGTTACTGTCCATAGGCACTATTCAGCAAGTCACATGGACAGTGAACATTATAGTCATGACACCACTCACATGTACAAGTATCCTACATGTTCTCCTGATCCCCAACCAATCATGGGAAACTCATTCATTCTAATCATAGAACAGTGATGCATATGTCTTCCTGTCAAATAAGAGGTAGAAGAAGAGGTAGGTTGTTTTGACAGTAGAGGAGCACTCCAGGGGATGTCTCTGTGAGGACAGACCAGGAGCTGCTCTGTTCCAGCCAGCTCTGCAATGGATCCACTGTGGATCATAGGTGAGCCCTTAGGGAAACATATTTAAGAATGGGGAAAAATACTGGGGGGGTGGGGCAGGGGGAAGAAGAGAGAAAAAAGGCTGTGAGGAGCAGTGGGAGAGGAGGAAGTGGAAAGAATAAAAAGGCCAGAGCAGTAGGAAGCATCCCACACTGGATCACGAAAGTGGCCAAAGGCACTGTGGTCCATGGAGCAACAAGGAGTAGAATAGGGAAGCAGCCAAGCACTGACTACAGCCTTGCGTGCCACCCAGTGCCTCCCTGAAGGGACTGTGCACAACCTGCAGCAGTAACACGGCAGGAGGAGATGTCTGGAGTGAAGGTGTGGAGACTAGGAAAGTGAAAGAGAGGAATCTGAAGCTGAACCTTGGAGAGTGGGATGAGAACTGTTTTTCCTGTAAGATTAAATGTTTGTCCTTTTTTTTTTGTTTTGTTTTGTTTCCCAATACTCCACCCAGTTAAATATTTATGCTACCTATCAATACATTATCTTGTATTTACCAAGTGTTTTTGCCTATGACAGGGACTTTCCTATCTTTATTTCACTACCAGTTTTCTCACTTGCATTCCTACAATTTTTTTTCCTCATATCCTTGGGGAAGGAAGGAAGGGAGTGAGCAGCTGAGTGAGTTCTTGGCTGTTAGCCAGAGCCAACCCACCACATTTAAAATGAAAAGGAATAAATGGATCCAATGGCAAATTATATTGATTATCAGAAGCCAAAAGTTTCTTTGCTGTTACTGAATCCACCTAGATGTAAAACCAGGGAGAGGAACAGCAAAGCTTATTAAGTAAAAAATAACTTGAGACAAACTGACTTTATGGTGTTGCTGCTATAAGCAGGAGGCTCACAGGACATAAACAGCTTCGCCTTCCTGTTAATTTGCATAGGTAAGAGAAATTAAAAATAGACAAGTAGTGGCTTATTAAAGACCAAGCTCCTTCCCTACAGTTCCTAAAACGGGAAAATCTGGTTTATGTTACTTTTGTCCCACAACTAATATTCATGGAATGTTGTCCTCATTCCACAAATGGTTATGAATGAAATTGTTTGGAATATTTTTGACAAAAGTCTTTCTAGCAGAAAAAAAAGTGGGTTTAAACCAAAACCAAGGGGTTTTTTTCCTTTTTAAATGAGGCAATTTAAAAATGAAATAGTTCTCCCTTACTTTTAAACATGAAAAATAGCCTGTTTAGCACTTCCTAGGTGAAAACAAACCACTTTTTTCATTCTTTTGGGCTGGGAGATATTTTTACTACATTATTTTGACTTGAGTTAAAAGATTAACTCTCAAATTACCCAATTTTTAGCACTTAATGCAAACTTAAAACAAAGATAATAGCTTTTGAATTATCCATTCACCATGTCTATTCCCCCCCACCCCAAAATAACATAATGAAAAAGAGCTTCAGAAAAGGGAGGAGTGGGGGAGTAAGATGGTACATAATTTTCTAACCACCTTTAATGAAGAGATACTCCACTAGCATTATTCACTCAGCAACAAAAGTATGAAACAGCTTAAAAATAAAATACAATCACTGCAAAACAAAATTGAAAACAATATGTAAGGATCATGAAATTAGGAGGTCTTACAAACCAGGAAAATGTTTACTCTAGAAAGAACATTTATACAATTAGAAAGAGAAGGCTGATGAGCTGCATAGTGGCTATATACCTGTCTGATTGCAGACTACACAGATGAAGTGTCTGCTAAAAAATGTGGCAGACAAAAGGCAAAGACATTTACAAAACAAGATATGTACAGATTAACCAAATCAGTATTCCAATTCCAAAGATTTGATCATTGACCAGTTTCAATAATTCTACAAAATAATAACTGACTTTCCCATCAATAAAAAAGAAGTGACTATACTTAGCTTGGCAAAATATTTGAGGCATAGACTTTAAACATCATAGGATTAAGTAAAAATTAAAATTAATGTCTTAAAATGAAGGATACCTGAAACAGCAAATAATTCTAAGACTAAAAAATATAAGGCTATAATTATATAATATAACACTATGATATAAAAAGAGGATAAGTGGACTCTTAGAGACAGACAGAAAATAAAAATACCTGAATAAACAGTGTGAAAATGCAAATATTGTATTACAGCAATACAGGAAAAACAGCAATTTAAGCCAGAGGTACCCAGATTTGTTCTGTCCTGTGTAAGCAGAAACTCTTGCCCTTCACTTCCTTCATCCCCATCTTTTTCTCTGGTTCTTTACTCCTTGCTTTCATAGGAACTCTATGAAACTTCTAAATTCTTGCTGTTAAAATAGAATAGCTGCCTTTTTTTTTTT
>VWYP01004189.1:0-79203 GCA_013400435.1 Pycnonotus jocosus | reverse complement strand
TCTTTTAAAAAAAAATAGCTGCTTTTTTTTTTTTTTTTTTTTTTTTCCACACAGGAGCTGAGGCAAAATCCCAACATGACAAAATGAATTACCAGTAGCTCAAAACTATAGCAATTTATTTCATTTTCATCTTACTTTGTAAGACATTTTAAGATGATAAATAAACTAAAAGGTATTCAGAAAAGGCACTTTTCTATTTTCTTATGGCACACCTTTCCTTGTGGTACACCAGCACTGGCTTTTCCATTAACATTTGAAAGTTTCTCAGTAATAGCTCCAGGGGTCTCATTATCTTTTGGCTTGGTCCAGAGCCTCCTGCCAGTATTTCTGAAGCAAATAACATGCTTTTCCAATTGTATGAGAATGTTTTTAAATAAGTTTTTAAGAAAGATGTTTTCCTTTGCTTTGTGCCTTTAGGTACAATACAACCTTATGTTTTTAAAGGATGGATTCTGTTCATCAATGAGAAAGAACATATCAATTCCTCTGTCCAAAATGCCTTTTTTCAGGACAATACCTCGCTGCTATTATTAGACTACTGCTATACTAGAGAACATACCCAGTTGTCTATTATAATAATATAGGACTTGGAGATGTGATGCTAAGAGTTACTTAGAGTGACTAACCCATGTCAATAGCTTCTAATTTTCTTCATCATAATAGTCAGTTCTGTCAGCAGTGCAGAATATAAACAATAACAAGGAAAACCAGATCTCTTTGAACTCTGTACCCTAAGATTTCCTTGTGAGTATGGCTAGTCAACTGATTCTTTAGCATGGTAGACAAGAAGAGGCCATTTTTCCACCAAATTTGAAACATTTGTCCAGGATGCAGAAAAATCCAAAATCATTGCATACCTGAAGCTGCTCAAACTTGTGTGTTCAAAGCCTAGAGTGCCATAGCCACAATTCTTGTTAAACATTTTTGAAAAGCCATCTCAATCATCCTGTAGTCCTCCTCTCAACTAAACTTCTCACCTAAACTACTTTTATTTCATTCCTCCTCATCCCCAAACTTCCACTCATACAATCAAGAAGCCACCCCACAAACTCTTCTGCAATCCTAATCTTTCTAAACCATGCCCTACTCTATTTCAAATCCCTTCTTACTCAAGAATCCCATATTAGTGTGCCAGCGATGTAAACTGAGGCTGAATACCTTTTGGATGCAGTGGCTCGACTCCTTCAATTCTGCTTGTCCCGGTGCTGCTATTGTCACTGCCTCTCTAGCACTAGTCACTGCTCTCAGTGCTGCTGTCCCTCGCTGCCTGCCTCCTCCATGACATCCCTCAACACCGGCTCTTCCACGGGCCAGCAGTGCACAGTGCTCCCTACTGGAGACTGGGGCTCTCCCTGTGTTAGCGCAGCCTCAACTCTTGGACTGATGGGGTTTTAACATGAGTCTTACTAAAATCCACCTACAGAGCATCCTAAGGGCAAAAGCAAAATACGTGTTTGTGAGAAAACAGGATGTATGGAAAACATATTATTAATGAGTTATTACAAATCTGCATAGCAAACAATATGTGTGGTTAGATTCTGTTCCAATACCTGTTTCAGTTATATAGGCTTCTCTTTCATCTTCTTTCTTCTTGTGTCAGTATGGTTGCCCAAATGCAATTTTTTTTGTTTAAGCCTGGCAGATACAAGCTATCCAGAAGTTATGATTTTTTCCTTACCTTTTCCCTTTCTCTATTACTTTTTGCCATTCTCCTCTACCTCAGAGATTCCTCTTAGAGATACTCTGTCCTCAGTAGCTCTGTTTACTCCCAGTTTGCAAGCTGAATGCGTATGAGGTTACAAAGGAAAATATTAGATTTATTTAATATCCCTTTAAAAGCTACAGTAAAGACTTGTAGGCTTCCATCTTTGAACTGAATGGACTTTTTCAGATTACATACACTGCACATGACTCAGTCACTTCAAAACTACAAGCTTATTTCAGAACCTACTCCCCCTCCAAAACTATTTAACAATTCATTTCCATTTGATCCTTGAAACAGACTCCATAATCAAAATTACATACACTTGTAACATTACTTTTTAAACAACTAGAGCTTAAGAGCTAAGAAAAAAAACTGCTGTGGCACAGCTGGCAAAAATCTTCTAGTTCATAAAGACCCTGCTTTCTATTTTTTTTCAAAATGCTTTCACAATTCAAGTAATGCTTATGCTCTTTTTAATCTGTTCAAGGCAGGGAATGCTCTACTCCATTGCAATACCTGATAACAAAGGGCATTCTGTTACAAATAATTTGCCACTATATTTGATAGTATCTTATAGACATGAGTGTATAGTTTCAGCAATCTCATTTTCATTGTAACAAAGACATTGAAAGGACAACACTGAGTATGTTGTTATTTCCCATAATTGCTAACTTCCTGTCATGAAGAATTTCTTTGAGCTGTGAAAGAATATTAACTCCAACTACATATTACCCCAATGTTTACAATTAAACTATATATAAATGACAGACTTTGGGGCAGAAAGGGTGTTTTACCTTGCAGCACGGAATTGTTTCAGTTTTTGCCTCTCCTACGCAAACAAGATGGCTGTGCACTTATCAGTATATAGGTACAAAGTTCAGCCATGTGAAACAGAAGGGTGGAGGGGAAGAAGGACAACACTGAAAAACATAATTTATACAAGACTGAAAGGATTTCTTGGCAAGACACTGCATCACTAGTACGAAATCTCAGCATGTTCTCATAATGAATACATAGATGTGCCTAATCAAGATGCTTGTTTTAGTTTGTTAGTGACAATCTCCTGTTAAAGACTTTTTTGTGAATTTGCACTGCATTTTTGGAAAACAAGGGCTGTGCCAGAATATCAAGTACATTTCCGCCTTCTGTACACATGGGAAGCATTCCTCAGAATATCTACACAGCAACTTTGGACAAACTGCACTGAAACACCTTTTAAAGTATAATTTCAGATCAGTGTTTTTCAAACTTTTCTATTGGAGGCACAGAATATTTTGAGATTCTCTTTTTATAAATACCACACACTATAGCCCATCCTGGTTTCTCTAACATGAATTGTCTTAGAAACTATATGTGCTCCCAGTAAATGACTGCCTCCAAAAAGCCCAAGGACCTTAATGTGAAAAATCATTCATTAAATTTCAAAAAGTCCTACCTAGTTGACATATTTCCTCCTTCTCAGCTATTGTCCTCTTCACCCCAATTTATGTATTTGTCATGAGGAAATTTGATCAGAAGGAGAAAGATGGATGTCCAAAAATGTGTGACAACCACTGCTGATGAAACTTAATGGAATCCAAGCCTTACAACCTAAGTAGGAAATTTTACTTTTCTTCCAGGCCAAACCTAAGAGCTCACAATGACTGTGAGAAATCAAATTGAACCAAGAATTTTGAACAGCTGCCTAAATGCAAAGTTTAAATTACATTTTTTTCTGTAGCTGAGGAAATCAGTACAGCTTGTCCTGAGCCGCCTTCTGCATTTGTCCTCTATTTTAAAATAATATTCTACTTTTAAAATTTTGAAAGAATTTTAAATTAAGCAACTTTCCTCTATCTCAAATATCAATAGGAAATGCTAGCCCTATATCCACTGGCAAAACACATTCCTTGTGTACATACACTGCACCTCCTAAACGTATAATAATAACTACTTACTTACAGTACATTTTATTAAAACAAATTGTTTATTAAAACAATTATTATTAAGCTACATTAATTCAAAACCTTGTGATTATGTAAATTAGAAGAAAATAATGATAAAACAAGGATTTGTATGACAAAATATAGATAAAATGAATGAAAAGCAGACTTGTCTGTGCTAATTAGCATGACAATTCAAGGCATTTGATATGAAAAACCAAAATGCATTGCATAAAGATCTATTCATTTCAACAGTATGCAAAAATTTACAATGAGTTAATGAGTGAAAAAATAACATCCTCTCATATCCAAATTTGAGTCCTGAATGAAGACTGAACAGAGGGGGTTTGTTTGTTTGGGTTTCTTTTTCATCTTTGATTAAACATCACTAAAGGGTGCTAAAGTGACAATTACTTGCTGACTTCAAAGCTTGAGCAGGAGTGAAAACTGAAATGCCAACAGGGAGGCTGCATTTAGCCATGGCAAAAAAAGTACTATGTTACCCAGTAATGTATTCTCCAATTATCTATGTTACTTAATGGATTATAATACCCATATTGGCCAATAGGTGTTTTCGTGTTTTGGGTTTCTTTTTCCACACGGATATGAACATGGAGTCAGATATGAACACAGAGTTCATTTTTTTTCTTTCATAGTATGTTAGAAACCTTTTTTTAAGGTACTTTGGACTTCTGGTCACAAATGGGAGCCATTATCTACCAATTTATTTATGGCTGTTTGTATGTATAAAAGAGTTCAATTCATTGAACTGGTAAAGGACATTATGTTCTTAATTAGTGTTTGGGATGAAAACGAGGAAGAAGGATGCATGACAATTTACTGGAATTTAGTGGTAATGCAGAGCTGCAGCAAGGCAGATCCTTTGTTTCAGTTCATCAAGACATCTCTGCCAAAGTTTTAGAAGTCTAGGATCCAACTTTACCACACCACTAAATGTTCCTCTACCATGTACAGTACAGTGTCTTGGTAAAAACAAAACATGATACACTGATATCTTAGCCTGCATGGATGTTGGTGCATATGTAAATGCATCTGCTTCCACATAAATCCGATAATAGAAACTTGTATTTTACTGAGATTCAAATGAAACCTACCATCAGAAGAGCTAAAATGAAACAAAGGACATTTGTTATCTTCTCTTATCATAGTGAAACCAAAGGAATACAGCTAATTTCAAAGGACATTTTTGAAAGACACTTACCCAGAATTTAAAGATAATGATTTTGTTGTTCTAGGGACTTTGTACAAACTGCATTATTGGATTCTAGAGAATATTAACAAATTTTCAGTGAAAAGAAGATGCTTAAACTTCATTCTTCAGCTAAATCTAAAAAAACAGTGGTAAGTTTCCCTCTGAAAATTCTGTAATCATGTAGGTATCTTGATAGAAAATCATTACATGACCTTGTGAAACCTGTGGATTGTAGAGGACTTTATAGTTTTGAGGAAGTCCCAAAGGCTTTTATACATAGACCTCTATAGCACTGTCTAAAGGTTTTGGTCTAAAGGTTTTTTTAATGGCTGTGATTAACTTTTGTTAAGACTTACATATGGGAGCTTAGCAGGAAGAATGTTTTTGCTATGTCATGCAAGAATAAAGATTCAGGTTTTGCAGTTGTTGTAACCATAGCTTCTGGCTACCAAATAATACTGGTCTAAGCTACCACAAGTCATAAACAAACAGGATTTTTAAAGAAAGATGGGCTTGAACAGGTAGGAAAAATATTTTTCATTTGATCTACAAGATAATTTACTTTACTTCCTGGATGTGATGAAGTCAGAAAAAGCATATGGATACACAGGCCCCCACACTTTGTCAGGTCCTTCAAGAATCAACAATCATCCAAATACTTAAAAATTGAAATCAGGCAAGGTTTTACTTTATTTCCACCACCTTCAGAAAGTATCAGTAAAAACATCACCCTAGTTACAGCTGGTAGAAACTTGGTGACAAGAACACCACATTTCAAGTGAAGCTCTACACCCCCCCCTGAAGCCTGAAGGCTTTCCTCCATGCTCTGTAACTCCAGATTACATCCTATGCATTCCCCATTTCATAAGCACAACAGAAGCTTAGTTTTGGCATGGCATATTAGGATATATAGCTATCTCAATATTAAAAATCTTGCTAACAGCTTTTGGAAAATTGCATTAGTCTAATTTTTCCATATGAGAGCACAATTATTGACATAAAAAGGAAAAGTGAGTGAAAAACAGATTACGGAGCCAGGCTGTCAAACATAGTCATTAATATAACACTTATTCCCTTCTACTTATAGCAGTCACTGGTGTAAATGACAAATACAACATTTCTGAGACAGGGATACAACAATTCATTCTGTAACAGATTCTTGCAGATATCTGCCTCATTAGGCTTGCAAGATAGCAGTTTTTCATATTTAAAAATGTGTAAAGAGATTTTGAACTGTACGAAGAAGTAATAAGCTCTTAATGGACTAGAGATATTGTCCCTGATCTATTTCACTGAAGTATGACACTGACTCCTCCTAACTAGTAAAATTACACATAGAAGTGAACCATAAAGAAAATTTTAAATTGGACAAATTGCAACAGAAGTTTTGAGCTTTTGGCTTGGTACAACAGGGAACAACCCAAATAATCAACAGTAAAAAAACCACTATGGCAAAGACAGTGATTCAGCTCTTATGTTTATTCAAATGTGTTGATCTATTTGGGACTAAAAAGGCAGTCTAATAGCAAAAAATTACCTTCTATTTGTCATTTATAAACCCCACAGCTACAATAAAGGTACCTGCATGCAGGAGTTCTTTAAGGATACAGAAAACCTAAAATGCTGAAGAGCAATCAAAATGCTAAAAGCTTCAGAAAGCTTAACTTACAACATTAGGTTAAAGAAATGAAATTTATAAAATAAATACTAAAAAAATACAGTCGAGGAAAAACACAGAGCAAAAGATCCACTGAAAGATTCAGAAAATTCTAGGCATAATGTCTGGACAGATATTATTATATTGTATAAGCCTATGCAATTCTATTGCAAAGAATTCATCTTGAATGTCTCTTGTGGTCTTACCTATAGGTAAGTACATGAAATGGAAATCTAGGACTTTCAAGCAGTAGTAGTGTAAGCAATTTTTCAGCTTACAAAACTCAAGGTGAAATGCTTGAATTACCTGATTAAGTGGAGCTGGCTTAGGAAAAAAAGGGCCTGATTTGCTTGACAGCCTTGAACTTCATTGCATTCTTCTAGCTACCCCTAATATCTAACTGTATCAGTATTTACAACTGGTGTTCCTTGGTTTATAATAGTTTTATGAACATAAGTGTCTGTTACTGGTCTTCTACAAAGAACATTTCAATTGAAAGTCTAAAATAAAAAATAAAGTTACATCATTTCCTCATCTGTTTTGTTACAATACACTGAACCTAATTCCTTAAGGTAGGTAAACGTAAGCTGAACTAAAAGCAGGTGGACAGCCTAGGGATGGGACTATTTCCTCAACCAAAAATTAATCAGTGCCTCACACGGCAGTGGTCACAAAGAGCATTTGCCATTGCCTGGGCACAAGAGCATGTTTTGAGGTATGCTACCAGTACGTTTGTGTGTCTGTACCTGGGAGAAGGAGAACAGGGCAGTAGCTTCTGGGGCAAGAGAATTCAAAAAATTGAATTATGACTTGGTGGGTTGGCACACTAACTCCAGCAGCCAAGGAAAAGTACCGACTCCATAGTAAGGAACAGCCTGAATATCTAATAAAACCCTGCTGTGGTGGGGACTCAAGAAGCTGGCTAACTCTGCTTGGCATTGCCCCTTCTTCTCTCTCCACCATTTCTGCTTCCTGACCAGACATTCTACTTCATGTGTATCAGCACAGTGCTATTGCTTTTCTGCCTAGGTAGTTCTAGAAGCTGAGACCACCAGAATCACTGCAAAGAAAGGTCACAGCACTGTAGGACAGCTGGCCTCCAGCTGCCTCCCTGCACTCCCCACCCCCCCCTGAAGCCTGACCTGATCATGCAGACGTTCTGGGTTGAGTGTCAGCCAGTTCATTTATTTCTACTCAGCTCTTCTGGATAGATGCAAACTTTTAAGGGCACACAGACATAGAGCAGGCAGAATGTCTGAGCTCTGGAGATTCAACTCCCCAGCTTGTTGCATCCCAAGTTGGGCACATGCATATAAAACCTGAACATGGAGCAGCATTACAGATCAGTGGCTTAAAGACCTTGTGACCCTGAGAATTACAATCCCTTCTCTCTCTTCTCCATCTGAAGATCTAATTACCACAGCCTTTGAAAAGGTTGAGCTTAGGAACTCAAGACTGAAAGGGACCACTGGAAGGATGACTGCATTCAGTTTCACCTTTACTGCCAGCAACCAAGTGATAGATGACTTGCTCAGAAATGTTCACAGAATGTGCATTCCACATGACAGTACAAATACAAATTTTTTCCTATAATCTGTAACAATCAAACTGTAGTAAATTGAACAAAAGAGCAATTAAATCCAAATGCAGACAAGAAATAAAACCAAGTTAATAACAAATATTTTAGGGTCCTGTAACAATGAGAAGTTAGATAAATAAATGAAAGTTACACAGCAAACTCATATCACAGGAAAAATAAAGCAGGATACAACATGTCATATGGGGACGCTGTCCTATCTTTCTGATAGGTTAAGGCTAAGCAGGACCCAGCCATTAGGCACTTGAGGGTTTTCATTACAATAACGCTGCTGATCATCTGAATAGTTTGCCTGTGAGCAGCCAATATTTTATTAGAAGAACAAAAAGTATGCCAACAAGCTAAGTCACAATCCATAAAGGAGAGTAAATAGTGACCTTAACAGAAGCAAAAATAGCCCTAAAGCATGGTATTAGCTTCTGAAGCTTCCTTTCCCAGCTTCAGAAACTTTGTTCTGTTGTACAATCCCATCAATAAATATGGCAATTGACATCTAAAAATATCGAAGTATTACTCCCTTGTTCCCTCTTGTGTGCTTGGTTAGCTTTTCCAGAATTTCATTGCTCCTTAAGAATCTTTTTATAGTGCCTCATCTAAATGTATTGAGATAAACACATATGAGAAACACATCACTCTCCTGCAGCTTAACACATCATGTTCCTTGCCTTTGTAACTAACACACTTGTAACTGGTGGTCAAAACCAAAATCTAGAAAACAGATTGCTCTCCTATCCCTGCTTGCTTGGCTGACAGAAGACACATGTGACTGATTAAAAGTACATATACACCCTTTTAATTTATGTAATCAATAAAACATGACCTATATCAGGAGTTGCATGGTACTATTTAATTGCTTTAAGACATGTGGTCATCTTCCATTCTGAACCTATAAACACATGAACTAAAACAATACATTCACCTAATTCATAATCTTAAGGTGAAAAGCTCATGTTTGGTGACATCCAGCACTGAGAGGGGTTTCATTTTCTGAAGGCTTATAGGCTTAACCATAGCAGCTGTTGAGAATCTTAGCAGATACCTGAATTTACATTTAATTCTAAGTCATTCCAAGTACTTTGTTACTAATAGTGGGTTTAACGGCTGTTTATGTAAATCATTATGAAAGCTTTTAAATTACTGGATTTATTCAAGTCTTTCAATTATTTTTTAATATTCAGACCAAAATGGATTATAACCTGTTTATCCTCTTTGTCAAGGTGCCTGCAGAAAAAGAAAAATAAAGTCAGTCATTTCTGTGTGAAATACATAGTGCATGATGACCCTATAAAAGGCATAAAAAATAGATAAGTGAATCCATGCTTCAAGCACAGTATGAAATAGTGAATAGGAAACTGCAATTATTGAATCAAATGTATTACCTATGAAAACACTTAAGCATATTTTGAACCTTTTACTCTCCAGGAAGGAACTCAGTCACATAAATTTCAGTGATGTACAAAACTTTCAGCCTCAAAGTAAAGAAAACTCCAACAAATATAGTAGTTAAAAGAGGTTAAGAGGACCCAGTATGTAAAACATTGTGCTGCATACTTAATAACTCCATGGCACCTGAGTATTTTCCCTTTATCTCACATACAAGAACAACAAAACCAATGAGATTTTAACATATTATTAAGAAACCAGAGAAAATAGATTTCTTTGGCGTTAAGTAGGGATACCTATAGGCAGTTAATCTACAGTTGTTTAAAAACCTGGACATCCAGATATATATGTACCATATAACACCATATATCTGCTTTGGTGCATGCCCAGATAGCATTTAGTTAATTTTAAAAATATGCATCCAGTTAATTGTGTTCTTCAGACTTTCCAGGATTCAGGTCTAGTTACAGAATTACATCTTAGTTATTACATCCAAGTTCATTCTTCTCAACAGGTATACATGAGGTTTGTAGGAATGTAATTAATTATTGATGTTCATAGTTACTGCACCTCAACTACAATAGGCTTCTCACAATTCTAAAGTTATTGAAATCCTTATAACTCAAAGCCAGCTTCAAATAAGCAATAAAAAATAGTAGCAAACAAAAATCAATTGCACAATTCTCAGTATCAAATTCTCAATATCAAATTTTCACTCCCTTTCAAAAAAAAATAAAACAATCCATCAACAAAACCAAATACTACTGGTGAGTCATTAGATACAGATATTTAAGACAGCTCAAACCAAACTTAGATCTGCACCTTCTCATCCTTATGTATCTATCTATCTCTTAACTATGATCCTCCATGACTTCAAAAGTTGCTTGAACTTTTACTTCATTTCATTCTGTTAGTAAAAAGACCTAGTCATGCAGAATAAACCTAAACAGTTGTCTATCTTGGGAAGATTTTCTTGTGTTTGAACACAGCTTTGAAGAATCAAGTAAGCTAACATCACACTGATTATCACTGATGAGCCAGAGCAAAGCAAAGAAACTGAGGTCATCAACCTGTCAGCAATGTGACAGTCTTGAAATGTGTACCATTGGATTTGTAAGCCAGACCATTAAACCCTAAGAATGTTTTTAGCTTCTGTGTAACACTTTAATTTTGTGGGCTAGTTTCATATAGATTGCCTATGACTTATTTCCACTTTAAATACTCAAAGTTTTGCAAAACCCTTGTTTTCTCAGATAAACTTGAAATTTACATGCTAAAGATAGTGATTTTTCTCCCTGTTTTAGGAGGCTAGAAGCAAATGAAGTTGTGATCAAATACTTTTTTCTAATTAGAACAATAAATCAAGGTAACAAGAAAAAGCTACATCCTTTCAGTAACAAATAAAGGTTTTACTCTGTCACCATACACACAATTAAAAACCAGCTTTTTAGAATATTTGCTAATTAGAAAGTTGATAAATCTACCTCATGTATTCCTGTCATTACCTTTCCTCTTTAAATACTTGTCACAAGTGTATACTCTTACAGCACAATCACATTCTTTTGGAGGACAGCACAACACTACCATTCTAAGTATTGAAATTACTGTTTTTAAAATTCCTTTTAAGAGTTTAACACTTTTTCTGACATACTGTATTTAGGAATTTACCTCTATTGATTTTACCACCTAAGTGTGCTACAAAAGAAACTACAAACATTTGCTGGAAACAAAACTGGAATATTGACTTGTTGCACAGTGTTTATTGCAGAAACAAAACAGCCGCGGGCATTTTTAATACTCATATATTGTAAGATTACCAAAAAGAAAAAAAATCTGAAAGCTCAGGAGCCATTTTCTTAAATCTACACAGGAACCTATTTCAAGACTACACATGGAATTTTTAAAAGACGTTGAAGGTACTGCACACAATCCTTTTCCTAGCCTACATAGACAGGGCCTAAGCAGCATTATCATTAAAGAATGAGACGAGATAAAAAAGAGAAAACCAACCCAAAACTCAAAAAACTTTGTTTGAAAGTCAAGTTTTATTATTCAAAAGGTACAAGTAAAGGCCAAGGATGTTTTATTTGTCTTCTTATTTCCCAAGCAGAAAGTGTGAGGAGAATTCTGTGTCTACATTTCACACAAATGTAGGGTGAGTGTACTTGCAAACGATAGGTTTTGGGGGTAGGTAAGATGCTTAAGGAGGCTAAATTAAAATTCAAATACAGCTATGTGATAACTACACTTAGGGCTTTAAAAGCCCCCACTAACTTGTTAAAATGGTGAAGTTGCCAATTGAAATTAAGGCACTGTTAGGCAAAAAGAATTGCTGCAAGGCCTACCTACAAATGAGACAGAACTTCCCCTATGTGAAGCTGTAACTAAGCACTGCCCTCACACAGACCGGCACAGCAGCACCCATCTTCAAGCCAGTATGTCACCTTGGGAGCCTGATACAGCTCTTTTCATGTCTGCCTCTGCAATTGGTGCTTCAATGATCTTGATGCCCAGTGAAGATCAATGAAGATTTTTACCTGCATGAAAAAATAGAAAAGGGAAAACTGATGAGGTAAGTGCCCTCTTTCCCTCCCAGTTGCCCAGTAAAAATCGGATGATGTGTCCATGCAGGAAGATTCTGCTCCAACTCAAAGCAGAGTCTTGTTTCTTGAACTTCAGAACTTCTTGAATGTTTCAGAAAAGACCACACAACACCCAAACCAGCCTTCAATGGTTATTCTTGCACTCAGTAACCTATAAGAGATTTATTCCTTCCTCACAGATATTTTTCTCCCCACTTCTTTACTCCTCCCTCACAGTTTTACACAAATTTACACTTTTTTTGCTTCAACTACAGTCTGGTGGTAATATTACCCCTGTAAATCTGTACACAGGCATGCAGAAGAGACACTGTCTAACGCATCAACTTGAGAGCAACTCCTCTGTCTTTCCCGCCAACAGCACCAAACGGGATTTTAGGAATCACAAAACAGGTCTGGTTGGAAGGGACCACCGTGGGTCGTCGTCTGGTCCAACCTCACTGCTCCAGCAGGGTCATCCCAGAGCACACTGCACAGAACTGCATCCAGATAGTTCCTCAATATGTCCAGAGAGGGAGACTTCACAACCTCTCAGGGCAAGAAGCGCTGTTTTGCAAGAGAAGAGAACCAAGAAGAGAAATGGACTTTGCTTAAGAAATAGTAAGGCAGACCAAAGGTGCCGCTGGCCCGCCCCGCCCCGGGGTGCTGTCAAAAACCGCCGCCCGTGCCCGCGCGGGCTGCATCTGCCTCTGCTCCTGCCGCGCTCCGGCTACTCTGCCTCGCCATGGCCACTTCCTCCTCCTCGGCGGCCGCGCTGCGCCCGGTCACTCACCTGATCTTTGACATGGACGGGCTGCTGCTGGGTGCGTAGCCTGAGCCCCTCTCCCCTCCACGGCCGGGCCCCCGCTCGGCCCCACGCCGGTGGGTTCCACCCCGCAGCGAGGCCCGGCCCGCCTGCCCGCACAGCGAAGCGCCGTAGCTGCCGGCGGGCAGCCTCCTTCCTTTCGCTTCCTTTCCCTCTCCGCCTCCCGCGGCCGCAGCGGCCCAGGCTGTGGCTGCTCATTCACGGCCTCCCTGCTCTGGGCGAGCAGCCAGAACGCCTCGGGCGGCGCTACTTAAACCAGAGTGAAGGGATTAAAGCAACAGGAAACGAATTAATTCTTTCTCCTCCTTCCGCTACTTGCTGCCTTTCCGGGGCAGATTGCCCCTTAAAGTAACAGACCCGGGGCTGAGCGTGGACGGGGGATTTGCTCGGGGTGGAGGAGGGCTGAGCGAGGTTGGGGAGAGAGGTGAGGGGCAGGTTGATGCTGAAAGCCAGGGAAAGCGGGTCTGGAGGAGTGCGTAAAAAAGCGGATCTGTGTGTGTGTAATCCTATAAGCCAGAACCAGTTATTTTAATTTCATTCTTAGAAGTTTCAGGTAAGAGTTTTTTTAGTTACTACTGCTCTTAGAAGCTGGGAATCTGCTTCACACAGACAATATTCACCTTAACAGGACAGTATTGGTAATGATTCATATATGTGATTTCTTCTATTGAAAAAAAATTAGATGTAAAGTGTGTACTATATTTCAGAAGTCTTTCAGCTGCAAGGAATTAGACTGAAAATACTCGAGTATCTTCTAGTACAAACGAGTAAAAGTGACACTATCTTGGTAATTTTCATAATATGCACTTCATTTCAGAGGACTTTAGTGTGTTTGAGCTTCTGAATACTATGAAGCCTTTAACATTTTTGGTAAACCTATTTGTTTCATCATGAGCAGTGACCCTTGGGAGGCAAAAAGGCAATCAGGAGACTCCTTGGACTTTCCCAAGATTCCTAAATGTTTCAAGAAATTTGGAATAATTTGGGGGAAAGAATGATAAAAGGCACAAATTAGATACATTCTCCCCAACCTATCTAATGTAAATCTTCTAAATGAGACAAATGGTCATATTGATGTTAACCTACATAAGAACCAATAATTTTCTTATGAAATTTTTTATGTGTCACATAGTGTTCATTGGAGGTGATAAAATCAATAACATACATATTTCAAGAAGCTACAGAAATAGGCCCAAAATTACTTCCTTTCAAAGAGCACACATAAAAGTTTTGGTATTGTGTATCTATTACTACTAACTTTTTAAAGTGGCCCCATAGTTGGTTGCAATTTTTAGAATCTGAAACTTCAGGTTTTGCAAAAATTTTTCCCAACAAAGTAGTGTCTGCAAATGTACGTGACTATTTTTAGATGTTTTCACCTAAACTCAATTATTTTTGTAGAACAAATATAAATTGATCTATAAATGATGAGAAAAATTGACCATTAAATTCATGTGATGTAACATGCCATGAACTTGCTTTCTGTAACTGATGTACTTGCTTCTGAGTAAGGATATCATCTGATAGAAAGATTTCCAAAAACTTTGTGAGTGTAAAATCCTTAAATGAGGTCTGAGGTGTGCACAAGTTTCTTGACTTTGGAAACAATCTAGGAGTTACCCTATAGAAACTGCATTCTATGCTTTATTCTCTAATGTGTGAAAGTGTTGCTGAGCCTGATCAACTGATATTTTATTTCCCCCCTCCCTCTCTCATAATTGAGACTGATTAAGTTGTCCTTGAGTCCCACCTTGATAAGTAAGCTGACCTTGATCAGCTTATATTGTATTAGTATTAGTATTGAAGTTACTGCCTCTAAACTGCCCATGGAAATACTTTGACCCTTTCATTGAGTCCTTCTGTATCATTGTTTCAAAGGTTATCTAACACCTTGTTTTTCTAATTGCATTTCTAATCAATGCAATCTATACCCTTCCTTTTTTATTATTATCTAATCTTTCCCTCTGAGCTCTTGGATGAAATCTTAGGGGTTTTGCCTAGTTTTGTTCCAGTTGCCAGGAATTTAGCACTATAAAGCAATACACCATAAAGCAATGCACTCACTTAGGAATTGAAGTATGTGACACCACGTCTAGATATCTCATTTTTTAATAGGTAAAATTAATTGAAGGCCTTCTTTTTTGTAGGAAACTTTCACTGTAACAGAAAAAAACAGACTTCGTGCTAATGTAGAGCATTTGCATCCTGCTTTGTTATACATAGAATGCTAGAATATCTCAGGTTAAAGGGACACATAATGTGGATGACTGAGGCACAGACTCAGACCAGCAGGGAATCTGAATCATTTATCCAAAGATATTGAGGTGGTTTTATACACTCTTCAAGGCACAGTATTTCCTTATATGGTGATTGTCACTAGGTGACCTATCCCATGTTGCCACATCAGCAAAACGCTTTCTAGATGTCCTTGTATGGGCTGATCATGCGCTGTTCACTCCTCTGGCAGCTTGTGGCAGGCTCCCCTTCCTGGGGCTCTGAGTGTGACACCTCCTGCCAAGGTCAGGTCAGCTCTATGCCACCATGTGCTCCTTTGTGCTGCCACGTGCTTCTGCAGGCACGTGCCACTGCCCTCAGCTCAACTCCATCCCATCTCTTCCCAAAACATAATGATAACTGAGTCCTTGCAGGACTTCTGGAAACTAAAGCCGTGTCCAAATGCTCCTTGAACTCTTGACAGCCTTGGTGCCATGATGGCTGCTTGGGGGAGCCTGTTCCAGTCTGTGTTCACCCTCTCATGCAGCTTCATTAATTAGCATAGTTGATTAGTGGTGCACTATGTAGTAGAAACCAGAGGAAAATTAATAACTACATCTTATTTTTTGTTATACTGCTGTACTGTCTCAAAAAAACCCCCAAACCCCAAATAAACAACAACAAAAAAATGCAACAAAACCCCCCAGCACTCCAATTAAAGGATTACATTTCTTAATTTAAATTTCTACTTGATTATCTACAACAAATAATAGCATTAAGTTCTCAGAATAATAGATTGCTTTTTCTTAAAATGTGGTAGTCTGTTCCTACAGAAGAATACTGTTCTAACAGCTAGTATGTGGTATAGTTAAAATTAATAAACCTACTTATATGTACACTTATCCAACACATAGTACAGGGTTAACAGATGATGGTAATAATACCAACAACCACAACAGAAACTAGAGGTATTTGATTCCTAAATAAGTCTTGTTGTTATAGTTGTACAGTTTGGATCCTGGCATTTTAGCATATTGTAGAAACATACAAAATCAATGCTAAAGATAGAAAAGGAAAAATCTATTTCACTTGTACAAAATATACAACTAGAGTAATGCCGCCCAGGATCTATCTTATAAACCTACTGCATAGGTTTCTTTTTAAGCTATGACCAGTGGATTTGTTATATAATTGTAACCAATAGCTACCCTACTACCAAAACACAAATAGGATTGAATGTCGATCTGTGTGTTGCCTTTGTTGATCTGTGCTTAAACTTATAGGGGGCTGAAAATGTTTAAAATTATCTACAAGCTGCATGTGTAATATTAACCTTTCCCAACTGTCAAATGAACTTAGGAAACTGGCTGCAAAGATAAGAGGTTTCTTAGCATTGTGCTTAAAGCTGAACTAGAGCTACATTAACATGGAAAGAACATGACACTTTAGTATAGGAAGTTTAGTCATGTATTTACTTTTGTTTAAATTTCTGCTAGGAGTAGGGATTGTTTTACGTAAATATTATCCTTGCCTGTGCCCCTTAGTGTTGGAGAACAGTATCTTTACATGAGATAAGTCGGTGTGTTCGAGTATGGGAGATGGTTCCTAAAGCAGCTTAGTTTTGCAAGATACCTTCACCATAACTCAAAGTCATGTCGGACTGTACAGGCACAGATATGCCAGCTTGTGACCTTTTCTAGAGGGATGAAAAGTAGTTAAGGCAACTGGGATCAGAAGTTGCTGCTTTTATAGCTGCTGTCTCCTTTGTGTGAAGACCACTGTGTTTTGTACCACTTCTGGGGCACTCCTGCATGGCTGGCCAGACAGGTCATCTCTGGTCTATGATACAGAAGAAATTGTCTTGCAGTTAAATTTGTTGTAGTGTTGTGAGAGTCTCAAGAATTTCAGCATGTTTTCTTTCTCCCCAGTGTTACCTACTCATTGTCACAAGGTCAGAAGTCAAAAATGTACTCTTACATCCATTTTATTCCACAAGTTGCCTAGGAGATGGCTGTTACAGGAAAACTATGAGAGTTCCATGCTGGAGTTTGCTTATGTGCATGCTTTTATTTAAAACAGCTTCCTTATTCTTCTGCATCCAAGCAAATAAACCAATTCAATTAAACATCAACTCTCCCTAGATTGGTCTATATTATGCCTTAAGTGCAGGAATTAATCTTCTTAGGCTATAACCTGGCAATCTTTGTAAGCCTATTTTCTGCTTTTGCGTAGTGGAAATTTACTTTCTTCTCACTTTCCATCTGTTTTTGAGAACAAAGAGGGAAGGGAAAATACTCTCTTGCCCCTGTGTTCAGTATTTGTAATTCATTGCAAAACTAAAGAGATTAAGGATATTAGATTAAAATACCCAATAGATGCTTCATGAGCAAATCTTGGACCTAAGTAAAACAGTTCCTCATTGAGAATTAACTAACCATAAATACAGTAAATAAGATTTGTCATATGCTTGAAAGCTAACATTTTAATTTTGCGTCAAGAAAAATTTTGGCAAGAAATTTTTGGCAAGAAAACCTAACAAATGTACTAACCTGTCTGACTTCTATTATTCCCTTGATTGATTTGCAAATTGCCCATCCACATGGTTGCTTGTTGTTTGTGGTTAGAATAATCCAGAATCAGAGCTAAATTCAACATTCAACAAGGTGGGGAGTTTTGTGGGTTTTGCTTTTCATTTCTGTAGTGGCTACCGCATTTCAAAATGCCATGTGCAGCATTAACAGTGATAATTTTTCCTTCTTGGGAGATTAACCAAGGAATGCTCCCAAGCTGAAAGATCTATGATTTGATTTTAATGCACAGAGATTACGCACAAATGTATTTTTGGTGCTTATTTATTAGTTTCCCCAGACCCAAAGCATTTGGTTATAAAGTTAAAAAAAAAAAAAAAAGAAAGAAGAAAAAGAGAAACTGTGTGCCAAACAAGTTCATCTCAAGAGTTTTCCAATTTCCCTTTTAATAATGTGGATTTTGTTTTCTGGCTGCTACAGTCTTGCAATTGTATAGAGAGCCTGTAGTAAGTGGAGAGGTATGTTTTGAAAATGCTGAGTGTAAAGGTTCTGTTTAGTGATTTTAGAGGTACATACAGCAGTTTGACTATTTATAAAAATTAGTTTCTTCCTATGCCTAAAAGTAGATTTTCAAATCTGTTTGTAGATGATAAGGATTTGTTGCATATGTAAACTGTTTTGTGTATAAAGTCCCAATTATTCTGCTTTGAATGTAAATAATGTGTCATAAGTGGAACAGAATTTCACACACAAAAAAAAAGGTGCATAGAATTTTCCATTATAATAACACAATTTCTAGCTGCTGTATTCCAATTTTCTCCTTACTTAGGAAGAAAAATAGCATTAACAACCCTGGATTTATTATTCTACATACTGGCAGTAGTTACACTCTGTACCATCTTGGACCCAGCTCTGCAGCTCTTGTTCTGAGTAGGTGTAATTCATTCATGTAGCTTTGTTGTGAGTTCGCTAATTGAGCTCTTGAGAGTGGAATTTTTCAGAACATCTTAATTTGGGCAGGGTGGTTTCTGGTCTCTGAATTCTGCTGGTATATTTTCTCTGAGGCACAATCCTGCTCTTGAATACTGGCATTTATACTTCTAATGGGGGAGGAGGAAGAGTGATTGTGGTTGTTACTATTTTTAACATTTTTCTTTTATATTGGCAACAGACCTTAATGGAGATGATAATTTTCACTCTGTGACAATTGCTCTTTTTAAGAGCAGGAACTGTGTTAACGAAAAATACAAAATCAATTAAGCCAAATATCTTCTCCTTTCAAACTTTATTGCATTCATTATGGACATCTCTGGCATGAAGTAGATACTGCTAGCAATTGTTGCTGCTCCTATTTCGTGTTTATGTACATCTTTGTATTGATAGTAATTTGTTTAACAAGACTACTGAGAATTATATAACCAAGATAATTTTTGTGGCTTACAATGGTTCTCTCAGTGGCTCCTGACCTTGGCTTATCCCCTTTTCAGCCCCCTTTGATAATAATAATAATAAAATTGTTGTTCTGACCTAAGGTTTGTTGAGGTAGTATTAGTCTTCATCAAGATTTTTTTGGTACTTAGGGGAAAACCATCCTGTATTTTTTAATCTCTGTTTTTTGCTTCCTTTGCTTCAATAACTGATGAAGTACCTATCTTTTGTGGCTCTTTTTTGTTGGTTTGTTTTTTTTTTATGGCTCAAAACTTTTTTTTTTTGGCAATATTTTGTTTCTTGAAGGGTTGCATACCTGTTGACAGTATCAATTGTTGCTGTCTCCTTGTATGTTTTCTGTTCTTGTGCAGCTTTTAGTAATTTTTTTTATTCCTCTTGTAATGAACACCATATTCAGTAGTAGTTTGACAGTATATCTGATGCTGCATTTTGGAAAAACTTTTGTCTAAGTGTACATTGTTCTTTCTCAAATACTTTTCCAAGATATTGTTATATATAATATCTAGTTTCTTTTTTAAATGTATTCTTACTTTTCTTCTTCCTTCCCTTTAGAGATATATGACATATTTTTGTAAAAGTCATCAAATAAGTACTAATAGACTGTGTCTCATGAAATAAGTTTATTTCTAGTTCAGGAATGATTTCCTTTGGGCCCTGTGATAAGAGATAGGATATAATTGAGTTACAGAATATGGCACACACCTGCAAAACACACGGTGGCACAGAGAGGCTAGTCTCACCTGACCTTGGCGGGAGGAGGTGTCACACTCAGAGCCCGGGGAGAGGAGCCTGCCAGGAGCTGCCAGAGGAGTGAACAGCGCGTGATCACCCCGTACAAGGATATCTAGAAAGCGTGTTGCTGCCATGGCAACATGGGATGGGTCACCCAATGAGAATTACCGTGTAAGGAAATACTGTGCCTTGAAAAAGTGCATAAAACTTACTTTCTTTGTTATAAAACAAAGAAAGCTCATTTCTCTGAACAAATGATTCAGATTCCCTGCCAGCCTGAGTCTGTGCTTCAGTCATTAGAAGGAGTTAGAACTTATGAGTTAGCACTCCAAACATTGCTTTTTTTCTCTGCTGTTTGTTTTTGAATTGCCTTTGCCTGTGTGTGGTTCTTTGGACAAGTTTCACATGCAGTTTGTCTTAGGGTAATGTGAGGCATTTGAGAGGAAAGCCCACTTTATTATTTGTCAGCTCAGTCTTTCTGTCTAACATCTGTGTGAATTCACTTATGACCTTTGTAATTATATAATATGGGCAGTGTTACAGTTTCTGGTTCTCCCAGCTCATTAATGTGTGCTCGCTGACCTGCTGTAATCGGCCCCGTGTCACCTTTGCTCTCCAGAGGTTGGGCTCGTGCTGGGCCTTTGCAGCTGCCCTGTGCTTCCACGTGCTGCTCTCGTGCACGCTGGGTTTGCTGCCAAGCTGCTCAGCCCTGGGCGTGGATTGTTTGCTGTGCATAAATATGGGTTCATTCAGGTTCTCTTTCACAGTGTCACCATATACAGGAAATAGCCTATGTCAGGACATCTTTTGGAATGTTGTGGCTTCAAAATTATGTTCTGCTTTAATTGCCCCATTTGTGTGTAATGTAAACTGACAGAGTACATATTCAAAAGTAGAATATACCTTAATTTGATTACTAACCAGTAATAAGTGAGATTATGTTTTTTGGATTGGGGTGTTTTATGAGTTGACACTGGTACTTGTCATTTTGGAACATTTCTAAGCAAGAAGGAAAAAAAAGTACTGGTACTAGAAGAATGAAGCAAAAGATAATGTGTGTTTAATGAAAAAAATTAGGATTATAGTGTAATAAAAGGCTTGAAGTATGAGAAATTAATGGTTTAAGGTGGAGCATGAGTATACTGAGACATATTTAATTTGAATAAATTTTTTAATGGTAAAGATATTTTTTGTTTTTTTTTGTTTTGTAATTAATGCACAGAAACCTCCTTTGACCTGTCTCTTCAGGGCAAAAGCATATACTCATGTGTGCCTGTAAAGTGACATAACTCCTTGAATAAAGTCAGCATTCTGCTGCAAGATCATTATTACAAAAAATTACACCGTGTGAAATGGTGGATCTTTTCATGCTAGGACTGAGCCTTCTCTATAGCATTATATTATTACTGGACTAACAAAATGTTCTTTGCTTTATGGCTCAGGGGAGATGGAGCCATAAAGAACTTATCACAGTGTAATAAATTTCTAGTCTTTAAAAATTAAAAACTGTGTTTCATGGGAAACACGTCTCAGGAAAATGAAAGTATTTGGGCCACTAAGGTATTGTAACATGTCTAATTGCTATTCTGCTGCCTAATAACTTGCACTGTTATTATTGTTGTAGATCATATTTTTATTATATTTATCCTTCTACCATTTTTAATTTGAATGTTTTCATTTTTCATGAAGGAAAGCAAGTAGGAGTAAAGAGCAAGAAATAGTGTTGCTGTTCCAGTTTTGTGTGTTCTAAAATGTCAAATGTTTTATGTGTCAGTTGATTTTGCATAGTGTCAGAACCCAGGGCATCTCTTTGGCTGCCCTGGAAGCTCAGGAGACCCTGACCAGACAGTCTGGGAACTGAACAAGAAGGATTTACCCCAGTACAGGGTGTTTACAACCCTGTCCAGGGGGGTGAACAGGGGGGTTTTTACCCCTGTCCATGGGGGTCACAGACCATGGCACAAGGCAGAGATGAATTACAAATCTCAAGAGTGTGAAACACAGTAGTTTAGCTTATCACTGAGTGAGAAATATGTAGTTTTAGGTTTTCTATAATAGAAGTAGATGGAGCCAAGATGGAGATTTTGGGGCGGTTCCCTAGGTTTTTCTTCTTCTTCTTCACCTCCATTTTGTGATGTGACGTTAGTACAATGGGGCTTGGGGAGATTGGGCCAAGTAGGTATGGTCTGTTTGATGTGGATGGTGGACATTGGTAAGAAATGGTAAACAATATGTTCATAATAATCTGTATAAAAGGCGTCCACCTTTCGGGGGACGAAGAGTTGTGCCATGGTGGGTGTTCAAGACAGACCTCGCTGGGCACAGAGAGAACTATGAGATAAGGAATAATAAACAAAGTGATTGACCTTGGAGAAACTGAAGTCTGAAGCCTCTGTCTCTTTCTTGCGTCTGCCCTGAAACATCCAGGAGGGCAAAAAAGACTCTAAACCACCAGAATATCGGAATCATAAATCCGATAGCATAGTTTGCTGTTTGTCATGACTTTTCCTTTTTCAAGAAGGAAATTAACTATTCCTCTTCATTCTTTTGAAACTTTTTATAGAGAGTAGGTAATTAGTATGTGGATTTAACAGTAACAGGATAAAATTCTAGGTTCTTAGGTTAAAAAAAGACTTTTGCATCTTTATACCTCTTTTCATAAAGTGCCAGTTGTAGGGGGTTTTTTTTAATAATTAAAAAATAAGAGTTCTATCTTAGGGATTAAAAAAAAAGTTTCAGTTTTACTTGCCAATTGTATTCAAAGCTTTAAAGAACTTTTGAGTGTATGATTTAGCTGCCTATTACATGAGTCTTCATACCTTTTGAAACATCTGTATCTTTCAATAACCTCCTGTTGTACTCCTGCAAAATTTCTGGGTAGCTGTGACATGTCACATACAGCATCCCCTGCCCAGGCTGGACCCTGACCTGCCATCAAAGGAGAGTTTCTGCAGGCTGCTGTGGCACCACTACTACTCTCCTGACCATTCCTGTTCTAAGGAAAGCAGGATGGTGGAGAAGGGTGACAGTCTGCACATATATTGGGACAAGATTTGAAATAATATATGACATGAGTGTTTCTAGGTCCTAGGGTGCACAAATAGCCTGTGATTTCCAAACCCTATACATTGGACCCCAAGGAGTAACTGCATTTATTAATGGCAGTATTTACAGTGTCTAAGAGTTTATAGTTACACTTGTATGCAAATATACTTTAAACAGCAGTTTTCATATGGCATTTTGGTCTCCCAGGGAATGTCTTAACTTTGCTTGCTCGTGGGAGGTGTCATAGCATTAGAATTTTTTAAATTTTATGTTTGTTGTTTAGTGTTTTCTAAGATTGCTCTAAATTCTGCAGTTACCAGACATGGAAATATGGTTATCATATCTTGGATATGTTAAGTTAGTGTTGCCTTTGCCTCAAATACTTTTCATAGCTAGAAGGTCTTTGAAATGTTCGTTGAAGTGTTAGATACCTAGAACAAAAAATGAATTAATAATACAGAAAGTCTTTTTCTTTTACATACTCTAGAATTTTTAAAATAATATTCCTTATATTTGGAAATTTTCCAGTGCTCTGCAAAACCCTACAATTCCTGCATAAAACTTTAGAGATACAGGGGATATCTTTTCATGTGTGTGCATGTATACAAAGGATAGGGTTCTTTCAGTTTAAATAACTATTAAGATAATGAGCAGCTCTTCAGTAACTCTGAAGTTGTCAAAGAAAAATGCCTTAAAGATATGTCAAAAATTTCTTGACGAAATCTCTTAGCATTGTGGAGAGCAAACAGTAAAACTGGATTATAGGGCTGTAATAAACAGTAATTATACTGTTTATTAAACTAGGCCTTGTTTTTCTCTAATCAAAACTCCTGGCCTTAACAATTGGCATTTCAGGATCTGTAGCTGGTAGCTGTCTGCATTATACTGGTTAAAGTGCTCTTGACATAAATCCTCATGCTTCTCCTGCCTCTCCCATAGACAATTATACAATATGTTGAATTGTGTCTTAGCATGGTTTTTCTCTCCTCATTCCCCTGGTTAATTGAGAAGTGGCTCTATGCTCTAACTTAAAAGTTTTTATTAAGAGGGGAAAAAGAAAAACAATATTCTTAAATTTATCACAAAACTGTGGAAGTTATTCCTGTCTTAACCCATTCCCTTTCGTAATACTGTGGATCAACATGGAATAGATTATTGTTTCCTTTTTCTTCCTTTTGTTATAATTGCAGCTTTCAGGGACTAATATAAGTATTACTGTTTGACCCAGATGTTTCTGTATTTGTTTATAACAAAAAAGAAGGTATAGTACTTATTTTCATCTGGGTACTTTTCAGTAGTTACTTAGTTTACCTTTCTCTTCATACTATCTTACATAGTGAAATTGTGGGCTTCAGCTCTCTGCTTTACATTCTAACTGTATGTATAAGAAATTGCACTGATAGTCTAACATCCCTAAGTATAGCTCAGGAGACTTAAAATACAGAAAAATACCTTCAGTACTCATTCATTCTTTCAGGGTTGGATCCTGTGTGTGCCTTTCTTCTCTCATCCTGTTCCTTTAAAGTGTTCTTGTGTTGTGAATTAAAAATAGGCTTGCTTTAGAAAAACAAGAAAACCCAAACCTCAGTAAATGTAGGTTCAGCTGAGATTTGATCTGATTTTCCTGGAAATTATTCTCACTACCATCTTGAAATTCTCATTTTATCTGAGTTGTCTTGACTTGGCAGCAGATTTGATAGTGCATATCAATAATTTTTCCCAAACCCCTTGTTCTTTATGCCATTCTTTTTCTTAGAGGTGAGCATCATATAAATACATAATTCAGAAAGATTGTATTTAAGATTGAGAAGAATTGGTTACAATATTTTACAGTTCTGTTAAAATAACAGTAGCTACTCCCGTTCTTCAAGCTATAAAAAGGCGGTATTGATAATGTAGGCCCAGAAGCATAAATCGTATATTCAACAAAATAATTTACAATTATCTATGATTACAGCTATTGTATAACTGTACTTAATGGCAGTCTAATTTTGGAAAATGTATTTCCCATTTTAATTGTCTATAGTGGAGCCTTGGAAACAATTGCAGACTACCAAGGAAATTCTTCTTCTCACAGAATAATGATGATGATACAATTTAATGGCTTTAGTACTGACAGTGTAGATGCTTCCTATTTCCAGTTCAAGAGCTACTTAAGCTCCTCTGTGAGTCCAGTGTAGGGAGTTAAATTCTTGAGAGACATGCTAGATTTTCTATAATTAATAATTAGGGTAGAGAGTACTGTCAAGAAGAAATCCCTCTCCTGAAGAAAACAGTTTTAAATTTTTGTGTAATTTCAATCTTATTTGTTAGTGGCACATTTTTAAAGTTGTATAGAATACAGGAATTATGAGAGGATGTGACAGCCCTGCAGCAATACCACAATTATCTGTGTCAACCTAACACAAGGAGAAAATCTCCAATCTCTTTGCTTATGACAAGGTCAACAACTAAAGCAACCCTTTGTATTAGAGAGTGTATAGACAGTAGCCTTAGTCAGTTCTTTTTTCTCTGATTGTAATGTTCTATACAATTGGATTCTTTTGTTAATAGTTAGATTTGCTCTTCAGAAAAAAAGAAAAAAAAGAAGAAGAAGAAGAAGAAAAGGTATTTCTGGTTGTTGATTGATTATCAGGTTTGAATTTTTGTCCAAAGTTTTTAATCTCTTTGAAAAATACTTTCCAGATGTTGTTAGAAAGATATGGCCTAGAGTGTGTGAACCTCTTGCAGAAAAGAAAGGTCTTTGTTTGACCAGCTGTTTTATTATTATTGAACTTGTACACCTCATAGGTTGTTTTTTTTTTTCTTACATTTAGGAAACATGGAAGCTACCCTGTTTAACTGGTTATGCAGCTCTAACTATATGCCTAGGATGTGTTCTAACAGTGTGAAAACATAATAGGTCAAAAAGTATAAGACTTTTTATCTAAAAGCCATTAAGTTCAGTGGCTCAGTTGAATGTATTCAGCAAATAAATCAGGCACTTTTGCTGAGTGTGGGAGAAAGGCTACTGGATTTTTTTTCCCTTCTTTAGTTTTTAGGTAGAGTGAAGGAAGTTTAGACTATTTTTGTAAATAAAATTTAAAAATCTCTTCTATCTGCTTATTGAGCGTATAATTTCCCAGCCTGTCTTTTGCAAGCACTGTTACAGTAAAACTAAGCACACCCCAGCGCAGTAACTCCTGTGTCAGGCTTATTAAATTTCAACCACCAGAGATTGAAGCTGTTTGTGTCTCAAGATGTAAACTTTGACCTCAGCTTGCAGAACTGAGGCAGAAGGGAAGATTGATTGAGGGAAAGTTCAGTTGATTCGAGTTCAGTTCTCAGTATCTCTTGTTATTTTTATCACGTTACTCATTTGGAAGAATGAAATGATGGACTGAAATTTCTTGCACTCTTTGAGTCTCTGAACACATATTTTTTATCTCATTTAGTAGGATACACAGCAGTGTTTCTTGTAACTCTAAACTGTCACACTCAAAACAGAGTCATAACGTAGTATTTCCATTATGCCCTGAACCACTCTCTAGCAAAAGAAGATTCAGCCTCTCCCCTTTGAGATAGCTAAAAATATAACCCTAATAGCTACTGTCAGAGAGTCTCCTTCCAGCTTTCTATTTTTCCTCTAGTCCTCATGTGAATTGAGTTCACTGACATGTTAGTGAGATTCTCTCTCTGAACCTTTTTGTAATTACAGTATTCTTTCAGGGTTGTAGTGTGAGTAAGTTTTATGTCTTCTTATAAAATGTCTCTGATGCTGTTTTATTATTTTTCCTCTGATTTAAACAAGAGATAGTAGTATTTAGGTTAAATGGATTTTGATGTTTGAAGACCTTATGCTACTTTAAAGTTGTCATAATGTGCTACAATAATGCGAGGTCAGTTTGACTCAGGCATGGGAGCTAAGATTTCTTGATCATCTCCTCTTTGCCAAGAAAGTGACACTTTCTTTTAAAGCTTAGAAAAGCTTTAAAAGCTGAAATATTTAGTGGGTGCTGGATCCAGGATCCAGTACTTCAGCCTTTAGGTACCTGATGTGTACCAGACTTTTAAGTGTTGTCCGTGTCACTTCTGTTACAATAAAATAATTGTGTGCAGTTGTTAAGATCTGATTATTGAGAGATGCCTCTATCCAAATCAGGGTGCAAGCAGGATCATATGCCAAAATCAATAGTATAGATTTTATTTAACAGTAAAATGTGAAGTAGAAAGATAAAAAAGAGAGGAGGGAGAGAGAGACCGACAGACAGATTAAGCAGAATATAGTCACCCATGGATCCAGCAGCATCCCATTGGTCCTTCTTCACCCTGGACTTGGTGGTGAGTGTCCTGAAGTTGTTGAAAAATTTTCACTATTTATACATTTTAGGAAACAAAGGAATTGATGTTCGTTGGACACATAGTTCTCTTATTCTATTGGTTGAATGATTCCCTCACTTCTAATGCTAATTAATCCCATGATCGGTCTTTCTGGATTTTGAGTCAGTGGATTTCTTGAGTCAGTGGGTTCTGATCTCCCCCTGCCGGATGTAATCCGAGCTGATTTTAGCAGTGTTGCTTAGTTGGTTTTCCTTGTCCGTTACCAGTGATACATTCTTCTTCCCCAGTTGCTTTTACCTCCCTCTAGTCTAAGATAACACTCAGACAATAGTGCCACCTTTATCTTTTCTCAAGTTCCTGTCAGGTGGCTTAATTTCCAGTCCAAGTTCCAGGAATCAATGCAGGTATATTTGGGGGAGACACCTTCAGTGTTTGCAGATGAGCGATTGCGTCTTCACACAGTTTACCGCAATCAGCAAGGTCCTGCAGTGGTAACAGTGTTTGAGGCAAGCAACCATAATTTTTAAATCCTTACAACAGCATAAAGGTTGATGAACTTTTTGCAGATCAATGTCCCTGGGGTGCTTTCTGAGGTGATTTGAAATCGTTTCACAGGTATTTTGCATCAATAATTTTGATGCAAAATAACTTTAATTTTGAAGTGTTTTTTCCATGTCTTACAGGAACTGTAGTTAATGCCTTGTATTTGCTGTTGTTTTTCAGGCTTCCTAATCAATCTGCATCTGCCGTATTAAGTAGAGATTTTATGTGATGGGAGGTAGAAATTTTGGGCAATAATTTTCATGACAGAAGGCTAACTTAAAATATTCTGGTAAGATTTTCCAGTTAATGGAAATTAGCTCAGTCTGGTTTTAGTTGTGTAATAACTAAACTAGTCATAGTTCTAACTATAGAACTATAGTTAGAATTAATACTAATAACTAACTAGTATAAGTTCTATACCAGTATTACTAGGCAGACTAAAACATATATGCAGAGAGGCTAAAGCTTTTCAGCAGAATTTCAGATACATACTGGGAGGAAAACTATGCAGCTCTTCAGCAGCAGGGTTGAGAATTAGTATGTAAATACTCATGAAGAAAATGAATGCTATTAAAAATCCATTGTGTACTAAACTCTGTAAGTGGCAGTTTATTGGGGTATATTGTTACAAAGACCTAGTACTGATCAAATTTGACTGCACTTGAGTAGGAGATTGGCCTAATTTCCTGTGAATTGACATTCCTTCTGCCATATGAGGTGTTCTCAGGGCACAGCATCTGTCAGCCTGTGGTTCAGGTTCTGAAGTACAAATCGTGGTTTAGCTCAGAAACACACAAGCATTGCGTGTTGGATGGGGCTGTGAGCAACCTGGTCTAGTGAAAGGTGTCCCTGCCCCTGTCAGGGGGGTTGGAATAGATTGTATTTGAAAGGTCCCTTTCAACTCAAACCATTCTATGGCTTATGTACCTTGTCATTGGGTTCTATGCGGCTTAGTTAAAAGTTTCTATGGCCAAGTATAAGTTATATTTCATCCTGACAATCATAAGCAAGCTGATTATATTCTAAAGCAAATTGCAGTCTTACAGTATTTCTGTGCTTTTGCCAATGGTGTTGGGAAACAAAAAGACCATCATTTGTGACAGTTCTAACTTTGAGGGGTCCTTCTCTGGGCTGCAGGCTATATTTGATCTAAGACTCAGTTAGGACTTGCCTCTGGCTTACTGCCGAGCCTAGAGGCAGGACAACTCTTTGCTGTCATGTGAAGCCTTTCAGTACTCTGTGAGAATGGCCCTCTATTCTGATCCTCAGTCCCACATGGGAGGCGAGGGCTGTGGTATCTTCAGAGAAGCCTCTGGCTTACCTGTATGGAAGTCCCTTGTTACGTTGTTTTGGAAAATCCTTTTATTGGTATCTATGTCATGGGTTTGAATTTTCTTCTACAGTTTTCAAAACAAACAGTCATTGCAGCTCATAAAACATAATTTTCAGTTTGCTGTATCATACTTGCATCATAAATCTCAAAGATCTGATTCTTTTTTGTGTATTTTATATTATAGTTGGTATAAGGAGTTCTTGATATACAACTATTAAAGAATTATTGTGACCAGGTCTTCTGCAGTATTTCTGTGGCTTTGCTCTTGTATGCAGATAGTCAGCTGTGATGAAATGTCCTCACTCTTGAAAAATCAAGCTATTTGATGATGTTTGGTTTTCTGCTCTTGGTGTTACCACTCTTGTGGTGTTATCAGCACAGAGAAATCACTCCATCAACAAATTTACCGCAAAAATTTTAGGCACTCGTGAGTGGACAGAAGAGATTGTCTTTATTAATCTGTAGTTCTATATGCCTTCTCTGTGGTAGTATGTTTGACACATTGCCACCATTAAATTTAGAACATTGTCCAAGGCCACAGCAGAAAAGTAATGGTTTTGTTTTTCTATTGAAGTCATTCTGCCTTTTAAAATGTTTCCACTGTTGAGGAAACAGACGTTTTGACAGTAGTACAGAAAATGATTTAGAAACATGTAACACTGAAAGTCAAATATCTTGAATTTGCAGTTTGATCAAATCTTTATATACATATATATGTATATATATATGTATAATCTCTAAGAATATATGTATATATTCTTAGAAAGATGAAAGCTTTCTGAGAATAAGGAAATTGGTATTAGGAGAGACCTGTGGTGTGCTGAAGAGAGTTTTCCCCATGGCCTCATTTTGTTGTGTTTCTTTTTAAAGTTTCCTGACTTTTTTTTCCCCTTTCATAACTATTTTATTTTTCCATTGTTGCTCTTTTAAGTTGTGGATTAAAGAGAACAGCTCTGGGATGTCTGTTTAAGGAAGGTTATATTTCTTATGGATAGCTGTTCCCAGGGAAAGTATGTATTTGTGTTTGGCTTTTTGTGGCAAGGTTTGAGTACCAGAGGAGTTGGGTGGAATGGTGGGCTGCAGGGGTGGCTTCTCTGAGAAGATATGAGAAGCCTCCCCGATGTCCAATGGAGCCAATGACAGCCAGATGCAAGATGGACCTGCCTCGGGCTAAAGCTCAGCTCATCAGTGACAGTGGAAGCACCTCTGGGATAACAGATTTAAGAAGATGAAGAACATCTGCTGAACAACAGCAGCCAGGATAGAGGAGCTAGAATATGTGAGAGAAACCTGCAGACATTGAGGCTGGTGAAGAAGGAGGGGGAGGACGTACTCCAGGTGCTGGAGGAGTCCTACTCCTGCAGAGGAAGGAGCAGCAGAGATGTGTGATGAGCTGACCACAACTATTCTTCTCTGTTTACCTGTGCTGCTGCAGGAGTGGAGGTAGAGAAATTAGGAATTAAGCTAAGCCCAGGAAGAAGGGACAGGTGTAGAGGAAGGGGTTTTAAAAAAATTTGGTGTTATTTCTTATTCCCCTGCTCTAATTTCCCCAAATTGTGTCTGTTTTGCCTGTGGTATGTTATATGTGGTATGGTAACTGGTGGGTGATCTCTCCCTACCCTCATCTCAACCGGTGAATCTTTTGTTATATTCTCATTCCTTTGTCCAGCTGAGGAGGAGAATGACTGAGCAGCTTGGGGCTTGGGTGGATACCTGGCCGAACCAGGGCCTATCCACCAGACTCTTAATTAAGAAGATACAATTAGCTATTCTTCTGCTGACTTTGATAACACAGTGACCCTTCTGGTTTCATCTACCTTGTCCAGGAGTGGTTTTATATAAGTGTCTTGGACCATTTAATTTCAAAACAACTTTTTAAACCTTTTTTTGCATTCCTTGGGCCAGTGAACTGCTGCTCTGAGTTATCAGCAACATCTGAAGAAGACAAGGTATACCCTTGGTGAAATTCATCTTTGTAAATCCACTATAATCTGATAGAGTGTTCAGAGCTGGTAATTGCTCTTCTGGTTGAGAATATTGCTTGTATAAATTTCCATGGTATAGTAGCTCATACACTAATGACAATGTAACTGTTGCCTGACTTGAGTCTCCCCATACACATTTAAGAAGCTGTGTCTCTGTAAACTGTAGATTTCCGCCCAACAAGCAGGGTTTTGCAGGCACCCTATCAGCTGCTGTTTGCATAGTTCTGTCTTTAATGGTTAAGAGCCTAAGAGAGCATATCGGGCAATTTCTGTGAATCAATAGCTTCTCTATTTTTAAACTAAAGAGATACTGTCACATAGATGATTATAAGATTAATAAGTACGGTTTTAGAATGTTTTGTATTGTTATGTTGTTGCCTTTATATTTCAAAGTTCGATTCCCTCACAGTCTGGAATTGAAATACCAGCTTTTCTTTACGTTTTCATGTGCTGCTTTGCATTAGTGCCAGAGTATTTGTTTACAGCTCCACTTTGGAAGAATTTGCATGCTTTATTCATGATCTGTTTCTTTCTCTTCACTGTGGCATTAAAAAAGAAGGATAAGATGTATATATGAAGATGAGATAGCATTAAGATATGTCTGCTCTATTTATGTAAACTAAAGGCCTTTTGAATTTGTTCAGAAGCTTCTTCCTTCCCCCATAAAAATACCATGCTTCTCTGCATATAAAATGAGAAATTGGCTTCCTCTGTAGCTGCCATTGAAGAATTCTCCCAGTAATATAAGCCCAGAGGGGCAAATACGTGATACTCATTTGGGAACAGTTTCATGCAGCTGCTGTTGTTTGAGAATCAAATTTATTTCATTTTTGAACCTGCTAGCAATAACTTGAATTCATGGTAGGATCTCTCAGAGAAAAGCAAACAGACTGACAACAGTGAATTAGCCAGTAGCAGCATGTTTCTCTGGACTTAGTAAACTAATCACAATGTAACATGTTCATCTATCTTGGAGTGTACTTACATTAATATTCAAATACAAGGGAAAATAAGAAGTAAGTTTGCAAAAATTAAAGCTTTAGAATAGACTTATACCTGCTCCTTACTAAAATGAATAATGGATCTTTTCAGTGAGTTTTTCCAAGTGCTAATCAAAAATCATTACTCTATTAAATTGGAAGCAGTAATTTTAATTTTCAACTATTATAATAATTTTTTCTTTGTCTTTGGAAGTTATGATTTATTAATCATGTAAAATGGTTTACTAAATAACTTGCTCTTTATAAGTAGCTTATGATTTTGAAGTAGCCATTATTTAGTGCCTGATGTTTATTTTAATAGATACTTCAACTTCCTTTAACTTCCAGGGAACAATAAGATGAATTTAAGTGGTTCTGGTTATGAGAGTAGATCAGTGGAAAGGTATAAGACATGAATATGGCAGCAGTATTTCCCTTGGTTTGGTGCTCCAGACTGCCTCTAGGTTCAGTTTAGCTGGTTGGGTACATCAGCCTTGACATTTAGGCATGGCTCAAATATTTCACTTGAGCGTTCGTGAAACCAGTCCTTATTTCCTCCTGTGACAGTGACGTGGGTATGTCTAAGATGATAAATTTAAATTCGTTTTTCTTCCTAAGCAAGTTAGGAAGGAATGGGAGAATACTACAGTAAAGAACAGAACATTCCCTTTCCTTGTGTAATTCCAGTGCTAAGCATTTTGAACCACATTCCTTTAATAATGAGCCGTTAAGTCAAGAGGGTCCAGGTTGATTTGTATTCATTAGCTAGCACTCATCCTGAGTTTTATTCTTTAAAAGACACTTTTACATATATGAGTAAATATATAAAAATAAATGCCTGTATGCTTCATTTATATATATGTACAAGCATATAAATGGTTTATCTGTATAAAAGTGTATATAGGTACATAACATAATAGCATTAAAAATGTCAGGCTATATTAGAAAAACAGCCTTAGGCCCTTAGGATGGATTGAAAGACCGAGTTTCATTTTCTGAGTTAGTGCTCTAACAGTTAGGCTGTTAAACAAAAGGTAATTTCTGTTGCCTGCCTTCTTCATCCCTACTTTTACTGGGCTGCTGTAAGTGATTTCAAGGTCAGCTGTTAAACTGCTGGGTTTTTTTCCTTTTAGCCATCATGGGTAACCATAGTCATGCATTTTTAAACTAGCTTTCATAGTAATGAAAGTGTGAATGGAAGAATGTTGAGGTGGCAGTACAAAACTGACCTTTTGACAAAAATTGCAAGATAGTTCTCTACTATAGATTGTTTATTAAAAAAAAAATCTTCTCCTTTAATTTCCATTTGTATCGCTAACTCAGGAGGCTTCAACTCTAATTCTTACGTGATTGCGGTCGTTTAACTTTGGCAATTTCAGACATGTTTTGGTGACAGTTGTATACTTGCTACTGTTTTGCATTGCTCATATTGGTTTTATCTGTCTTGTTTGACTGCTAATAATGTAAGAGGAAAGCCTCAGATTCTCTCTGAAAGAAATAAGAGACAAAAAAGAATGGAGAATGAGTTACGCACAAATGTTTATTTAGCGACATAGACTATTGCTCCCTTATTTTTTTGTTGCTCCCATTTTTGTGATTTTGTGTTTTGTGGGGGTTTTGGGTCTTTTTTGAGGTGGAGCTGTAATTTATGAATTGTGGATTTACTTTTTCTTTGTGTTGAGGGTATGTTCCTTGTTCCATTCTAAGTTTGCTGTTCAGAGGCCATTGGTTTCCCATTCTTTTCTCTTTTCCTGCTTACCAAAACCACTAGTAGAATCTTGCAAGTTTGTAGATATCTGTGTGGCTTTTATCTTGCCAGTGGTGCTTCCTAAAATTTGTGGTAGTCCATATACCATTTGGAAATGTGTTGAATGGCTCACTGTTGGATACTCACATCCTCAGTTGTTGAAATCCACGTATTTCAAGAATTGGTTCATTTGAGTAACTGAATGAGCTAAGAGCAGGTACTGTCTGTGGAGAGAGAGGTTGTAGAATGGCAAGATTGATGAGAGACCTCTTTAGAGTACAGAGAGACATCCACACCCTGGCTTTCATGCAGTCCTGCAGCATTTGTTTTACTCCTGAGTCTCACAGACTGGACACAACTGGTCAGTGAGCTGCTCAGCCATGTGTTTTGTGTGCTTGGGAGAAGGAGAGGAAAAAGAACTCTGAGTACATGATTTTGCTGGTACTGAAATACGTGGGCATAAGGATCAATGACTGAGGATGTGATGCTCTGGACTAGACAAAACTAGCATTTTTAATAGGAAATCTGTCACTATTTTGGCTTTGCCACTCCCGTGTTCAAATCCCATGTTTTTTACACTGTACACTTGATACAATGGGAGAATAAGCACATAAAGGCCTGTGCTATACCTTAATCCAGAAGTAAGAGAAAATGTGAATGTCATTACTGTAGCTCTATATGTAGAGGAAATATCTAATCTTGATTGATCTATTCCCAGTTGACCCCATTTCAGCTCTTGGATAGATTTGTTTGCAAGTTAACAGTTTATACTCTACTAAATGCCACCAAATGGGTTGCAAAAAGCAAAGGAAAAATTCACACTTCTATAATTGTATACTGGTTTTGTAATTGTATTTATCTCTGGTACCCTAGCTGAGCATTTCAGTAATTTGTATGGGTTTTGCCTCTATTTTTAAGGTTAGAGGTTTTTGTGAACCCTTTGCTGCTCTGTTAAACATTCCAGACAAGTATGTTGGGTCTTCATCTGATCTTTTGGCCCAACATCCTCTCTAGTTACTGAAAGGAGACTTGGACTAGAGCACTCTGGCAGGTGGCAGAGAACATATTCTGCACTGCTCTATGTTCAAACGATGATGAAATGGCCCCATGTTTTTCCTTTGCTTTCCATTCAGAATGGTCTGCTGATCTCAGGATGACAGATTACTGTGGTGGAGTAGGGAGCGTTTGTCAGACTGCAGGGAAGGTCTTGGCATGTGTTGTAGTCATGGGCTCTGTGCTACATTCTTCAGACTGTTTTCTTCATAGTATATTTTTTAAAGCTTAAAGTTTAATCATAATTCTTATGAATTCAGAAAGTGACACAATATCCACATGAATAATTCCACTATTTTATTATGTCCATTAAAATATCTTTATATGTTGAAGGACATGATAAGTGAACTCCCTAGTTTTTCTAAATAAATCTCATAAAGCATCTTATTTCTTTCCTTGCTTTTGCCTTCCATTTCTAAAGTGATGATAATAAGCATATCTTTGGAGCTACAGAAGGCAGAGACATGCATGAGAAGGAAGTTATGCATGGTTAGCAGCAGTAGCTGACTTTTCAGAAAAGACTACTTAAAAAGATAAACAGACTGGTAGAAAAGCCAGTGTTTGGGATCTTTGCTGAAATGAAGACAAGAGCTGGAAGTACATTTTGTCTCCATATTAGTGTCAAATTAAATGTTAATGACCTTTTTCAAAAATTTGTAGGGGAAGGAGGAGAGGAAAGGACAAATTGTTTGTGTTTAAAAAATAGCTTTAAACGTAAAACCACCTTTGACATATAAGCTGATAGTATCACTGCCAAAATTCAGTCTGAAGTTTATTCTTGTCTGAAATCCTCTGGAAATATGAGTGTGTTTTGCTTGAGTAATCTCTTGTAAATGCAGTGGTGCCAGCAGCACTGTAATAATGACCATAATGTCTTTGAAGGCACTTAGAAGCTTCCTCTCAAAGACACTCTTAAATAATTAAATCTTTTTTCTTTTTTCAATTTACATGGAATATGTAATGGCATCCCCATAAGTACCAGATTTGCTTCCTTCCTTTCTTTTCTTTCACATGAAAAGCATAAATAGAGTATTTTAATTAAGAAGACACTGCTTGCTAACCTGGATAGTAAAGAAAGATGATGAAAGAGCACATCCAGACAGTTATTTGTTGAGACTCTAAGTTACCTTTTCTTAATGCAGAAATGATAGCATAGAAAATCTGGGTACCTTTGAGGTGATGGTAGAAGCCTTGGTTCCCTCTTGCAAATAAAGGAAGGCATTTTATCCACTTTGCTACATGCTCTCTGGCTCCTGGCACTTCATGCTCTGACCATTTCTGTGGTCTCTTAGCAAGACCAGTTGCCTGTGTTTGTACATAGGTTAATTTTTTTAATATATATATATTTTATTTTTTTTCTTACAGATACTGAAGGTTTCTATTCAATAGTGTATGAAGAGATCTGTGCGCTTTATGGAAAAACCTTTACCTGGGATCTGAAATCCATGATTCTAGGCAGACAAGCCCGAGAAGCAGTAGAGATTATTCGAGATACTCTAGATCTTCCAATAACCAAAGAAGAGTTATTAGCGGAAAGCATAAAGAGGCAGGCGAAGTTATTCCCTACTGCTGACTTGATGCCAGGTATGTTTCTTTGCAGCATTTATAAACTCCTTATGGAATTATTTAAATGCTAATCAAGGTAGAAATTTGTAATCTGCCTTCCACAAAGCAGTTACTCTTACAGATTATGTTTCATTGTTTTTGTTTTAGAAAATCTACCTAAATCTACCTGCTTATTTACCTGTTTAAAAGGATATTTCACCTATTAAAGTTGACAGAGGGTTTTTTTCCTCTGTTTACTTGACAAAAACACTTTTTCATGTTTTAAAAGAACAAAAAAGAATATGTGCATGAATTCTGTTTGGTAAACTAGACATTCTTTATAATTGTTCTTGGCAGCTGTGTTTTACCTGGCTATAAGCATAGTCTGACTTTGTTAAGCACAGATGCATTTACCTACACTGCTAAAAGTATGTGGGCCCATGGGGTTTTTTTGTTGGGATTAATCTTGCCTAACCCAAAAATTGTAATTCAAGTACAGTGTCTAAGTGTGTCAATGGAGAAGGAGGGTTTCTCAGGTTATTCTAAGACAGGTGAGTTTCCTTACCTTCTGAAGAAATATTTGTCTTTTACCAGTGATTGTGCAGGATGCTCAAGTGAGTAGCTTCAACAAGGTAACTCAAGATAAGCAAGAGGATGAATCTTACCTGTAATGTGAATGCATTCTATAATATTTAATTACATTTAGATTTGAAATGCTTAAAGAGAAATCTTTAGCCATGCAGCACTATCAGTACCTAAAGTTAGGATTGCTGCTAACTTTATGTACAGTGTTAAACTTTCTGGAGCAGATATCAGTAATTTATGATGGGGAAAAAAAACCAAACAAAACAGGAGAGGACTATAAAAAAAAAAGTATTAGAAGTGAAATAACTGCATGTCACCATACAAGTTTAACAGTTATCATTTTTTCTCTTTGAACATGTGCTCATTTGTTCTGACAATTTCTACAGCGCATTAATATTTTAATTTTTAGATTTTTCTTATACCTTGTTTCATAATGCATTAAGAAGATGAAAGTTGAAGATATGTGATATGTTAGGAATAAATAACAAATAACAAAAATAAAAAGCATGATTTTCAGCAGCCTTAAAAACTTTAGTATGTGTGTCCAACCTAGTTTTCTCTCTTAGTTATCTCACTAATAACTTTTATATGCAAGATTTTTCAAATTGCATCTCTCTCACTTAAAGATCCACCTGAAACTGTAAGCCTAGTTAAACTTTACAAAAAAAACCCGTGAAAGTTGGATTGATGGTGTTTTTCATTTTTCATCTCAAGCTTCTGGGACTGACTTTTCAAACATATCTTTTGCAAGCCAAAGAAAATGACCTTGTCTGGGTTTAGAAAATGCCATATGAACAGACTGGGTAAAATATTAGCAGGCACAGAGAAGAGTTGCTGTAAAGAAACAACACGAGTAATTGATGCTATTAGGTGGATATTCCATGCCTGCTGAAGACTCTGATAATGTGGTGAGCTGGCTTGAACAGAGTTAGAAAGGTGATGGAACAGATTAGCCAAAGGAAATATGACGTTTTCTATTGTTCCTGCCCTCAAAAAGTGAATTTTGGCCTCTCTGAAGCTGGACTATTTTGGATGAAACTGATGCCTCAAGTTTTAGCTTTCATATTTTCCAGATTCTGTACTGCATTAGTCTATAACTCTGAACTTCATATAAAGTGTTAGCAAGTTGTCTTCACAGTTTAGTTAGAGAAAACAATCCTTTTCCAGCCTGAGAACCAAGGATACTGTTGCAACTTCAGGCCCAAAAGGTATAAAAAACCAGTAAATTGAGGAGACCAGACTTCATAACATGAGGCTGTAATTGGACAGTTAACCCCAATATGTAAATGGAGCACAACTTATAAAAGTGTGAAGAAGCATGGAAACATGTGACTCATTGTCCATCTTGGGTGTAGCCTGGGCCAGGCTCTTGTACTGCCCCAGGTGTATCCTTTGAAGGCCTTTTTAATAAATACCTACTTTATTCCTTTAACACTCTCTACCCTCTGTTCTAGATAGCCTCTCAAGGCATCAAAATAAGGAAAATTCGTACTAGGAAAAGCAAGTAAACATTTTCATCACCACCAAAATTGTTCAACTGTTTATCTTTTCAGTTCAACTAAATACGCATGATAACTTTTTTCAGTCTGTACTCTAAAGTAGAATTGATGTAAACTACAATACAAGCTGAATTGCCATGAATTTTGGGAAACCAGGTTGATGACTGCTATTAAGCTAAAAGAAAATGTGTCCAGCTACTTACTATTCAGTTTATTTAAGAACTGTGCTCCAGTTAACTAGATTTTTAAATCAGATTCTGTCTTTTTATGTCTTCTGAGGATGTTTATTAATGGATTGTGGGTTTATTCTACAGTCACAATATTCTTAAATTAAGAATGGGCTTCTTTCATGTGTTGTGCAAGATGTAAGTTTGTGGTAATGTTTTGAGTTTATATTGTTCTCTGGCTAAACTGATCTTTCAGATGGTTACAGGTAAATACAGGAAAGTGAAAGTTAATTGTCATATTAGCAGTGTAAAAGGACTAAAGTGTGTGTCTTTGGTCATCTTTTGACAGTTAATAGACAGGTGAGATTCTATTTTTCTATCAGTTTCTAAAGGTTGTGCAAAATATTGGATTGAAATTTGATTTGGTGGAAAGCACTGCTAAACAGGGACCAATGATGTTTAAAAAAGTGACTCAAACAAAGTGCCACTTGTTTCTGGATGAGCTATGCATGTGATCTTGCCAAAGATGATACGTCTGTAAATTACTAAATCAAGTAAATGACAGGTATGTCATTGATGGTTAAGGATAGTGTGGAAGTTGAATGAGTATTTAATTGGCAAAGCAGTTCTTCGTCTGACAGGTTACAAATCTGTCCTGGTTCCAGCTGAGATAGAGTTTATTTTCTTCTTAGTAGCAGATGCAGTTCTGTATTTTGGATTCAATATAAGAATAAACACTGATAACACACTGATGTTTACCCCGAATCAGGGATTTTTCATTTGCTCATGCTCTGCCAGTGAATAGGTGCACAATAAGCCAGGAGGGAGCATGGCCAGGACAGCTTATCTGAACTGGCCAAAGGGATATTCCATACTGTAGCATATCATGCCCAGCATATAAACTGGGGTTGTTACCCAGGAGAGGGACCAATTGTGGCTGGAGGATGGTCTGGGTATCAGTCAACAGGTGGTGAGCAATTGTATTGTGCATCACTCTTCTTAGATTTTATCTGTCTCTCCCCCTCTCCCTTTTGTTTTAAACCTGGTAGTATTAATATTATCGTTATTACTTAGTTTTGATTATTAATATGTTCTTATCTCAACCCACAAGTTGTTTCTTTTCCTGATTATTCTTCCTGATGCACGAGGTAGGACACACGCACTGAGTGAGAACCTGTGTGGTACTTAGTGTCCAGCTGGGGTTAAACCATGGCACAGGCTATATGACAGGCATGCCACTTAGAGTACAACACCTCTGAGATATAAGTGGCTGAAGACAGAATTTTGGCTATTTCAGTTTGGCCAGACTGACAGACAAGCTTCAATACATCAGGCTGTGGTCAAAATACAAATTTCATCTAAGAGGCTCTATCCATTTCTAATACGGATTTTTCTGGTAACTATTTGAGAATTTTTCACAGTTATATTTGTTTTTAGTTCTGAAAGAAACTTAAGAAATGGTAATTTTGATTCTGTGCAGAAAGAATTTAATCCAAGACAACACTTACAAAATGACAGGCCTGCCACTGTGCTGCTTTTCTAAATATTTCTGTCAGAGTACAGACATTGTTATCTACAAGAGTAATGCAGTAGGCTTTCTGTTTCTGCAAATGCATTTTGAGCATTTCTGTGTTGCAGGGAAGTGCAGTCAGAAGATGAGGGAATGACAATCAGAGCAGAAGAAAACCATACATATGTATACTTACCTATATGTGTATAGGTGTGCTTTTGTGTAAACCTAGAATAAATACAGAGTGAGAAAAACTGAACTCCAAATTATACAACTGCCAACAGTTGCTGTAATCATGTTAAGATTACCAAACTACTGATATTCTTTCACTGTAGTCTCTGGGTTTTGGCTCATCATCATTTTCACAAAGCACAGGTCTTTAAGGATTGTGTGGCTGTGTATGCCTTTCAGACATTTTCCATTCCTGAGTTTTGTTTTCGTGATAACTGAGATTTAGTTTGTTGCACCTCCTCTTCAGCCAGTGCAGAACGTGATGCGCAAATTATTTTCCAGTTCAAGTACAGTTGACTGTCCCTTGCAGTCATGAGGACATAATTTCATACCTCAATTTTAATACCAAATGAAGCCAGTCAGAAAGCACAAAAAGAGGAGAAAGGATAACAGTTCAAATTTCAATGGTGACTTACTCCAAATTTCTTTTTTTCTTGAACAGTTCCATTCAACCAGCAGTCTACTTTGCTTGACTAGTGCTTCCTTGATTCATGTTGTGCCCTTGACAGTTAAACAGACTTCCTACCATGATATTTTCTTTTCCTTTTAATAGTAAGAAGCTCTAGTGAGTTCATGTTGGGTTCATTGAGCCTGTAACCCTTAGAGATGAGCCAGTTAGCAGCAAACTTGGGATGATGCTTCCTGTTTGGCTGATATCAAACATTTGGTCTTTACATCAATCCTAAAGGACTGCATCCCAAACATGCTTTTATCAGGAAATCAGCAACACAGTTGATCCAGGTTTTGATTGTAAAACTTAGTACTTATATTCCTTCTATGGTCATGCATGTGTCAGTATGTCCAAATTAAAATGAGGGTAACGGTTTCATGAATAAGAAGTCTCTCCAACCAGAAGATACTCTCTGATACTTTTTATGGAGCAATAAGATGAGTAGACAAAATTTGTTATTAATAGTCATGGCCTTCCAAAGTAGGGGAGCAGGCTGATAGTTTCCATCTCCACTTTTGTAGCTTAATGAAAGGATGACATACCATTGCAAAAAGCATTTTTAAACAGTATGTAATAACAAATAAAGAAGCAGGTTTATCTGAGAGTTGTGTTTCCATAGTTTCATGAGATTCAGAAATGAATAGAATAGAATAGAATGGAACCATTTCAGTGGGAAGGGACATGCAAATATCATCTAGTCCAGCTGTCTGTTCAAGACTGACCAAGTTAAAGCATTCATGGCAGTTAAACCAAGCAGTGGATAACCCTACCTCTGTCACACTGTCATTTTCACAGCAGCAATCCTGACTTCACCTGAGGATTGAGAGCTGTATAAAATTATTAGCACCAGTGACTGGCTTGCCATTGTTGTAACACACCAGACTACATAAAAAATATTTTAAGATAATTTTGTTGCTTATGTTAACAAACATGATCTTCTTTTTCTAAGTGAGGTTGTTTTGTTTTGCTGAGTGCTTTTAGTGTTCAGAGGCTGCTGAGGTTTCTTGCCATAGATTTGTTTTTGTGAATTTAGGGATTATCATGGAATTGGTTAGAAATCTAATCAACCCGACAAAGCTCTGAGTGCTAGTGTTAACTTTTCTTTGATTAAAGAAAGTGATGAAATCTTGAAAAGCTCTACCACATTCATGTGGTTTCATATCACATTCAGTGTGGGAACTGTAAATGATTTTGGAAAAAAGGAGTAGTCTTTTTAATACAAAAGCTATATTTAGCCTTAAAATTTTAGTTTGTGTACAAGTGGACATAAATCATCAAGACATGCATAATGTATGCACAGTTGATTTAAACACTGCATGGACCACTTTGGTTTCCTTTAGTCTTTTTCTCAGCAGTAAATCTTTTCTTCCAAATACACACCAAACACTCTTGGACAGCTTGTTTTGTGCTACGTTACAACAAATGAAGTGGTTTTGAATATGGGTGTCTAAAGAGCTTTGATTTCAGCACAGAGGTCAGGTGTCTTCTATTCTTGTGCTGCTTAGTGTGAGTAGAAAAGTAACTGTATCTACACAGTGGTGGTGAATGAAGAGCAATGTTATGATAGATGGATGTGCAGGAGTACTGAATGTTTGTGGAGAAAAGTGCAAAGTTGTATTTGACCATTGCCATTTAACATTCTGGTTGGCATCACGGACAGTGGGATTGAGTGCACCCTTATCATATTTGCTGACGATACTGGGCTGTGTGGCTGAAGGGAAGAGGGACCATCCAGAGGGACTTGGACAGGCTTGAGAGATGTGTCAAGGAAAACTTCATGAAGGTCAACAAGGCCAAGTGCAAAGTCCTGCACCTGAGCTGAGGTAATCCCAAGCACAGGCAGGGCAGAGGATGGATTGAGAGCAACCCTAACAAGAGGAGCTTGGGGGTGTTGATTGACAAGAAGCTCAACATAACCTAGCAATATATGTTTGCATCCCAGAAAGCCAGCTGTGATCTGGGCTGCATCCAAAGAAGCATGGCCAACAGGTCAAGGGAGGTGATTCTGCCCTTCAGTGCTGTTCTTTCCGGGACCCCACCTGGAGTGCTGCATCCAGCTGTGGGCACCCAGCATAAGAAGGATGTGTACCTGTTGGAACAAGTTCAGAAGAGGGCCACGAAGATGATCAGAGGGATGAAGCATCTCTCCTTGAAGGCTGACTGAGAGAACAGGGGTCATTCAGCCTGGAGAAGAGAAGAATCAAGGGAGACCTGATAGCACCTTTCAGTATCTCACGAGAAATCTGGACAAGGACTTTTTACAAGGTCGTGTAGTGACAGGACAAGGGGAAATGGCTTCAGACTGAAAGGAAGTAGGTTTAGGTTAGACATTAGGAAGAAAATATTTTCTGTCAGAGTGGTGAGGCACTGGAAAAGGTTGCCCAGAGAAGCTATGAACATCCCATCCCTGGAAGTGTTCAAGGACAGGCTAGGTGGGGCATGGAGCAGCTTGACCTAGCAAAGGTGGCCCTGCCAATGGCAGGAGGTTAGAGCTAGATGATCTTCAAGGTCCTTTCCAACCCACAACATTGTATGAATTCATGCACAAACTACATGAAGAAAAAATACGGTGACTGGTATAGTTCTTCCAATAAGTATTCAGTGCACAGGTCTGAAAATCTGTTGATTAATACAGTGTCCTTTTAAAGAGTCTGTAGCCCATGTTTTTCTTCTTCAGAATATGCTGCATCTAGCTACAAGACTTAGCAAGTGTAGCTAAGGGCTACATGATGTAGACATTAGCACAGGGTACATGGCGTAGACAAGCTTCAAAAGTATAGTAGGGAAAGAGAAACAAACCATACATGTACATCAGCAAAGGAAAAGGGAAACAGGATAAAAGAGGTAGCAGATAAACAGATTAGTCAAACATGATATGAATATAAAAATAAAAACAATGGTGTTTTTGAATGAGAGTAAGTAGTTCAGATTAAAAAAAAATAAATAAGTTACACCAACCCCAACTACCCCTCCCAAGAAAGCATAAGTATGTATAGATAAAATAAAATATACTTAAATATTCCTAGCAGAGAATGTTAGCTTTCAGATAAATTAAGAGCAACAATACACACACACATTTGCTATTCTCTATTGCCTATTGAATTCTTGGTTTTCTTTCTGAGATTGCATTGTGAATAAAATACTATTAATCAGAAATAAGATGTAATTGGTACCTAGGTGCCACTCAGGGAAGAACTAAGCAGTGGCAAGAGGGGTATAGTACACTGTGGTGTTTGTGAAAGGATATGCTACTGAAAATGAGTTTTGAGGCCTTCTCAGCCATGTAGGAGATCCTGTAATTTTGAAGCTTAGTTTTCATAGAATCTGCCTGATAAATTCTAGGTGTTTAGCTTATTATGGTTCTATTTGCAGTGTATACTTTTTCTTGAGAGAATGTCTTGTGAAGTTCCTTTTTAAGGATTCTTTCTTACATAGCTTATGTTCATCTTTTTAGAATTGAGACATTAGAGAAGACAAGGGGGCTGTCTATGTAGGCCTGAACATTTATGTGACCTTGCTCCTGCGCTCTGTGCTGACAGTACCCAAACCAACTGTTTTCCTGAAGCTGGAAGACTATAGGACTTTGGCAATGTGTATAAGACCACCGGATAGTGGATTTTCAGGCTAAGGCAGTGTCAGAGCTTGCTGTGTGATTGTCTATATGCTGGTGTTATGCCTTCAAATGAATCAGCTGCAAGCAGAAATATAAACACCAGTGTGGGTGAGTGAGGGTCCATAGTGATGCAGAGTCCCTAGGCAGGTGCAAAGGAGAGCCAGTTTATTGCAAAACCCAGACCTTTTCAAGCAGTTAGCCAGTTATCATTTACATAGTTTTAAATCATAACAAACATAGTTCAACCAACCACCATACACCACAATGTGAACACGCAGTGGTTACCTAACTTGTTTTTCTACCCCTAATTCAGCTGAATCTCTTTCCCACAGTCCTTTTCTACTTAGCCAAAGTAGCAGGCCTGAACCATGATTTTTACAAGGCCTTCCCTTTGTAATGTTTTACCTATATCCAACACACCAGAAATTCAGTTGGAGAACAGAGGAAACTGAAATTAAGGTTCAGTCCTGAAGCAGCGTCTATAATCTCTTCCTATCTCACATGTTTTCTCAGTTTGTCATGGAGATCACTTTCTTGTTTATCTTGAAGAACATTCTCATATACTACTGTAACATGTTCATAGACAAAAGTTTGGATGAAGATTAACATTTGAAAAAATAGAAGGGCTTTATAGTCTTTCTTTCTTTATCTGAAATCATTTCAAAAGAAATAGGCTGAATCTGGACATAGAGAAGCTATACAAGTTACGAACAGTGTTTTGTTCAGGGATAAATACAAGAAAGGAGATGGTACAAAGATTTGAAATTATATGAAATAAAATGTAGCAAAAATGTATGTGCTGTTCACTGTTTTAAATTATGTTGCATGACACAGAGATCATGTTTGTATAAAGCTAAAAGGAAAGTAAAAATTTGCCTTGCTTTCCAACAATTTGAGTTAGTTTTCAGGAGTTTCATCTTGTTAATTTTCACTTCATGATCAATAATGTAATTTGATTATAAAATGTGATAGCTTAAAAGGAATAATGTAGAAAACAGTGTTGTAATAGCATGTAAATAATTAGATAGGGATTCTCAGTAGATCATTTTAGTGTAACATTATTTGGTTTCCTAAACTCTTGGTGTACATGTTTGTATTAGTCAATTAGAAGGAGAATGTGATAGTTAGCCCAAGGGTTTTGTTGTTCAGTATAAGTCTTATTTTTAGTTTCTCAGTTGATCCAATATATTAGTCTCCATGATACCAGCTGAATCTAAAGAGAACAACACAACATCTGGAGTCTAATAGAGGGATAAAAGTTCATTTCTCAAAAAAATAAAATATATATGCTTTTCCATGATTTTCAGAACAAAAGAGTCTATCTCTTTATTTTAAATATGTCTATAGTCTCAGAAGAAATAGGTCCTTTCTGTCGGTTTGTTTTCTTTTTTTCTCAAAGTTGATAACTTCATTGACATTTGTGATTAATTGGGTTTTAAAGATGCAGACATTTAAAGTTGATCCTCCTTTGCAGCTTCTGTAATGAAGCTCTGCTTACAATTCTTTTCACCTATTTTTCTGTGCAATGGTCACTTATGCTTAACTGTTGTAGTTAATATATATTAAGCTTCTGTGTTGATCTAAAACTTCTTATTTAAAGAGATAGCATAAAGATACAGTACTTACCTCTGACTATCTGAAAACAAGTACATTTGAGAATAAACCATAGCAATGTGGGATATTTATTCCTAATTTTTTTATAACTACTTGAAGAATTTATGTGGTTCTGCATAAGATATTTATTGCCTATGTGCCACCTTTGGAGTGTATTCTTATGCAGATCCTTATTTCTTTTGATCTTCCTTTAATTTTTATTCTTGCTTTATATGACTAAATTTTCAGTAGGAGAGATGGAAGGTAGTCCTGAGAAATCTAGCAGAGGGGTCTCTCTGGGATGGCTGGGTCTTGATCCCTTACATGATAGCCACAAGTAAGTTAGAAGTTAGGAAGATCATGGGAATTTCCAGTATACTTCTTCAAAGCCATTGGGGTTTGAATTGGTTGGTTTTGATAGTAATTTCATTGAAAATCTTTGTAGTTATAGAAGATATGATGACACTTTATTTGCCAGGGGGCGCTTCTTACAGATCCTCAGTTCCCTTTCTGTTGATGTTTTCTTAAAAAAAAAAAAAAAAAACCACAAAAAAACCCCAAAAACAACATTAGAAAGATACTAAGGAAGATATTATCTTCTTAATGAAGAATTATATACTGAATTAGTACAATAATTGTGTCAGTAATTTGATGTGGTAGCAAAGTGTCTAGAGCTAAACTGCTGGTAAATTGATGCAAATAAAAATGGATTTTCCTGATCTATAGCTTTTACAAAGAGGAAAGCAAACCTGGAATGAAAATATTTTTCAGCTGCTGCTGTTTTGAGCTTGTCAAGTTATGCTAGGTATTCTTCCAAGTGCAGTTTAATTCTTTTTCTGGGCAGCTGATTTCACCCCTGCATTTTTTTTTTCTATCTTGCTCTATTTACATGTATACAAATAATATTTTTAAGTGGCATATTCTCTGAATAATGTAAATATTTTCTCTCTGGAGATATTGGGGATAACTGCATTTTAGCTTCCTTTTTATAAGGGAAGCCAAAAAGAGAAATCAAACACACATGCATAGACATTTACACACTGAAATCATGACATGTGCTTGAGGAATACAAGAGAACCCTGAAGAAATAACCTTTCTGCAACAGTGCTTTTCTGTGGCTGGCTATCTCCAATAGAAGCATAGAATAAACATACCCAGTGAGAGGTGAACTGAAGCTGTGAGACTGAAGAAAATTAGCTATTTGAAAAGAGCACAACTTTAGAGAAAACTAACCATATCGTAGCAAGGGTGTAGGAGATAGGGAGAGTCCTGCTTGTGTAATCTTTGGACATAAGTAACAATACACATATGTATGCTAGCCTTGCCAAACACTGCAGTTCATTAAATGCCTTAGAATGAATTCATTTTATTTTAGGGAAGAGACATTTAATGCTACTGCTTTACATTAAGGAATCTTAGTGCTTCCATTAATTTAATATAGACTTACTTCACATGATTCAGAATGAAGATATAAACTATCTGGACTAAAAAGCTGGCTTGTATTTAACATATTTCAGGACACAGTAACATCATTTGGAGACAAAGTACACTTGCTTAGCATAACCTCTTAATGGAGCATAGGAAGGCTTTTAAATGGCTGATGTTTTGACCTTAGAGGAGCAGTAGTGCTTGCTATGTCTGTCTGTCTCAAAATCTTACATTAGAGAAGTGCATATATTTAAAGTTTAAAGGCCATCTTCAAATACAAGCATGGAGCTGGAAATGTCAGTTATTAATTGCTTGATTAGATTCTGGAGAATAAATGAGAAATCTGCAGAGATTCATACCTACAAGTCCTATTTCCAGATAGGTAGATTAGTTACTGCACCTATTCCTTAATCTATACACTTTATTATTAGTAATACTTTAACTTCTTGAAGTTGGGCATACGACTCTACTTGGGAATAATGTATGGCAGATAACGTTGTTTATAGAATTCAATGACTGGATCACAAGGGAAATACAAATCAGAGGTGGCGAAGTGGCATAGGAGGAGTAGGAATGGTTTAAGGGAGTGGAGACCAGATATAGTGATAACAGTGAATCAGGAGGAAAAGAATAAGATTGTTTTTGTATAACCAGGCATGAAAAATAGGATAAGAATTAATGTAGTTGGAAGAGGAAAACAAAATTGTGCTCAAATTGTTTCAAAGAACCAAAAGTCATCTGGAGTCTACTTGAACCTAAGCTACCTGAAACTAATATCCTGTGTCCAGTACAGTTAGGATTAATGCCAAAAAGCACAGCTGAAATTATTTTACAGGTATGGAGGGTTTTCTCTTGTGAATTGATAAAGACCAGACATCCACACTTTTTCTTCATTAGATAATGCTAATTGTTTTGTCTGGGAAAGGTCTCCAGCATTTAGAATGCTTCAGCAAAAGACCATTAAAACCCCTTCAGAGAAAACTCAAAACTTGAACTGAACAAAGTATGTTTCCCTCTTACACAGACTGGTTGTGTTTTCATTGTTCACTGCGTTAACCTTCCCTAGAAGACTGGATCAGATTCAAGTTTCTACCTATTAGGCTTGAGGTGTTCATTACTCTGGATTCACAGCATCAATAGATAAAGCTCTGGTATTAACTGTGACTGACAGCTGCTCTCCTCTGCCCAGTGATACTTGCTTCAGTAATTGCAAAAGAGGGAAACTGAGCTCTCTTACAGGCTGGTTTGAGCCCCCTGGATACCTACTTCAGAAATTAAAACTCTGCAGTCCAGTGAGAAGGGTATAGGTTTTGATTTTTTTTTTCCCAGGAGCATAACTGTATATGAAACAAAATGTTCTCCCAAACTCTTAAGAGTTTTAACTAGTAAACTTACATAATGTGGAGACATTGCTTAATGAGTTTCTAGTAGGTCTCATTACATAGCGATGTTAATCACATTTTTTGGCATATTTTGAGAAAAGCATTGTTTGATAACAGAAAAAGTATGTATATAACTTACAGAATGTTCCATGGTTTTTGAGTGTAGAAGGAACATTTCAGATATAGCAAGAATTTACTTTTACACTGACTGTTTGAAATAGGTTTATTACATTCAGGAAGACAGCATTGTTGAAGTAGTGCTAAATGCTTTGTAATTGGGTATAAACATTAATACATATACCAACTTACATGCTTATACATAACAACTAAAATGTATATATTTGTCTTGCAGGGGTTCGTAAGCTGATCCATCATTTACACAAACACAAGATACCCATTGCTGTTGCCACCAGCTCGACTGTAGACTCATTTGAGAAAAAAACAACCAAACACAAAGAATTATTTAGTCTTTTTCATCATATTGTGTTGGGAGAGGACCCTGAGTTGAAGCGTGGCAAGCCATTTCCTGATCCATTTTTACTTTGTGCAAAAAGATTTCAGCCTCCTGCATCACCGGAAAAGGTAAGAGGGGGAGGACACAAATTTAGTGATTTTCTGTTTGGGCTATATTTGGATTTTGTTTTTAAGGTGATAAAGACTTAGATAAATATAAACATTATAAAAATCAGCAACTCCTGTTTTCAAAGATGTTTGTGCTATCAAAGAGATTTCCCCCCACTGCATCTAGAGTTTGTTATGCGGATTGCCCTGATTTGCTACATGGCAGCATGCAGTGATAGGAAAGTGTAATGATTTTCTGCTGTATACATAAATCTGCAAGCTTAACTTCAGTATTCAGGGTTTGGAAACAGTTATTTAAACATAGGTCAGTTTATTTTTCATACATTCATGGCTGATTTACCTCTTAAGTGTAAAAACATTAAATATAGTTCTTCGTGAAGAGGACATATATTTTTCTGAAGCTACATCTTTCCACTACCAGTCTAAATCTCTGAGATTGTAGTTCTTGTTTCCAATTTAAAACTATCAGTTTGAGCAATCTTTCTCAAATAGTAGATGTGTTTAGTTTTCCTGTCTTATATATAACTTTACAAACTATTCTGAAATAGAAATCTGTAGAAAGAATATTTTACGTAAACTGAGATTTAATTAAAATAATGTATTCATTTTTATTTTAAATTAAATTGCTTTTATTCTTAGAATATTTTTCTCACTTCTTCTCTGTCCCAAGTGGAACACAAGTTCTGAAGTTTTGGAGTTAGTTTCATTACTGCAGAAAAATGCTTTACATGCTAATTTTAAGGAAAAAAAAATAGGTAGGTTAGACTGTAATTACTACTCTCTCAGTAGAATTCTTGGGGAAGAAAGACTACACAAATACATATGGAATCATTAGCTAAGATTCCTCACCCTTCATACTTCAAGTTCTCATCCGGAGCCTAAATGGTATTTTCATTGCCTGGGAATACAAAGTGAATTAAGTTTGATGCAGTGTGGGTTACTGTTGAACAGAGTTAACCAAAATTGGTTTGGGTTTTGGTTTGGTTTGATTTTTTTTCAGTTGCAATTCCTCTTGATGTTCTGTATATGTGAATCTACTTCATTTATAAGCTTCCATGTTCAGAAATGATAGACCAAATGTACATAACCAAGGAAATTGAATGTCAGCTGTGTTAATGGCAAATTAAACTGTAATTTCATGGGAGGAGCTGGAGGACATTTTCCCAAAACTCTTAGCTTATGTGGTTCTGTTTCAGAAAACCTACAAGGTGGTAATAATTAAAAAGAACAAAAACATTAAAAAACTACTCACAAGGAAGCAACAAAACTAGTGAACCAGTGACACTGTGTAGATACTTGTAGCCTTTAGTTGTGTTAGCATTGAAAAAAAATATGAAGAAATAGTAGCATCTGTGTTACACTTAGTATATTTAAACTTTAATGGTATGTTACGCAAAGTCACAGATTGTTAACAGTTTTGTATTTTTAATTTTGCTAACTTTTCTTTGAAGAAGGGCATAGATGTTTGAATCTGTATTTTTCCTTTGTAGGAAGTTTACAGCATCTAACTCCCTTAGTGAAGATAATTCAGCCGAACTTTTTATTTTGTTTCATGTACAGAAGTCACAAATGTTGAAGTTTGGGAAATTCACACAGGCACAGAATTCTCAAGAGGAAAGAAATTAAAACAGTACATGAGAAACTATCCAAAACATTTGTGTCCAGTTGCAGTGTAATGGTGTCATCTGCAGTGTTTTGTGCCAAGCTGTGAACTAATAGAGCTACAGGTTGGATTTCATGCCAGCAATCATTAACATGCAAGGTTGCAACCAAGTATCAGGAGATAATGTCCACATAAGCAAATAATTGGACTCAAGCAATATAGATTGCTAGAGCATCATAGGTAGTGCTTAGGCCCATGCATCTATGCTATATATTATTTGAATGTTTTGTATTGGATTTGGATTTATTTAATCCAATCTATTGGATTGGATTTACTGTGATCCCATGACAAGATAAGGTTCTTTGGAGCTTTATGTATTCTTAAACATTGGAGGTTGCTTGATGAGTGCCTGCAGAGAACTTTCACTGGAGCTGCCTGCTAGAGTAACCTAGTACATACCAAAAGTACCTAGTGAAACAAACTATCAGAGACAAAGTTAGAACTTTCACATTTGCTTCAAAACTTTGTTGCTGCTGTTAGCAAAAAATACAATGTAGGCATAGAAAACCAAATCCAGAATTTAGCTGTGGCTATTGCTGTGTAGGCATGCTTCTGCAAGTAGACCAGTATTTAAGTGATATATGAATGGATATGATATCTGCTTTGCTGTCATTGAAGGATGTAGTAAATATCCATCTTGAAATTTCTTAGATGTTGACCTTTTGATTTGCAGTCTTTGGTTAATTAGGAACTTAATAAGCATAATGATAAAATGATAACACAGAAATTTCAAAAAAGATACAACCTGCAAATTCAACCTAAGTCTTCTATCTTGTGCTTCATGAAGCATCATATGAACTTCCAACACTAGTAACAATGCATAGTTATATAAGTAATTAAGTAAATCAGTCCGGTAATCAAAATATGATCTTGAAACTAAATATAGAAATTTTGTATTTTATTAAAATTTATTTTTTAAAATATATTCCAAATTCTGCTCTCAAATGCACAGATGCAAGTTGTATGAAAACAATCTGTACATGTGTAAAAACAATGTGTTCTTGAATATTATAGAAATTTCAGGCCTCAATGTTCTAAACACTGTGTTCTTTTTCATACATTTTATTTAGATGATGGAAAACCACTTTTCATAGCATTACTTCTGTTTGGATTCTGGTCAGATATAACAGATAGAGCTAGACTGTATCTGCATAGGTGATTTGGCTTAACAGATACCAGCTCGACCAGCCCAGCTCAAAGTAAACAAGTCCCAAGATACGACAAGGATAGGTTGGATTCAGACCCAGTCAGAGGACCTCAGCCAGCCTGTGAAGCACAGATACACCTGTGTCATTGGCCAGTGGTCTGGGCAGAGTTAAGACCCTTGGGCAATCATGTCTGTAAGCGTGAGAAATTAAAAAAACCTTATAAAAAGGGCTGCCAGACAATAAACGAGGCTGTTGCCACGTGATCCTCAAGCATGCGTATGTCACATCCCTGTCTTCAACTCCATTGCAACAGTCGGGTAATACTTAAACAAACTGGGCATTATTAATCTCAAGTGCTAAGAGGTCTGGAAGATGTCATTGAAAGACCTCTTTCCATAATCTTCGATCTGTCATGGCCATTGGAGAAATGCTTGAAGGCTGGAGACAGCAAATGTCACTCCTGTGTTGAAGCCAGGCAAGAAGGATGATGCAGGGAGGAACAGGCTTTTCAGCCTCATCTCGATCCCTGGAAAAAGGTGATGGAACAACTTAGCATGAAAATCATTTCCAGGCCCAGTAAGGACAAACAAACCATCAGGAGTAGTCAGTATGGCTACACCAAGGGAAAGTCATGCTTGACAAACTTGATTAACTTCTTTGATGAAGTGACTGTCTTGGTGGACATGGTGAGAACAGTGACTGTTGCCTACCTGAACTCCAGTCGTGCCTGTGACACTCTCTCCCATATGATATGGATGAGCAGACAGTGAGATGGGTTGAAAACTGGCTGAGTGGCCAGGCCCAGAGGGTTGTGATCAGTGTCACAAATCTGGATGCCAGTGCTTAGTGGTGTGCTCCAGGGGTGAATACTGGGTTTTACATCTGTTTTTATCTGGTTTTACAGGTTTTACCCTGTTTAACCTCTTCTTTAGTGGTGTGGGTGAATTAAGAGAATGCTCAATAGGATCTTATTAATGCATATGAATACTTGAAGAGAGATTGCAATGAAGGAGACTGTGGTCCCCAGTAATGGAACCAGAGGCAATGGACATAAACATACACAGGAATCTGTCTGAGCACAAGGAAACACTGGGGGTTTTTTACATTGAGGATAGCCAAGCACAGGTTGCCCAAGAAGTTGTGCAGATTTTCAAAATTTGTCTGGACACAGTCCAACAGAGGAGGTTGGACCAGATGAGGTCTGGAAGTCCCATTCAATCTCACTCATCCTGTGATTCAGTGATTAACTTCACACATTTGATCTACTGGGCATTATTAAGAAAGGAAAAAAAAACCTTTCGCTGAAAAATATTTTTCTGTTCCACTTTAATTTATAGAGCTCACATTATTTAAAATCATCCTTTTGGAATTTGAAATACTAGAATATTTATTTTTGATTTAAAAGAGTTTATAGTAACCAGGCCATTTGTGTGTATTTCTATAATTTATGCATATATATATTTATATATCAGCTGTAACTTTTCAGTGCTATCTTGAAGAAGTTTTGTTTCAGAATAACAAAAATGGTATGCAAATAAATTTATTTTAAGTATGGCTTTGAATCAGAGGGTTTCTGTCATCCACATGCCAAGATTTATACATATTTCCAATATATTTCTGTGATCAAAACTGCAGAGATTAATTAACTTCCTGCTTAAGGGGTTTGAAGGCTAAGGCATTTCTTTCCAGTATTTTGGTTGATTTGCCTATAGCTTTTCTGTAAAATAAAGGACATTAGTAGTAGTTTAAAAGCAAATAAATCCATTTGTATCCACTTTTTAAACAGAGGGATAGATTGTAGTAATACAAATGGTCATAACTCTCCTATGAAGAATCAATCTGTTCTATTTAAAAAGTTCCAAGTGATATAAATCATTGCCTTAATTTAAAACACTATTTCTTTGCGGTTTCTTCCATTTCTAATTAATTAATTGATCCCATAGTTACAAATAATCTCTGTACCAAATCTAGAGAGAGCTCATTAAAATTTTTTCAGACTGATTAAATGGCATTAGGATTTATGAGTCTCAGTGGGCATTTTGTCATAGAATGGAGAAGTTCAAAGAGAAATTTTCAGCAACTTTTTGGTCTAGAAGATATAAGGAAAGAACAGCATATTTAGAACATTATGACATTCAAATATTTTGTAATTTTATTTTATATTGTACAAATAAAACAGAATAAAGAAGGCTGATTTAGCACTTAATGTGGCCATTGTTATTGTAAGCCTTTGAAAAAAGGATGCTAAAACTGGTTTTTTTATATTATCCCCTTCATTTTTTGCCTTTTTCTACTTTTTTTCCCTCACTCAACCCCTGCATTTTTAGTGTATGCCTGTAGTGTGTATATTTTACTCACTATGGTTTTCAGATAAGCAGGTATTTAATTGGTGATGTTGCTGTTATTCCTTGTGTATGCCCAGAGGTTTAATGTATTAGGAGTACTTTATTTAAAGTACAGAAATTACAGACATGAACAGCCATTCTAGGTGGTGAATTAAGCTGTAAATTGGAATCCCTGCTGTTCAAATCAAATGTTTTAGTCACTATAAATCTGTCCCTTTTCCATTTTATGAATTAATTGGCTTATACTCTTACCTGGATGTTTTCAATTCACAATCTTTTCATTTTAGAAAGAAAGGCATTAAACGTTAAAACACGGACATTTTTCAGCTTAGTTCAAAAATACATCAATCGCTGTTTCTTCAAGCTTGGCTCTGGTCTTTCTTTGCATAGGCCTTGACTACCAATTTTTTCTCATCTGAAACAGCCTTCAAAATAGCTGTTCATGATATAAACCGTTCTGATTTACTCAAGCCCTGCTGTCCTATTTCCTTGGACTCACAGTTCTTACCAGCTGTTTTACCATATTGTTAGATATTTGTTTTTTCCAGTGGATATAACCTGTGATGGTAATGGTCAGAGTACAAAGTTTAAAGTATTAGGCTGCATTCAGGAAGAGCGATGACAGAGTTTGTAGATGATGACTGTTGTTCTCAGACAGTGTGGTCTGACAGAGGCAGATACAACATGTGCCAGTGGCTGGTGATTATGAAGAGGGATCAGTGTTGCTCCCCAGCTCTTTCTGGCTGAAGGTACATTTTGAGATAGAAAGCAGAATTTGGTCTTTCTTTTCAGAAGCCACTGGACATTCTTGTCTGTGCTGATGTATTACAGTTCATTAATTAATTAGGCATTTGACAGGTTAGAGTCAATAAATAACTTCTTGCTTTGTCTGATTTGTTGATGCCAGCTCCAGTGTGGTTAATAGACTGAATGAAGGTCTGGAGTGTTTCTGGGGTATTGTTTTCTTGTTGTCCCTCATCTATCTGCAGGGTTGTACTCTGTCAGTGTTCCTGTTAGCTTTGCGTCCTGTGCTACACAGTGACCAGCCTTCCAAACGCAGCAAAGATTCTCCCATGGCAGAGGTGTGTCAGAGATGGTGCACCCTGGGAAGTGGTAACTGATTCAGTGCCACAAGAGGCTGAAACCACTGCTCCTAAGTACACACACCTTGCTTAAATGTTTTGTAGCAAAGGCACATTTCACTCCCTTAATAAATTTAGATTACACTCTTTGGGTTTCACTCTTATTGTACATAGAGTGATTAAAAGGCAAATGAACTATGTCCCAGCATTTGTGTGTACCCAGATTAGTTTAGTTCTGTCATGTAAAACATGCCCTGAAGTGTTGAAAGTGGATAGCAGGTGAAATCTGAAAGGGTATATCTATGGACTTGGGAGCAGAATGTTTCAGCTTGTCTGCCTTCCTGCCTTGTAACCAAAATGAGGTGCCAAGTCCAAGGAACCTCCCTTTTTCTGATTTTGTAGCTTTTAGGAGAAATGGGTTTTTTTGCTTTTATGTATGCATCCAAAATTGCCCAGTCTTAACAGTCTTTTTATCAGGAACTAAAAATATCTAGTAGTTAGTCTTTTGTAAAGCATAGTTAGAAAAGTAGTTCCAGCACATTTCTACACTGCCAAGAGAAATTCTCCATAGAGAACACAACAGCAATCTGGAACTTCTGCTTTCCTTTTAAAGCAGATCAGAAGAATTTCATCCTTGTCTTGTCCACTGTGTGGACTTCTTGAAAAAATGGAGGAAAATATTGTTTGTGCACTTTTGAACTTGAGAAATTCAGTCTCCCAACCTTTGAGCTTCCTTGGGAATTGTCCTAGTTACCACATGATGCATCAGCTCTTTGCTCAGAAAGGTTCTTGGCTAGAACTTTTTCCTGAATTCCTGAAGACTTTACTTTTCTTGTTCTGCAATGTGACTGAAGGTGTTTCTAGATGGCAAGTTGTTTTTTGATGATTTAGTATATGTTGCTGGACTAGTTCTTGAATTCCTGTTGTTATGGGGCACTGCAAAATAATAAACAGTGTAACTTTTTTAATGGGTTCCTCTCCCTGCTGGAGAAGCTATTGATATCAGACAAAAACTGAAGAAATTTAAAGGAATAAATTATTAATAAATCATAATTTTAAATTGTGTACTAAGCAATTTAAAGTAATTAGGTATTGAACAATATAGTTTTATATATATTTCTAGAAGCTTTACAACTTGGGATGCTAAGATACAGAACTCCAGTGGAATGTACTTCTATTGTGGCACTGTTGAATAGCCTGTTGGCTAAATGCTGCACCTTCCTCAGCTGCTGCATAGTCTAAGCATACTTGTGTCTCCCAGGCTGGATGATGAAGTCTGTCGTTAGGAAGCTTGCCTGCCAGCTGCAGAGAAAGGAACACAAGGTGTTTTACCATGTCTCACAATCTGGGACTTCTGAAGATCTACTTGTCACAACCCATGGGTAGAGGGTGTGATGTTGGTTATAGTTCCTTGACAGGTGGAACAAAGGCACTGGGCCACATGTCAGAGAACTCTTATGTTTTCTTATGCAGTCATCTTAACTGTGGCAACCAGCCCAATGTTTACACTCAAAAGGTATTGGCTATCACAACCTTAAATTCTTACAATGCATTTCCACAAAATGCACCAGCTAACAAGCCCTTAGTTTTGTACACTACACTTCACATGTCCCACAAAAACCTCCTCAGAAGGTGCTGGCTCACAAACACACCACCACACCACTGCACAAAAGTAATGAGTTGGGGTGGGGGAACTGAGCACAAGTCTTAAAGGGAAGCAGGACATTGGCTCAGGACAGCATTGCTCCACCTCTATGTGATCCTCTCCTCTGATCACCTTTCCTTTAGCAAAACTGAATATTTGAGACAAAACATGCTTAGATCTGGTCCTCTGCACTACTATACACAGGCATATTTCTCCTAAATTCATAGTAGGCCACTATTCTATACTTAAAAGATAATTAAAGAAGGAGATTGTTGGTTCGTTGGTTTGTGGGTTTTTTCAGTTATCATGTTCTCAGTTCCTATGGTTGATTTACTTACCCTCTTTTCTTCTGAAGCATGTGTACTTGTCTGTTCACATGTGCATTCACCCACTCTCCCAACCTACCTCTCCCCATGCTGGCAGTCTTTATTATAAATTTGTGAAAGAAAAATGAGATGTTGTATGGCTTGCAAGTAGTTTAACTTTTAACTGTTCCAGACACTGCCCTTGTTACTGCAGTGCATGTTTATTTATGGATGCATTTGTCTTACAGAGATGAAAAAAGTCATTGAAATTCCATGCAAAAAGTAACCTGGTCAAGGTTTGCTTTCAGTAAAGGTATCATAATGACTGGAAGGGGAAAGAAGGATTATAATTAGTTCTTAGTCTTTGGGGTACTCCACTTGGTGGGGTGGAGAGGTAGGAATACTTTTTTTCCCTTGCATTTGTCTTGATAATGTATCAAGTAGCTGCTAAGGGACTTGATGAAATGTGATGCAGAATAATAAATTATGCTCTGCAGCCTTCTTTGCTTCTACGTGAGGTGAGTGTGTAAGCACAAAGAGACTGGTACACCTCCAAATTCAAAAAAGCATTATATTCAGATTAGCAGGTCACTGGAGATATGTTGCTAATTGTTTTAGGGAACTCATTATGGGTATTATCACATATTAATTATGCATGGTAAGTAGGAAAAAAAAGAGGGGGAAAATCCTTGTTTTGTGATAACTTGCTCACTGAGTTATCTTTTCTTATTTTCAAGACCTTGAGCGTTTTCTTAGAGGTGCCAAACAGCAGTCATTGAATAATTAGATTTTAATTAACAAGAATTTTCACAAAAAATGTTTTTAATGTCTTTTGAGTTATAGCAAGCATGAATAAATCCTCTTTCAATAAGATCTAGTGCACTGATTCTCTCTATATCTGGAGTTACCTTTGTAATCGCCTAGAGCTTGTTGTAACAAGCAGTGCTTTCAGGACAAAGAATGAAGATTGAAAGAAGGAATTGCATTGTTGGCAACATTTTTTGGTTATTTCTTTGTAAATTACTATCATGGAGAAACCTCTGGAAACCTTTGAAAGACTACAATCAGCTATATGTTGTTTTAATGCACTGAGGCTAGGGAATGATGAGTTTATTTTTTTGCTCTTTGTTTAAATTACTTGTTCTTTGTGTAGATGTGGTTGTAGCCAGTTTTCAGAGAGTTGGAATTACGTGGTAGGATTCTTCTTATTCTATTGTGTGATAAAGAATTTGTAAGAGTCTGTTTTTTGGCATGATTGCAGAAAACCTACGTATAGAATCATCAATTAACACTGGTAAATTATTTATAGTCTAAACAGGGCAAAGCTCATTGCTGCATCACAAAATAAGTGCACTTAGAAGGTGATTACAAAGTGTACTCCATAAAGCAGTATGGGAGATTTTTTTTCATTATTATTGTGATAGGTGTTAAAAAGATAAAAGACCTTGTAGTATACAAAAGAACTGAAGACATCAAGACTTGTCTGCTAAAAAAGGATGCTTAACATTTCCATTTCAGCATCTTTTTATCATAGAATAATAGCATAATTCAAAGCTAAGAAGGAAATGGCTGAAGTTAAACTTCAGTAAGACTGAAGTGATTCTGATTTAAAGTAGAATACAATTCTAAGCAGCGTTAGAAATGCTGCCCTCCTATTCCTTTAAAAAAAAGGCTTTTCATTTTTGTCTAAGTGATACTAAAGATAGGAATTGCTATTCATGCTCAGATTCAGTGTCCAGCTTATTTGGTACCATCTCTGATGACAGCTAATAATCACAGCTTAATAATCACCTTTTAGCTAGAGGGGGTTAATTTATCCACTTAAATTCTGTTGCTCCCATATCAAGTTTGTTTGTTGTTGTTTGTTTTTTTGTTTTTTTGGTTTTTTTAACAAAAACAGACCAAAAAATAGGCTACAGTAACCCTTCCCCAGGATCTGTGGTTTTTCTTGATATTGATGTGTGCCTGGGACAGTGAATTCTGTATATGTTACATATGTTCCAGTGTTAGCTTTTTATATGTTATGAGTGGGAAGGATAAGAAGTAATCTGCCACTCAGTATTGTAAATGCTGCTTGTCACATCCCATTTTACTTTTTGCTTCATAAATGAAGCTCTTTAGAGTCTGTTCAAAACCTCACCATCTGAAAGGGTTGTGTTTGGAATTTTTTGTGGGGGTGGGGGCAGTGATGTGGTTGATTGTTTGGGGTTTTTTCTTTTCATAAGCATTCTGATTGCATTTCTTCAGACTCTTCCTGTCAAAACCATTTTAACATAGAGTAATGTCTGTGGGATATGGTACATGAAGCATTCCAGATGAGACCATTTTATATATGTGTGAATATAAGCAATATCACCCAAGCTCTAAGTTTTTACTGAACTGGTCTCCCAAGTTCTGAGTTTTTTACTGAGCTGTTTACAGTGATGTCCAGTATTTAAACCAAATGTTATAAAATGTATATGTCATTTATTTTCTTCCCGCTAACATGTACTGCCACATTTCTTGGTCATTTAATTTCATTTGGCACTTGACTGACTACCAGACTATTTTGTTGCTCCAAAGTTCTTACAGATGTTATCCCAGATGACCTAAAAAATATTGTGTTATCAGCAGATTTTACCAAGTATAAAGATTAGAATTACTAGTCAATACTTCCCTGAATAGCACCAGAATTATTTTAAAATGCAACTGCAACTATTTTCTAAGACAGTGGCATGGTAATGGAAATGGCTTTTGATATTAGTAATTCCTTCATTTCATAGGTTAGTTGCTTCAAAGCCTCAAGGTTTTGCTGACTAGCAAAGACTCATTGATGAGATTTCATCCATTGCTGAAAGTATCTTCTGTTACAGAGCATGTTTTCCTCCATTAGGAATTGTCTTCTTTCTCCTGAACAGAGACCTGGTCACAGTGATCTATTCAGTTTATGTCCAGAACATATTGTCTCAGACTGGAGACATTAGAGATTGCCTATCATCCTGAACTTCAGAACTATTACAGACTCAAAATATTACTGATTCAAAAAAGTGCCATGAGCAAAAAGCATAATAGTATGTAACTTGCTGCTTTTCAGTTTCAGTAATGCAGTTATCCCAAGCAAATTAAGACAGAACCTTTAATTTTAGAAAGAATGATCATGTATCTGAGGTAGAATGCATTTACAGTCTTTGAATTAGCTACGATATATCATTTGAAGACTGATATCAGTTGTGAGTTTTTAAATTTCCAGGCCAAAAATTTTCATTGAGAAGATTTTTTTTATTTTGAATTTCAGCAAAAAATATTTGCAGTTTTTTAAGATGTTTCTCAGAAGATAATATTTTTTTTGTTATAGTAATAACTAATATAATGGTCATATGACGATTCCATGAAGAGTAATACTGTGTAAAGTAGGTGTTTGAAGTTTGGAAAGGTGGAGTTCCTGTAGCCAGGTGTTCCAGAAGTCAGGAATAATTCTATGACTGTATGATACTATGACCGCTACTGCATCTGGGAATGCTTCCCTAGTTTCCTGGTATTTGTGCGCTGCTCAGTATGGTCATCATGTTTACATTTAAATACACATTAAACCATGAGGGGATAAAAAACATCACATGGAGCTTGCTCTTTACAATTGTTGGAGCACTGAAATAAATGTAAACATCTAAGACTATAAGAAGTACAGATGTAGCTTGTAGAAACTAACCACTATACACATATACTGATTTCCATTTATTTAATGAACATTGTGGCTTTTTTAGTGAACAACATTCCAATTTCTTATTTTAGATGGCAAGCAAGTATTGTCCCTCAGTTCTCCTCAGAGCTAGAGCTAGAGTTAACAGAGGTCATTCCTGATAGAAATAAGAAGTAAATCAGACAACTCTGCTTTCAGCTATGTTCTCTGCTGCCCTGGTCCAACAAGGAGCAAAAGCGATTTAAGCAAGACAAATTTCAGTTAATAGCTCAGCGTTAAGAAAGGGAGGAAGAAGAGCATGTACCAAGGATTCCTGAAAGACTGTATTTTTAAATATACTGCTGGGGAAGGATGAAGAATGTAGGCATGAAGATTGTACAAGGCACAGAGGTCAGCATGATATAAGACACACAGCTGAAAGTGGGAGAAAGAGATAAAGAATGTAATTAAGTGAAAGGATAGAAGATGTCTAGGGAGTAGAAGGAAATAAAAGCAAGACATAAGTAATTGTGGGTAAGATAATATAGGGCCTTGAAGGTGAAAATGAAAACTTGAATTTGTAACTGCACTAAGTAATCTATATGCCTTCATTATAAATAATAAAGAGTTAATAGTGTGCAGTAGCCCATTTGTCCTTATGGCTTTCTCAAGCATTTTTTAGGGAGTGTAGATGGAGAGTGAGGACAAAATCTATAAGTTAATGATGTATATACTGAAATAGTAAAAGCATTTACTTTTTTGAGGCTAAGCATTCTGTCTCAGGAGGATTGGTAGATGATGTGACAGACCTAGCATTACAACAAAAACGCTTCAAACATTTAGAGTCTAAATTTAAAATCTCATTAAGATAGTGGAAAGAAGAGTCAGCTGCAAATGTGCACTTTGGCATGTCTCTCAAAGTAAAGAAGTTTTCTTTAGAAACACTGATGTCAGAGTTTCATCTTCTGTTCTAGTATTGCATTAACTAGTAATTCTAAAGTGTTTGGACAATTTATTAGTGTCCCTTTCTCTTGTCTATTTTTTTTCTTCCTTATCATCTTAGCAATCAGTTGAAGAGCAAGTATGCTTGAAAGATGATTGTTGACTTTGAGTAGGCTGGTAGAAGACTGTTTATGATATGTTCATATTTACAGCTTCTCTTTACAGCTGATATTAGTAAGTGACAGCCTTAGTTTTCTTTAAGGTGATTAATATTTAGTGCAGTAACTTCCTTGTTTCTCTGATTTTGTTTAAATAATACGGTGCTGATGAATGGTGAATGAAATGTTCCATAAGTCAAATAATTAGAAAAGGCCTTCAGTGTAGTTTTTCTCAGAAATTTTGAAATGTATCTATTATTTGCTAGAACAATTCAGTCTCACCAGCTTTCACACCATTTTTAAAAATCTGTCAATTGAGTCCTTAGATTCTCTGTCTGAGTTGAGTATGTGATCTGGTTTTGTGTAAAGTAAAGTGATTACTGGTAAGAGCTTCAGGCTCAATGTCAGTCCAAGGATGAAGAAATCCATCACTGAATGCTGTATTTTAATAAAAGGATTTCAGTTACTTGGCAGTATAAAGACATAATAATGCTTGTGACATGCTGTGGTGTATTGCTTTAGGATCAAACTGAACATTGGAATAATAGCAGCATTGAGAAGAAAAGAAGAAATAGGATGTCTGATTTGAGCATTGCTTTTTCTTCTATTGATTTCTATATTTAGCATAGTGTATGGCACATCAGGATCTGGTTATAAAGACCTGTAAAAGAAAGTACTTGGATTCCTGGCCTTGCATGTTAGGAATCATAAACTTGCATGGAATTGGATGGATCCTAAGAAAGATCTGCTACCAGATGCAGATGTTGGGGTCTGTGTTAAAAGCTTGTTTGAAGACCCACAAAAGAGCTGAGATATGTGACAGCAGGTGGGGGATCCCAAATCACACTCTCCCAACAGTTCCCATGCCTGTCATAGAAGTCATCATCCCATCAGGTGCCCATCTCCATATGGTCAGGGCAGCACAGAGTCCCAAAGGTAGACAGAACCTCAGATTAAGGACTCAAGAGGAGGGACAGCCTGTTGGGGCCCTCCCAGGGCTGTTCCAGAAGCTCTATCAAGATAAATCAATGCTGGATCAGTCCTTTTGGACTGAGGGGAGGTGCTGCCTATGGTGTGGCACTCAATATGTGATGCAGAGGAAGAGAATTTTGCGTTTGATCAGGATTTATTACAGGAAAATAGAGGGATAAGAGGATAAGGTCCATGTGTTCATGGTGCCAGCAGCTGGAGTGAGCATGGATCTGGGTGCTGGCAACTGGGCAAAATGAGGTACCAGCCCACAGCCTGGGACTGCAGGTCACAGGGGCCCAGCCCAGGCATCTGCAGAGCCAGTGGCCAGGCTGAGTGCACATGTGTGAGCACTAGAGAAGAGGGAGCTGAATGACCCTGTGGCTCCTTGGGAGTGGCGAGTATAACTGGATTGATCTGTGTATCTAGCCTTCTGTATGCATTTATTTATTTGTTTGTTTGTTTGTTTATGTGTGTGTTTGCTGGTGCCTTCTGGGAGATAGTGCTCAGCCTTGCTACTCTTTGGGCTGGGGGCATGAAGCTGTGGCTGCCTACCCTTTGTCAGGCTACTTAGATGAGGCTCTATCTCCAAATAGCAATAACCCATTCCTTAGCATCTCATGTTTCTCTCTGTAAAGGGAGACTGGATGACCCGGTCATGTTCCAGGTAGCTATCATGCTCCTTCTGTTTCAGTCTCCTAATTAACTGCCTCCTTTCTAAACGTCTCTCAGAGCCATTTGAGCTGAGCTGCATAGCAGAAAGTATGCAAAGTAAATATGGAGCTGTGCCCCTATTCTGTTTCCCCTTCCCCTCTCCATACTACCCAAAGATGGAGGATGTTTTCTTAGTTGAGGTAGTCACCATAAAAGTCTGTTTTAATTTCTAACTTTATGCTTTTTATATATTTGAGTAAGTTTGTAAATACTTCTTTCTTTTTCACTTAGAATTTCTCTTACTACCCTGTCTTCCTTCTTACTTCAAAAGGAAGAAGAGGAATAGATTGTTTAAGCAGAATCTGGATTTTCTGTTTACAGAGCAATAAATGTTCTAAAATGAACTGCAGTTGTATATGCTCTCAAATTGCTTTTGTTTGACAGGTTAATAAATCTTAGTCAAAGATCTGAATGACTAGAGATATTAAAAGCTTGTGTTGCCTGACTAAACCAAACAAGCCAACCATCTTTTTGCATTTCTTTATAAATACAGCAAAGCTCTCAGTATTATTTCAGTTGACCATGGCTCTCATTTTATTTGCAAAGCCTTTGTCTATGGGTCTTCCACACAGTTTGTATGGCTTTTTCGGGTGTGTGTTGTTTGTTTGTGTGTTTGTTTGGTGTGGAAAACATAAACCAAAATCACCTTAATTGCCAAATGTAGTACTCCTGTACTTCATGTACCAAATGGGTACTTCTCGACAAGTACCCATGTTCATAGTGTAGACACCTTCCATTAACTTCTGCAGCTATGAATAAGCCTAGGAATTTTAGAGAATTTAAGTTAGTGTTTTCAAACCTATAACTACATTGATCATGTGGGAAACAGAAAATGACTGTTACATCACTTTCATGCATAGACATAAGAGACAAAGCTACCCTATATTTACCCTGCAATAAGGATCCTTCCAGCAGCTGGACTTAGGTACTCAGTTGTCCCTGGATCCCAGTCTTGTACTTCTGTCATGCCAGAGTCTCTCCTGTGCACACACAGATCTCTTGGACAGCCCCAGATGCCACAGTCTTTACAGCAGCTGGCCAAGGCTGCCCTGTCCCTCCAAGAGCCAGAACTGACTGTGCTCTTGCCCATAGGCTTGTGCCTGGCTTCCAGGACACTTCAACTACTTACCAGCTACTCCAGCATGCTCTTTGCTAGCCCTCATGCCCTCGCTTGCCCACCCATCATCACTGCACTGCCGCACTGTGGGCATGTGGGACTCCTGGTCCCATGGCAGGACTGACACTGAGGCCTCCATGCACGTGTGTTCACAACAGTAAGCCCTTGCCCACGAGAACTGTTAGAAATGGAGTTTAATTGGCAGAGACAGGACAGACTACGCAGACTGATGCAGGTATGGCCAAGAGCAGATGGCCCCTACTGACACCCCACTAGCCCCCTCTGTCCCACATTCCCATAGGGTGTCCTGACCCATGGAGCTTCTCCTGTTGGCATGTCTGTGTGGGTCTGGCCTTGTGGCACCAGGAGTGGCTGGACCAGGGCCTCACAAGGCTGCTGGGGCTCATCCTGCCCCATCAGGCAGCACAGGAATGAGCTTCTGGTGGCTGGTGGAGTGTGTGACTGCTGGGGTGTGTCTAGGAGCAGCTGGCCCACGGTATTTCAGGCTCCTCCCACCTGCCCTTGTTGTTCCTGCCTTTCTTCTCCTTCTGTACACTTCCATGATATAAACTGATGTGTGTGTGCATATGTGTATGTATTTCTACATATGAAGATGTACAGATCCCTCTCTCTAGAAACTTGGCAATTTTAAGTCCTTATATTTCAAACAGGCTCTTTGAAATTAGTAATAACATGATGTTTTATAACCACAGGAAGGAAAGATTCTTATTAATTAAGGTCTGCCTACCTCAGTTGTGTTCCTTTTCTTCAAGGAAGGTAGTCAGAAAGGCAACCAAAGCAGAGAGAAAAGCTTTTTTAGTTTATAGGGGAAGTAGAAAAACATGAAAAGAGCCATGGCTGGAAGCCTGCAGCACTACCACTGCAAAGCACAAGAACATGTGATTGAGAAAAACATTTTGAGTGTCATGAGCAACATCTTCACTTTTCATCAAGGTGTAAGATACTGGATATCTATGTGAACTAGTTCAAAAGGACAATTGTCACTTAATTTTGGTAACAAAGTTAAAGTATGACTTAGTTGAGCATATAATAATAGTGTTTCTAGACAGAGTAATTGTTTCTTTCCAGTTTTAAGGCATCATCTTGGTATTTAACAGGTAGAACTGCCTGTTAAATTCCTACATTTGTTGTCAATGAGGAGACTGTTCTCTATGGCTTTAAAAATATTGAAGTGGTTTTTTTCTGCAGATGCAGGCTCAATGAAGAAAAAATAATTTTTAGTGCCTTTTCTCACATTGTTCTGCTTGCTTACACTAGAATGTACAAACCTTTGAAGACTATAAAACAGGTGCTTTTAGCCACACCTTCAAGATCTGCAGACCCAGAACATAAATCCCAGAGTCAGTCTTTATGTGTGGATGAGATTTTCAGTCCTCAGTCTTTAGACATATTTGCTATTTGATTTATTAGTTTTCTCCATTCAATGATGAATCTTACCTGTATCTCACTAGAAGCAGATGTAATCAATTAGCAAATATTTGAAATATAATAGAAATAGAATATAAAAGACCACTACAACTTCTTAAAAAAAAAAAAAAAGGAGAAAAAAAATCATCTGTGCCATTTCCTGTGTGCTGAATCACAAAGTTTGAGATTGTCTTTTGCTTGTTTATCTGATAGACAGCCTATCCTCTTTTAATTTTTGTAGTCACAGCATATTTTACCTGGTAGCCAGAACATATAATTCAGTGGACTGTGTGGCAGTGATACTTTTTCACCTTGACACACCTACTGCAATCTGGTTTCCCTAGGGAATCTTTATATAATGTCTAGGTGCTGAAGCTTCCAAGTTATCAGAAAAATGCTGCTTGTAGTGCTCAGCTGCTTGACAATTTATCCAGATTCTTGGCAATATCTTGTCATCTATTTCTGAACTGATTGTATTACTGAATTAGAGGTACTTTCAGGTCATGTGTTGTGATGGTTAGAGCAATCACTCTTTCCAGTATGTCATGGTAGTCTAACTAATATATAAATACACATAATTTGTTTTTAAATAGAAAAAAAAGCAGAATGGACTGTGTTTTCACAGAAGCAACTTGGATTTTTTTCTGAACAAGTGCATGTTATAAGCACATTAACTCTCATTTAGGTGCTTCTCTGTAATTTGACTGCAGGCATTTGCAGAGAAGACAATTTGTCTTTGACTTAACTATGAAGAAATGTGTTTATATCAGTATTGGGGTGACTGAGACACTTCCTAATGGAGTGTTTTATATTCTCATCATAGGCTTTCTAATGGTCACTTAGCAATACATTTTGTCTGTATTTTTTGCACATTTGTCATTCAGACCTTTAAATTTAGAAGTTCCATTACAGTGCCATCTGTCTGTGCACCAAAGAATCTAGCTGCACACTTTTGAACAGGAAAGAAAACCCAATTGATTTCTTGTGGTCAGACAGAAAGGTAATTACAATGTCTGGTGGGCAGTGAGTTGACCATGAGCCAGCAAGGTGCCATTGCAACAAAGGTGGCTGATGAGGAGGAGTCTTGCCAGCAGATGGAGGGAATTGATCCTGCCCCTCTACTTAGCACTGGTGAGGCCATACCTGGAAAATACTGGGTGCAATTCTGCACTTCCCAGTACAAGAGACATATTGAGCTGCTGGAGGGAGTCCAGCAAAGGGACACCAAGATAATTAAGGGACTTCAGTGTATTGCATTTGAGGAAAGGCAAAGTGAGCTTGGAGAAGAGAAGGCTCAGGGGAACATTAATGTAAGTAAATACCTGAAGAGAGCCAGGCAAAGAGCCAGGCACTTTTTAGTGGTGCCCAGTGACAGAACCAGAGGCAATGGACCCAAACTGAAAGACAGGAGATTACCTCTGGGCATCAGGAAGCACTTTTTCACCATGAGGGTGACTGAGCCCTGTTGCAGGTTACCCAGAGAGGTGGTAGAGTCTCACTCCTTGAAGATACTCACTGTCTGGATGTTGTCCTGGGCTGTAGGTGTCCCTGCTTGAGCAGGAGGTTGGCCCAGGTGACCTTCAGAGGTTACTTCCAGTCTCAGTCACAGAATCACTGACTATTCTGAGTTGGACGGGATCCATAAGGAGCATGAGTCCACCTCTTCAGTGAATGACCCATACAGGGATCAAACCTACAACCTTGGCATTATTAACACCATACTGTAACCAGCCGTCCTGCAATCATGTGAATCTGAGTCTATACAGTACTTGTATATAATCTGCTTACTTTCTGTGTATATATGTGTATTATGTAGCAATAAGTAGTTAATAATTGCATAGCAGAATAATGTGGTAGCAAGTTTTAGAGTAAAAATTCAAACAGTCTCAGAGACATGGACACAATTTAAATGGGAAATTAGCCCTCGTCCCTTTTCTAAAGACTCTTAACTGTTGAAGGTCAGCAAATGCAGGATACTTCAGCAGATTCACTAAGTGATTCTTACTTTTAATATAAAACCATTATTGTGTTGGATGAACAATAGTTTTCACTTAAGCATATGGCATGATGAAGTATTTTGAGGACTTTGCCCATGAGAGGTTGCTTTGCACTACAAATACATAGTTTTTCTTTTGAATTAGTCTGCCATCTATCAACTTTATACCCTGAAATCTGAACATTATTATTTGTGGTTAAAATATACAGAATGGGAGGGGGTTTTAGATAAAAATGATGGTAAGAAAACCTAATGAGAACCCAGATACTGATAAATTTGTTTCTCTGAAGAACTGAATACCCAAAAGAAGTTGTGTGACAAGCATAGTAACTAGCTGCTGATACCATGGCTGGTATTCCCAAAGGAATGTTCATGTTAAGCCAGCATTATGGCTCTATTAGTTAATGATCTAATATATATCTTAAACTGAATAAGGCTTATGCCACAGAGAGAGAGACTATCTGTATGGAGACTCTGTACACCGTGTATTTATCCATGTGCATACATACACAGAGTTAAATAAACATGTTTTTCTATTTTTGTTCATTGTTTACTCTTATGCATTGATTTATATGCACGCCTTATTTCTTTCATGGAAAATGACCTGTTACTCTTCCTGTAAGCATGCCTGAGTAGAAATAAGAACTGAGAGCCTTTGGTTGAAGTGACTGTTAGCATTCTCTTATCTGGTAGAACTGTTCTGATAGAAAAATAGGCACAGCTTGATAACTGTGTGCCATCAATGCGTTTTAAAAAGTGTTTCTCTGTGGTATATAAAATAGCTAGATCATATTAGGGGAATTTTGACAAAAGGATGCTGGAATATTTTGAGATTACGACTTAAATAACTTTCTACATGTCAATTCATTTTAAGAGTATATTAATTTTCTTATTTACGGAAATATTTGGGCTTGGAGTTTACAGTGTAAAGAAATTTTCTAGAGGAGCAGTCTGTCTTAATGGTTGATTCACATAAAACTGCTTGATATTCACTGTCTTTCCTTCTCTGCGTTTTTCATAGCTTGAAATACCTAGGTAACTATTATTTCCCTAAAATAAACAAAGCTAATAAAAACAAGCTAGATATTAATGTGAAAAATGCAACTTCTCTACTAGAATCTTAAAAAAATAATTACTTTTTTTTTTTACTTTCCTCTTAATACATAGTACATTTTTATTAGAAGTGGTTTTTTTACCAATAATCATTGTATTGATCTAGTAGAACTTGAGTGCACTTACAGTTAATCCTTTATTCAGGGTTAGGAGAGTGGGTCCATTTAATTAATTAATTCTCATAATAGATAGTTCAAAAAGGGCATATCATACATAGTGTATGTAGAAACATCAGTTTTATAATTAATTCTTTTACTGTGGTAGATTTCACATTCTTTAGAAATATTGTATTTAGCACACAAATAATTTCTCAAGTAAAGAGAATTATATAAGAAATTTTGACTTCTGAGTTTCATTTACTTGCAGAGTCAAAGCAGCTTTGCAAACTAAGAGGCTGAGAAATCTTTTTTTGAAATCAGAGGGGCAGTTGCTTAAACAGATCTGGTTATTGATGTAATGAGGCCTTTCATTTCAGATGTGGTATTTTTAGAATGCTGTTACAAAAATAAATTATGGAATTATGACATTCGTAAGCATAACCCAATGCCCAGAGGTGGGCTACTGTTGAAAGAGCATGTTCATAAGTACTTGCACAGCTGTTCTGTGGGTTTACATTGACAATCAGCTTTAGGCAGGCCAGGTATAAGATGGTAGGTTGAAGGGATGAACCTGTATGATTCAGATACTGCCTAACAGGAACATTTATGTTCTTCTTAACTTTAGGAGTTAGTATTTTTTCCTACTTAGTTTTGTACATTCTTTTCTCTGAAATTGTATATTGAGAAGAGAGAATTGCCATTTTTAATGTTGGGTTTGTTTGTTGGGGTTTGTTGGGGTAGGGTTTTGTTTTTGTTTTTGTTTTTTCCTGTAGTTGAAATGCATAGAAAATAATTATTAGAATTTTGTTAGTGTTTTTTTTTATTTATTTAAAGGTGATAGTTTTTGGCTTTGTGCTTGGAGTTTTATGCTAATAATCTTAAGTATTTTCTACAATAACTTTCAGCTTTGAATTTTGAAAAAAAGGCTCTTTTCCTCCTGACCAGGAAGAGTTAAAGTGTAATGCAGCTATATCTCACCAAGTCACTCCAGACTGGTGACACTCTTGTGTACAGTTCAGAGAGAAGCTTGAACTGAATAGGAAAAAAAAAAGATCTTTACATGATGTTTTTACACTCCTAGTGAAAACCTGTTTAAAGGTTAATGCCTCTTCTCACCCTTTCTCTCTTTATTGAAGAAATTAGGAAATGACATTATGTCTGAAGCGTATGTGGGCTGTCATTAGCAATTCCATCAAAGATTATACAGTGATTAAATAACATCTAGATAAAATTCATGTAAATTTCACTATGCAGGCTGATTTTTCTGTGTGGGAAAATAACACTAGTCAAGGAGGCATTATCGAAGAAAAACAAACTATTGCCAAAATAGATTTTTTAAAAATTAGCTTGCTCCATGAGAATCAAGTGCCTTCTGCACCACCTGCTGAGGCAGTTATAAGCAAGTGATGGTGTCCAGTTACCCAAAACAAATAGGAAAGGTACCTGCTCTGGCAGCCTGCACCTGTTTGTCCACATTCCCTGTGGCAAAAAGTTCATTGCTTTTATTCAGGAAATACTTTTGGTGCCTGCTTCCAGTTTCAGTTTGAGACTTTGAATTTGGATGCATCAAAACAGTTCCTCCTTTGGGTGTACCTGGTTTGTATCTCTGATTTGTTTGCTGATGAGATGGGCTCAGCCACTTCTCCAAGGTGTAGAGTGATCATTCAGTAGGCAACAGGCAGAAGGTGGAACAGAAGGAACTCCTAGATTGTTGGAAAACCATTTTTCACCATAGGGCTGGATTCACCACATGGTTTCACTGTTTGGGAACAGGTGTCCAGGAAGTGTGTGGAATCTGCATACTCGAAAATGCTCAAAACTCGCTTGGCCAAGGGCCTGAGCAGCCTGCTTTGGCTGGACATGTGTTGAATAGGGTGTTTCCAAATGGCCTTCAGGCACCCCCTCAGTGTGTTTTGTCCTGCAGTTCTGAGTTCTGCATGCAAGGTGCATTGCTTGAATATGTCATGTATTACATGTCAAGGAGGTCAGTGGGTTTGATAAAGACAGTTTTTTGTGGAAGGGAAGGCAGCACAAATTAATCATTTCATTGTACAGAATTACCTTTCAGGCTACTTTTAGAGATAAGTGACATAAAATTCCAGCATATTATGCAATATGAGTAGCCTCAATAGAGAACATCTTGAGTATTTGCCTTGTGTTCTCCATAAAAGAACAATACCCTTCTATGGCTAATCCAAGCTGCAGTTGATTGAGTTAGATTTCTGCTGCCAGGATAATTGGACACTGTTTCAGAAATGCCTGAGAATTTCTTGAGGCCTCTAACACAAGTTACCATACAAAGTTCCCAGTGTGCTGTCCTCTAAACACACAGTGCTCTGTGAGAAGAGTGCTCCAGCCATCCATCCGGAATGATCAGAGTCACCCCGCATGTAAATGTGACCTTCTCCCTGCCTCACAGAGCCGCTGTGTCTGGGGCTGGCTGTCACTCACAGAAACACTTCCTTTCGTTTGATCAAGTCTTGAAAACAAACAAGAAATATGATATTTCTCCTCCTTCTTCTCCAAGGATTCAAACCATTTTATTCCTTTTGGCCTTCCTTGAGATAACATTCTGTGAGCTGGTTGGTGAGAGAGGAAGTGCTAGTGTGGTCTGAAATGTAAGGTTGCATTTATGTAAGAGCTAGAAACCCAGAGTGATCTAATTATGTGCAGATGTAACACTTTTTTTTTTCTTTTTTTCTTTCTTGAAATTGTGCTAATGATTTTTTGTTTTGTTAGTTTTATGGTAAATAATTTGATTTTTTTTATTGGTCTGCAATATACTCCTAGTAGTGAGTTAATAAAAATCTGAATTAAAAAGCATATGTGCATGTAATTTCCAAACAGTTCTTAATATGAATCATTGTCTCATAAAGAATGGTGGCTGTAGTTAGTATGCTGAATATTCTAGTGCTTAATTCATTTGATTTTAAGTTTCCAGTTTATTCGTTTGTTGTAGCATTTAAAAACATCTTGGCGTACTCCTCATTTTCCTTAATGAAGCTAAGTTATGGGGCTATAAGCTGCATTACTTTCTTAACAGCATATTTAATATAATTCTGTTATCCCTGGCTGGTCAGATTGGCACATCCTTAAAATAAAATGAAATGTGATTCATTATTGTATTCAATATTGGAATTTTTCCCAACTATTTCTGGAAGGAGTGTAAATCCAAAGATTAGGAGAGAAACATTAATCACATTATTTCATTATTGTTTTTTCTTAATTCATCAGAGAATTAACACAGTAGGAGACCAAAATTGCAAATATTGCAGCTGCTTAAAATAGATTCATTCGATAATGTTTAAGTAACTCTAATGATAACAGGGTCAATTTTCCCCTTATTCCCAGGTGTTTGGAAAATCAAAACATAGGAAAGAAGAAAACACAAGTTGAACTAAAATATCTGTGTTATGACGTTAAAATTGTTGTTTCGTCTCTCTTTTTGTGAATTTCCACCACCTCTCATAAATGACAAACAGGACATTTTAAGCATCTCAACATTTTGTAAGGGAAATGGTGGATCTGTGTTGTATTCTAAATTATATTAAGGTTCTTGAAAATTTCTGGGTCACTCACGTGACTAGCACGGTTGGTTAGTACTGGAATTATTTTGAAAATCTAAAAAAAATTGAGCAAGGAAAAATTACAAAAGTTATTGAACAAAACACAAACCATGATTGCAGTAGTATTGATATCTTTCAGACTGATAATTTACTTCTTAGATGCTACTTAGTTTTGAATTTTAACTATATAGTTATATTTTTTCACAAAGATAAAAGTAAAAATACTTCTGGCAATGAACAGTCAGTAAGTTATCTGTAGAAATGAAAGGCCTGAGCACCTTCTGGTTTACAGAAATAAAGTGTCATTCTGATATCCATGTGACCTGGCTATACTTGGTGAATTTCTTCCTGCAACCTGTCTTGGGGCTTTTTTTAGAGATTTGATGATATTTAAATTAGTCCTTAAACACTTACAGAAGACCGTATTGTGCATATATGCTATTGTGCAGAAATTAATGTATAAGGGTACCAAATATTTCTACAGTGCAAATTTTGCAAATCACTCATCATGCTTTTGACTAGTTGATTATGAAAGGGGAAAGATTATGAAAGGTTAGATTATGAAAGGGGAAAACATCAATTAAAATAAAGAAGTTACAGAGTGTAAGATGCAATCCATAAGAACCTCGAAACATAATATGTCACACATTCTGATACCAAATGTTTCTGTGCCATTTGAGGACAGATGATGAAAACTTTCTTTTCATTCTTTCTTTACAGAACAATAGATGGTAGTGTTAAACTTGCAGATGAATTCTGTGCATATAAATCATGGCATCTTTAGTTTCATCCTTCAGTCTCTTTTAGAGCTGATATAGTAGTGTCATATATGGTCGAGGATACTTGTTTGATAAGCACTCCCTATGCATATATATTACATTCACAGGTCTTCCAAAACCTTAATTTTAAAAATTATTCTAATCTTTTATCCTTCCAGCCTTCTTGGTTATCACTAATCGCAGTAACACTTATGGATATCTCTGTTAGTCATATAATTATTCCATCCAGACTTTTGCAGTGTATAGGGTAGAGAGGGCCAACTGTACATACCAAGAGCCTAACTAACACTCTTTTCTTATAGTCTTGCATTTAATGTAGGAGGATGAGGTAATGAGGTGCTGCAGTGATATTATTTCTTCCTCTGGTTAAGTGAATAATTTTTCTTCTTCTAGATTCATAGAGTAAAATATGAATTAATATACTTTGCTATACTTTTTAAAGCATTTAGTCCATTCCAAAGTGAGAACTGTCCTATATTAGTATGACCTTTTGAGAGATCTCATAGGAGTAGTATTGATCAGTGACACAAGTTTTAGAAATAATGCACAGAAGCAGCCAGAATCTCAGCTGAAGTCTGTATAAATCTCATCTGTCTCTCAGTTGGAGTGATGCTGATATTGCAATACTTATGCAAAATGGGAAAGAATTTGGCTGCTTTCAAATCTCTAAATTTAGTGTGTGGGTGGTCCAGGACAGTGAAGGTTTTATAACATCTCTGTGTATTAATAAATCTGTTTTGTGTGTGAACCTCTGTAAACCTTTCGTCATCCATTAAAAATGTGACTGTGCTGTTGACAAGAAGTTTCAGTAGAAAGAAGGACTTAAGGAAGACCTAGTACACTTATTTCCTGTAACATGCAAGACACTGTAATAATGGGTCATTTGCCTGGTTTCTTTGGTAATTAAGAGTTTTAATTGTGTCTAGTTCCAGGGAATTAGTTAAGCTTTCCATTATGCATATTGCCTTCCATAATCATCATCTCTCATACAGTAAGCTTAGTGTCATCATGGAGGTCGATTAGATCTTTCAAGGCAGAGCAATGAAGTACATTCTTTTGTATGAGCTGGATCAGAAAAGGTTTCTGAAAGGTCTCGATAATGCTCTTCTGTGCAACATTTAAGCTTATTCTTCAAAAAGCAAAGCCTGTCAGGGTTTCATTTATTGTCCTTAGAGTGCTTAAGGTCATGAACTAAGCTATTGTTAAGAACAAAACCGATAGGCAGAGCCATGCTTCCATTCTAATAGCAATTGTACCAAGCTTTCCAGGATCAGCTGGTTACATATTTGTAGTTAATAATAGTGATAATGATCAACATTTGAAAGTATCATATTATTCAAACTGGAATGCAGTGTATATGAACTAAATGAGCTCAAAAGAGGTTGGTGTGATTCCTTTGGCTCACTAAAAATCATTAATTAAGCTTTACTTTGTTACATGCAAGGTAGAAAGCACCTTTTACTTTTCTCTTGACAGACTCCAAGTTGTTACTGACATGTTGAAAGGCAAGAATCAATATTTTAAAAAGAAAGGAAATCAGGAGAGGATTCTTTCATTTTTCCCCTTCCACAGTCTCTGATAGATGGATATATGTAGGGCAGACATTTAATACATCTTTCAAACATTTTTTCTTTGAATGTAATAAAGCTTTTGCAAGTCGCAACTTGGTTCTCTTAGAGCACAGCTGAAACAAACACTGTTCGTCCTTTATGTTCTGCAGTGAAATAGTTATGTGTTTGAGAACCTAAAAGGTGCAGTATGATGTTGTATGCTCATAGAATCATAGAATATTGTAAATTGGAAAGGACTCACAAGGATCATCAAAGTCCAACTCCTGAGCCTGCACAGGACAGCCTCAGGAATCACACCATGTGCCTGAGAGCACTGATTAGAAGATGTGAGGAAAATTGCCCTAACCATCTCAACATCTGTTTTCAATTACTAAAATTAGTTGTGGCAGTGATTTTGGTAGTAGCAGGGCTAATAATATTGATAATAAATGCAGTATGAATAGAAGTGTAAGAAACCATGTGTCAGTATAGGTCAGAATTTTTCGAGTCCTTGGATGCCAAAAGTTGCTTTGGGTTAGCCATGACCAAAAATTCAAACTGAATTTGTATGTCATGGACAGGAAGAGGCACGAAGAGATGCTTCATTATATACGTTCTGGAATGAGCTCCAGAAACATTATCTTCCATTATATAAAATTTCAGATTATATGATTTTTATATATTTATCTTATTTGTTTATTATTCAGTATTCTGACACTAAATTACAAAATCCACGTAAATAATGTATGATTGTTTTTAGCAGCTTTGCTTCCAAACTGCAATCTGGAACAGTTCGGACTCTTGTAAGGCATGGAAATTCCACCTGACTAAACACTCTCTTCTCTAAATGTAACCTTTCAATATAATTGCTTGTTTTCTTTCTCATAATTGCTTTGGAAAAATTAAACAAATAGAGTATGACTTTGACAGCACTTTTCTTATAAGTAGTGTCTATCTCCACTCATCCAAAGTCCTTGTGTTGACCTAGGTAGTTTATTGTTCCCCATACCTTGTGTATGTAGGAAATGCCATACATGTGAGTGAAAGCACTGCTTTTTGCCATTTTGCAGGTTGTAAAGTTGGTTTGGAAAAGTTAAATTGCCTGCTTATAAATGTATTTAGGCACTTGCTTAATTTTACTTTAAGCTTGTGATTAAATGCATCCCTATAAAAGCACTTAGGAACATCTGGATAACCAGTTTCTGGGATTTAAGTAAGTGTATTGATGTTTTTTGAATTGAAATTAATTAAAGGTTAATTGCCATGCAGATGTTCAAACTGAGAGGTTTGCTCTTGTTCTAATTAGGGGTGTCTAAGCCAAGAACAAAATTTAGTTTTTCTACTAAATTTCATTCAGGATCATTCTCTCTTTTAAAACAAGCTATTAAAAGTTCATAGTAACATTATAATGTTTTTTTTCCCCTCACCTCCTTGTTTCTCAGTGTCTTGTGTTTGAAGATTCGCCTCAGGGAACCAAAGGAGCCCGGGAAGCAGGAATGCAAGTGGTTATGATTCCAGATGAAAAATTAAATCCAGAACTTAAAAAGGAGGCAACACTGGTGCTGAAATCCATGGAAGATTTCCGACCAGAACTGTTTGGTTTACCAGCGTATGATTGATGCCTAATGCCTGTGAACATGTTCTTGACTGGAGATAAATTAAAAGTGAAATGAAATTTTATTTTAATTTAATGATTGCTTTTCATCTTTTACTCTCTTCCTCAAAACTAGAGCACAAAAATCCTGTTAACACTCTGTCTTTTACATGTTACCTTTGATAAATTGTTTATGGTTTGTCTTTTTGATAAATGCTAAATTTAAGCAGCTAAAGATTCTGTTAAGTGAATCCAATCTTTTTCTATTCACATTATAATGTTTTCTGGGAATATTATGGAACTATTTAGAGGATTTATTGTAACTGCATTGAAATCTTCTTTTTCTGTTTCCACTTGAATTACTTACTGTTTACATCTTAATCAGAAATCTGTTCTGGATTGCCTTTTATCCCATTAAAATGTTTTTGACACCAATATTGATATCAATATGTTTGTTCTTTTCCTCATCCCATTGATGCCTTGGAGTGGCTACCTAGAACAGAGGCTAGACAAAGTTGAGAGAATAAAGTGGATGTTTAATAAAGGCCTTCAAACCTTGGGCAGTCAAAAGCCTCCCAGAGGCCACACCCAAAATGGATGATGATCACGAGTTTTTCAGGCAGATATTAGTTTGGTCTATTTGGTTTATATCAGGGGTTAACTGTCCACATACAGCTTCACATAATGAAGTCATAATCCCCCAGCTCACTCTGCCCTGCAAAATTCACTTTTGTTTATACTTTTCATGGTCTGTGGCTGTAGGGTGTCCTTGGGTTCCAGGCCCAGAGGAATTGTTTTGTCTGACCACAGTGTGAAGACAGCAGTTAACACTTTATATGAAGTTTTGAGTTATGCACTAATGCAGCACAAGATTTGAAGAATATAAAGGTTAAAACCTTAAGGCATCACCATACTTGCCCATCTATTCCACTTGAATTGTGTTGTCTTTGTTCTTTTTCTCCCCACTTCTTTGCAACAGGGATTCTGTCGTGCTTTATGTGGTTTTTTGTTTTCTTCTTAGAGCTTGAAAGAGATGTCTTCCAGATATCCCTTAAAACCTCCATTATTCTGCAATTCCATCATTATCTTTTCTGATAATTTGATCACCTGCTAGGAGCTATACAAGATTATATATCACCATTGCTGGAACCTTTAACCTAGCTGAGTTGCTGCAACAAGGATTTGTGTGGGACACGTCCCCCGAGTGAGCAGCAGGCAGACCGTGTCAGAGCTTTTTGGCTCTGTGGCTCCAATATCTTTACTCAGCGCAGGCAGGGAGCAAAGACTGAGAGAGAGGTCTGCTGTCTGTGATCCAAGCGGATTTGTTCCCCTGAATCGCCAGCAACAGACAGACCCCAAGCGCCAGGCACAGCAGCTTATAAACAGACGTGTTTCAAGGGGCAACCAGCAACTTCTGGCCAATAAGGAGGTGGAGGAGAGAACACAGCAGAGTCTCAAACTAATGGAAAACCTGTGAAAGGAAAACAAATTATGTGGACGATATGTTGGGGTTTAGAGGAATCCCCGAAACTGGTTCTGACAGATTGGTCCAGTAAAAGAGTGGCTTAGAAACTTCAGGAAAAAGGGGTTGGGTTCTGAGAGAACTGACAGCTCTTGGGAAGCAAACTACTTTTGGGACAAAACCACAAACTCAGACCCAACAGGGGGTACAGAACCGTCCCATAACACTACAACTTGAACCAACAGCAATATCGCCCCTTTTCTTTTTAAAAGGAGAGAGTGCAGTGTAAAGAAGCTTTTCAGAACGTCTCTTAAGCTTTTGAGTAGACTCCCTTCCACCACAGTTGTTCTCTCGGGACCACTACATGGCTCAACACATGAGTGGGAGAAGCTACCTTCTTTAAACCTATCACCATCATTTTTAATGTTCTGAAGTTAGGATAAGAAACAAAACAACCAGAAACCATACAATTGATTT
>VWYP01004188.1:0-22629 GCA_013400435.1 Pycnonotus jocosus | reverse complement strand
CCAGGAGCCTCTGAGGTGGACAGGTCACCCCCAGGAGCCTCTGAGATGGGCAGGTCACCCCCAGCCCAGCTCCTGAAGTGTGAAAATGGATTTATAGAGAATTCCCAAATCCTGACGGAAGGCTCACACAGTCTCGTCCATCTGTGTGCAAGCTCTGAGATAAAATGTGCTGAGTTAGAAAGGGTGTGGAGTAGGACAGACATTGCTGGGAGAGAAATGGAAATAGAAACAAGTTTCAAACCTTGCAAACAGCAGGAAAATCTCGGTGTGGCCCAGAGCAGGGACTGGAGCCTGGAAACACCTCCCTGTGTGCAGTGGTTTTACATTTGCTGAATTTTGTTTTGCCTGATTTAGTGTAGTGGGTTGAGTGTCTAGGGGGGTTTTTTGTTTGTTTGTGTGGTTTTTTGGGTTTTTTTTTCCCTCTGGGAGACAGGATTTAGGGAGAAAAAGGCAAAACAGGGCTAACTTAAGATAAATAGATTTTTTTATTATTATTAACACACACTAAGAAGAAAATAAGGAAAAAAAATAAATGAAATTTCTAAACTAACCTTTTCTTTTACTACAATGTCAGAGACCAAACTCAGAGCTCTGGGCCAGCACAGCCCCTGCTGCCCAGCTCAGAGCAGGTGCGGGCTGAACTCCAGGTACACAACGACACCTGAAGGCAGCCGGGTGCTGGCAGCGCTCACCTGAGCCATCCCAGGATTCTCACAGGGCTCTGCCGCCGCTCTGCCCCCGCTCTGCCCCTGCCAGGCACGGCTGGTTAAACTTCACTCGAGCGTGGTTAATCATCAGCAGAGCTCGGGAACACCTTGCTCGCAGCTCTGCTGCCTGAGGAGGTGTTAACAGCAGCACATGAGAAATGTTTGGTGCCGGCAGCAGCTGGAGGATGCTCCCCCTCTGGCTCCCAGCAGCATCTCCAGGGCTCCAGGCTGGTGTCACCAGTGCCTGCAGGCTCCTCTTGCTCTCTGCTTTGCCATCTGCCTTCTGTCCTGGGACTGCGGGGCGCTGAGGACACAGAGCAGGCTCAGTGTGGAGGGGACAGTCCCCACCCCAGGCAGGGAGCCTGGCTCAGCCTCCCCTGCAGCCCCAGCACAGCCTGCTGTGGGCTCCCCCCTGTCCTGCCCTTGTCCCAGCAGGGACATCACCTGCTCTGGGTGTGTGACATTGGCCAGAGCTCTCTGAGCCTGTCCTGCCCACCTTGGCCGTGCTCCCCATCTTGTCATTGTCATTCCCATGCACTGTTCAGGCCAGCGCTGGCCTGTCCCCTGTCCCCCTCACTCATCCTTGTGACACTGTCCCTCCCCAGGGTGTCCCCAGGAGCTCTGGCTTGCAGCTCTCTGCTCTTATTTACTCCACCAATCCATTCCCTTGCTTATTTTCATCTCAGCTTCATTTTTTCTCCATTTCACCCCCAACCTTCCTGGTTCCCAGCCCATCCCAGCCCGGCTCCCTGTGTTTATGTACATTTGCTGCCAACCTTCAGCCTCCTTCACACTTCCCTTTGCTTTGCTTTTATGGCCTTTTATGATGTTTGTGTTACATCGAGGCTCTTTCCCTTTTTATCCCCTGGATAATCATTCCTCCATGCACGGCTTTTACTGCCTGCCTTTATCAGGAGTGTTTCTGAGGGTGACAGGAGTGTCTGGGGCCACAGGCTGTGTCTGGCAGCTCAGGCACAGGGCAGGACTGGACGTGCTTTGCTGGTGGATTCTGCCCATTTCCTGATGGATTTATCCCCAGTTGAACACCTACCATATCCTCCCTGCCTCAGGAACACAGTGGCACCTCCAGGTGTGGTTTTGTGTCACACCATGGCCTGGGAGAGGTGACAACGTGCCCTGAATCTCAGAATTCCTGAGGATCCTCCATTCAGACCATCCCTGTGCTTCCTGCAGCCGCAGTTTTGGGGGAAAGGAAGGAGCCAGACCTTGGCACCAGCAGAGGCTCCATGTGTGTTCCCTGGGTGGGGTGGGAGGGAATGGCAGCCCCTTTGGGAATGCTGGCTTCTCCTTGGGGCAGCCTGTGGAGCTCAGGGAGCTCCCTGTCACACCCAGAGGGACAGACCCAGCCCAGGGGTGATTTAAATGCCAACCCACGCTGACAATGGGCCAGTGGCTCATCCCTGGGCCTGCAGAAAGGGGAACACAGGGGATGGATGCTCTCCTTTGCACCCCAGAGCCCCGTTCCTCACCTCAGGAATGAGGAGGTGCCATCACCACCTTCCATTAATGGATGCTCCTCACCTCGGTCTCACCCAGGAGAATCCAGCCCCAGGACTGGCTCAGGAGCTGGGTTTGTCCCTGCAGGAAGAAGGGCAGCCAATAAATGAGATGTTTCACCCCTCCTTTTACCCCGATGGGGGATCCCGAGTGCAGCCAGAACCTCACAGCTCCCCCCACACTTCCCCCTCCCGCAGCCAAATTCGTGTTTTCCTTTCTGCCTCTTGTCAGAGCTCCTTCCCTGGCAGCTGCCGGAATGATTTAATTAAATTGTTCTGCTCCGAGCTGGCTGCTGTCCAAGGGCAGGAGGCACAGCTTGTCACCTGCAGGGCACAGCTCCCGAACGCGCTGCTCCCCACCCGGGAGGCTCCCGGTGACAGCTTTAGGAGAAATCCCGGTGTTTGTGAGGGCACAGCAGCCCCAGGGGCAGCCCCTGCTCCCCGGCAGCTCCCGGGGGATGCTGAGCTCCCTCCCGTGTCTGCCTCCAGCCGGGGAAGCAGCAAAGCCCTGTCAGCTCCACGGGAGAGGAGCCGGGGCGGTGCTGGGCAGCCCGGGGAACCCCAGCAGCATCTGCTGGTACAGGAGGGATGGGAGGAATGGGGGTTTGATGAGCCGGGGCTGGATCACAGCCAGGACTGAGCGATAAATCGTGGAGCAGCAAACCCTTCTTCCCTGTCAGCAGGATGCTGGGATGCCTTTGGGTCTTATCATGTCCCTTCCCTCCTCTCAGCATCTCCACCCTTCTCCAAAGGCAGGGAGAAATCCCTGCTCGTGTCCTGTGTCCTGGCTGGGACAGTCCCCAGAGCACTCAGGTCTCCACTGGCCAAAAATCCCTCTGGGCAGCCCCCCCCTCCATTCCCCAGAGCCCACAGCTTCCCCCAGGGCCTTTCCTGGAATCAGAGAATCAATAACGTTGGAAAACACCTCCAGATCACCGAGCCAAACCTCTGACCAAATATCCCCACATCCATTAAACCCTGTCAAGAAATGCCACAAAAATCTGCTTCGTTTTCCATCCCTCGCAGGGATGGGGATCCCACCGCTGCCCTGGGAGCTCTGCCAGTGCTTCACATTATTGCAGTGAAGAAATTCCTAAAAAATCCCCCCCTGAGCCTCCCCTGGCCCAGCCTGAGGCCGTTCCCTCTCCTCCTGGCCCTGTTCCCTGCCAGCACAGCCCGACCCCCCCGGCTGTCCCCTCCTGCCAGGGAGTTGTGCAGAGCCACCAGGGCCCCCCTGAGCCTCCTTTTCTCCAGGCTGAGCCCCTTTCCCGCTCCCTCAGCCTCTCCTGGGGCTCCAGACCCTTCCCTGGATGCTCTCCAGCCCCTCAGTGTCTGTGCTGGGGTGAGGGGATTCCCTCCTCCCACCCTCCTTGCATCATCCTCTCCATGTCTGGAGCTCCCCATCAGCCCTGTCCACACACCCCGGGGTGCAGCAGCCCCTCCTGTGCCACCCAGCAGATTCCCAGTGCCCATCCTGCCCCTGCCCAGTGTCCCCAGCATCCCCAGCACCCTCACAGGGATCCCTGGAGCCAGCAGAGGACACATCCCATTGCTATTCCCTCCTCTCTGCTGCTCTCGCCCTTTCTGCCTCCCCCAGCGGCACCCTGGTGAACAAACACCGGGGAAAGCCTCAGACCCTTTGGAATGGAAGAATTCCCACTCTGGACGAGGCAGTGGCACAGGGCACAGCTGCCCCTCTGCAGCAGGGATAAAATAAACTCTGCCCTTGGCACCGGGCACATCCAGCAGCGCCAGGGGACGAGCAGGGGGTGCTTGAGAAATCAAGGGAATCCAATGAAACGGAGTGAATTAATCAAATGAAACAAAGTGAATCAATCGAGTGAAACAAAACCTCCCCGTGCTGCTCCCCTGTAGGAGTTAAGCTCGCTGAGAGCTGTTTTCCATGCATTTCTTGGAAAGCACAGCCTTAGCCAAGCTGAGGAGAGCTGAGCTCCTGGAGGAGATCCCAGCCATTACCAGGCAGAGACAAAGCCCAGGAGGGGCAGAGTCCCGTTAAAGCCTGGAATTGGGGTTGTGTCCTGGTGGCAAACACTGCCCTGGCCACCCTGGGAGTGCTGGCAGCGGGCAGAGGGAGCTCTCAGGTGCCCTGCACGCCCCAGGCAGCCCTGCCCTGCCAGCCCCCAGGGCCCCTGTGCCCCAGGCAGAACACAGAAACCAGCAACAGCCCGTCTGCAGCAGCAGAGACAGGGAGAAATGTCAGGATATTTCCACAGCTCTGGGCACGATCAGGCTCCTAAAGCACAGCTCGGTCCCTGCCAAAAGGGAAGTGCAGTGCCACAGCTGAGGGGCTCCTGCTGCCAGCCCCTCCCAGGGGACACATCCCAAAGGAAAAGCAGAGCTCCCAGGAGAGCCTGGGTGAAATCCTGACACCAGGAGTGAGCCAGGATGGCTGAAGGAGGGCTGGCCTCTGTGAAAGGGGTGTCCAAGGGCACAGCTGAGGGTGGGTGGGTGTGCAAGGGGGCGTGGAGGAAGGAGTGAAGGTTTCTGTGGTGGGAAGGGCACTTTGGGGAGGTTGGTTCATCCCCAGCTCTCCAAGAGCTGTTCCCAAAAAGCACCTTGCTGCCAAAGGACACCATTCCCAGGGGAGAACATTCCAGCAGCTTCTTTTGAAGTGGCTCCAAGGGAATGACAGGTGAAACTCCTCAGCACTTTGCTCCTGGAATTACCCCTGCTCTTTATTCTGTGGCCCTTTTGATCTGCTGAGGAGGAGCAAGGGCAGAGGACACCGTGTGCTGGGCTGGTCCCCTGCCACCCCCGTGCTCCCAGCCCTCCAGCACTTTGTCCCAGCCCTCTTGGGGACAGCCAGGACAGGGACACCCCAGAGGAACTGGAGCAGAGGTGACCCCTGGGGATCTGTGTGGTCTGGGATGGACCAGCAGCACAGGTGATGGTATGAGACTGGTTTTGCTGAGGATTGGAAGATCCTGGGGCAGGTGAAACGACTCATCAGAGCCTAACTCTATTCCAGGGCACAAAGAAACCTCATTTTGACAAAAAATCTCACCCTTTTGGGTGTCATCACAGAATTTCTGCAGGTTTCTGCACAGCTTTCCCGTATTCCTGCTGGTGGGCAGTGCCCAGGTCATGGGTAAGGCCAACCACCAGAAGAAATCCTTGGGAAATCACATTCTGTGTAAATACCTCAATAAGAATTTCTGTCATCTTCAAAATTCAATTCTCACAATGCAGAACAGCAGAAAATCTGGCCTAGAGTGGATATCAGGGTCTGGGTGGGTTTCCTTGCAGGGAATTGTGCTGACTGTCCTGGATAAGAGTTATTCTTAGTTTTACACCTGTTCAAGAATTGTGTGAGAACAAATCACAGGAAAAGCTCGTGTTGAAAAATCTTGGGCTGAAATTCAGTGTCACCAAAGTGGGATCTCAACTCTATGGAGTCTGAAAAGAAAGGCAGGGAATAGCAGATGGAGAAAATATCCCAGAAAGATCTGAGGTTTTATTGAATGGATGGGAAGGGATGGATGGATGGATGATGGATGATGGATGATGGATGGAGGGATGGATGGATGATGGATGCATGATGGAGGGATGGATGATGGATGGATGATGGATGGATGGATGGATGGATGATGGATGGATGGATGGATGGATGATGGATGGATGATGGATGATGGATGGATGATGGATGATGGATGGATGATGNATGGATATTTGGATCACGGAATCACAGAATCAGAATATCCTGAGCTGGATGGACCCACAGGGATCATCCAGTCCAACTCCTGGGCCTGCACAGGACACCCCAACAATCCCACCCTGTGCCTGATGGATGCATCCATGGATGGATCTTTGGATGGAGGGATGGATGGATGGATGGATGGATCCATGGAGGGATGGGGGATGGATGTTTGGATGGATCCAATAGATAGGTCCTTTGATGGGATGATGGATGGATGGATGATAGATGATGGATGATGGATGGATGGATGATGGATGGATGATGGATGGATGATGGATGATGGATGATGGATGGATGGATGGATGGATGATGGATGGATGATGGATGGATGGATGGATGGATGATGGATGGATGGATGATGGATGGATGATGGATGGATGGATGATGGATGGATGATGGATGGATGATGGATGGATGATGGATGGATGGATGGATGGATGCATGGAAGGATGGATGGATGGATGATGGATGAATGGAGGGATGGATGGATTCCTGCCCATGTAGAGGGAGCTCAGTGGGTCCCTCTGCCTGCCACATTCATTCCCAGTCCCATCCTCAGCCTTTTCCCATCTCTAAGGAAACTGTTCAAGCTTATTTCTATTCCTGCCAAGATGTAAAAACAACAGGCTGCACAGTTATCTTCCCCTGTTATCTTTATTGTTTGCACAGTGCAGATTTCCCTCGATGCTCAGAGCAGGGCTTTTATTCTCCCTGGAAAACAGCCTGGACTTGGTGTGGGGAGCACAGCAGGCACTGGAATGCATTTCTGGAGCCTGTTAACCTCCAGCTCCACTGCTCTGCCCTGGTGGCCTCCCTGTCCTTGCTGGGGACCCCCATGAACTGTGAACCTGGATAATTCTTCATGGATCCTGTCAGGATTTGCTTTGAAGTCAGATTTCCCATTCCACTGGCAGGGATCTCTTTGGGCCTGAGTAAAAACAAAAACACAGGAAAAGGTCTCCCATCAGGATAAATGAATTTCTCCAGTTTGATGTCATCTGGATGTTTGGGTGCTGCTGCAATTCTGGGCTTCCTCGTGAAAGGAAATTCCAGCAGCTCTGGAGTGCAGCCCTCTGACCTCACCCAGATATTTTGGTTCGATCTTTTTATCCAACGCTGAATTTTGCCAAAAGCAATTCCCTGGAGAAAAAAAAAGTTCTGCTTTGATGTGTAGGCAGTTTCCAAGAGAGATATTCTGCATTCCCAAACATTCCCCAGCCCTAATCATGGCGTTTCACAGGATGTTTTCATTGAAGCCCGACTTTCCAGGCAGCAGATGTGTCACTAACCTGGAGATAACCTGCATGGATGATCCCAGAAAAGCAGGAGTGACTCGTGCACAACACATTTGGGGAGGATCAGATGCTTGGTTAAAAATCAAGGCACCAGGACAAGGCCCAGGAGAGTCAGGCCTTCCTACCAGGCTCCGAAAATGGGAAAATAATCCCTGAGAAAATGGGAATGTCAATTGTTTTGTCGGTTCATTTCATAATCCATGAGGAATCAGGGGATAATCTCATCCCAGGGGCCAGGCCAGGAGCTCTCCAGTGCAGCCTCGAGTTGTCTTCTCCTCCTACTGACAGAGTCTTGATGTCTGATTTCAGCAGAAACAGCTCCAGCATTCACCCCCTGACACCCAGTGCCATTCCCTGTTCCTCCTGATGCCCCACTCCTCCCGTTGTGGGCTTCTCTTTGTGTCTGCAGTGAAAATCCTGAGCCAAACAGCCAATTCCCACGGGCATCATCGTGTTTTCTCTTCCAGGGATGCCTCACCAGGGGATCTCAGAACATTTCCAGCCATTCCTTAAACCCAACGACCTGCCTTGGCAAACAGGCAGAGTTTGTTCCAAGGACATGGACATCAGCTGGTTTGCCAGAGGTCGTAAAAATCTTTGTCCTTGCACAACCCTCTGCTCTGCAGGTGATATCTGGCACAGGTTTTTGGAGCATTGTGCAGGGGCAGTGGCTGACACTCAAATAAAAAAAGAAAAAAAAGCCCTTTGTTGTGTTTGGTTGATCTTCCAGCATTTCTGGAAGCTCTTCTGCCACCTTGTGCTTTGGGTGAGATGGTCGCTGTGTCCACCAGAGCTGTAAAAACCAGCTGGGAGCTTTTCCTCAGCCTCAGCAGCGAGGAGGGAAGAGCCCCAGGCAGATGATTCCTGTGGGGAGGGAGGGATGAGTTTGTTCTCTGAGCTGACAGTGCCTTGAAGAAGCACAGACTGAGCTGAGCTCAGAGTCTGCCCCTTCCTTCCTCCCCTCCAACTCCTGCCCTGAACACACCACCCAGTGCTGGACAGAAATACCAGGGGATAATGAACATTTCCTTTGTCTCCCAAGTCTGGGAGCTGCAGCTGATCCTTTCAAGTTGCTCTGCCTTTGCTGTCCTGGCCATCAGTGCCCTGCTGGGCTTGGCATTGTTCCCCTCCATAACTCATCTCAAATATTCTTGGTGCTGCTTAAGATTGATGATGTTTTCTCCTTTCCTTTCTCTTTATATTGTCACTTAACTGCTCCTGCTCACAAAGCTGTTAATCTTTCACACACATGCTTACGTTAAGCTGCTTAAGAGCCCTGCAAACACTTTATCCTCATAAAGATTGAACTGCCCTGATATGAAACTTGTACCCCCCCAGAATAGAACAAAATTTACGTACACAAATAAAAGCTGAAGGTCAGGGACGGGCAGAGAGGCTGTAAATATTCCTGGGCCCAGATTTCAAAGGATTTGGAGAGAGGGGATGTGTTGATTTGCTCCCAGCTGGTTCTGGGCCCTGAGTCAGCAGGAGCTGAGTGGAGAAGGAAGAAAGTGCAAGGAAATGGCCACAAAGCTCCTGGCTCAGGAAGATCAGCTCCAGACATCTGGGACTCATCCCATCCCAGCCTGGTGGGACCATGCTCTGGCTTAGAGAGGCTCAAGAAAATTCCTGAAGTTTTTCTCTCCCTGGGATGAAAATTTAAAATGAAAATGAATACCTAAAATTAAATTTAAAATTAAAATAATTAAAGTTAGAGTTAAAATTAAAATTAGAGGTAAAATTAAAATTAAAGCTAAAATTAAAATTAAATCAAAATTAAAATTAAATACAATCTTTCCTGATAAAAGCTCCAAGCTGAAAGCCCTGGGGTGAGCAGGAGACTTGGCTGAGCCCTTGGCTTTGCCCCTTGGTGGGCACCAGGCAGAGCCAGGACTGCACCACAGATCCTCTGCCGGGGCTGCAGCTCCTCCCTGCAGGGCTGGAGGAAGGAGGGAGCCGTGGCTGTGGCTGCAGGAGCCTGTCAGGGTCTGCTGGGAAGTGAAATTTTGGGTCTGGCCCTTCTTGGCCATTTCTTCTCCTGGGGATTTGGTGACCCAGCAAGCCCAGGAACCCTCCCTGCCCACCCTGCCCTGCTCCAGGGGAGGCTCCACAGCCCCTTGGTCAGAGCCCTGGGAGCCTTGGCTGCTCCCAGGCTCAGAGCTGGCACCTGGGGAAGGGTGACCTGCCAGGAACCTGAGAACAGCAGAGACAGGACCAGGGACAGCTTTCCAGAGCTTTCCAGAGCTTTCTCTCCACCTTCTTGGAGCCACCAAGGTTTTGCAAGTGCCAGCGTGGGCCCAGTTTGGGGCTCAGTGGGAGAAGGGTGAAGGATTTTCCAGCTCCATCCCAGACTTAATCATGGAATATTTGCAGAGTGAACTCCAAATGGTGTCACAGGAAAGGTTTATGGCTGAGAGGGGCCCAGCACATTCCCCAGCATGAGGCACATCAATTACTGAAGTGCTTTATTAAAGGTTTCACTTAATTCACTTCATTAACTGCACCTGGTGGATTTGTTCAGATTTTTTCGTGGTCTTCTGGAATCACAGAGTGGTTGGGGCTGGACCTTAAAGATTGTATAAATCCAACTCCTCTGCCCTGGGTTCCACTGTCCCAGGCTGCTCCAAGCCCTCTCCACCCTGGCCTTGGACACTTCCAGAGATGGCAATTCCAAGGGAAGGGCAGCCACACTTCTCTGGATAACCTTCTGCATCAAAAATGGAGCACAGGAGATGGCAGCAGCTTCTAGGCCTATTTCCAATGGCTAAATTCAAGCCCTATTTATTCCTCCTCTGTTTCTGAAAGGTGTTTCTGTCTTTGAGAGCGGTTTGGGATCGCCCCTGGCTCAATGCCTGGCAGTGCTGGCTGCAGGGTTTGCCCTCTGCTCCCTGCACTGCTCCAGAGAAGCAGCACAAACCCCAGGCAGCCTTTTGATGGATCAGTGAGAGGCTGGACTCGCCCTCGGAGCACGATTTAACCCTTTGCAGTGGCTGGGCACAGCTCAGGATGCCTCAGGGGCTGCAGAAGCAGCCAAGGACAATCCCTGTTAGGGTGAAAGGCTCTGGGACCTCTCCCAGGTGGGATTTCTTTCATGGAAGTGATTTCTCTGTGCTGGGCTGCTCTGCTGTGTGGAACCATCACATCTGGTCCTTGTCACAGTGCCCCAAAGTCCTGCTCTGGTGCTGCAGCCCCTGGGTCACTCTGGCCCTGGCTGCCCTGTCCTGCTGATATTTATTTCCCAATTCCAGCTGTGCAGAGCTGAAGAGGAGAAGAAGATGGATATGAAGAGCAGCTGTGAGCAGGTGTCACATCCCAGGGAAGGGTTTGGGTCCAGGGCACCTTCAGCAGCTCTGGGATGGTGGCACAACCCGAGCTGTGCAGGGCTGTGGAGCACAGGATGGACAAATCCAGTGGATCCCCTGGTACTTTTTCTTGACCTGCAGCTCCCTGTCAAAATTTCAGAGAATTCACGGAATCACAGAATCCCCAGGTTGGAAGAGACCTTCAGGATCATCAAGTCCAACCCAGCCCCAACACCCCAACTAAACCCTGGCCCCAGTGCCACAGCCAGGCTTTGTTAAACACATCCAGGGATGGTGACTGCACCACCTCCCTGGGCAGACCATTCCAGTCCTTTATCACCCTTTCTGTGAAAGCTTTTCCTGATCTCCAGCCTGTATTTCCCTTGGTGCAGCTCGAGGCTGTGTCCTCTGGTTCTGTCAGTGCTGCCTGGAGAAAGAGCCCAAGCCCAGCTGAGCACAGGCACCTTCCAGGGATTGTAGAGAGTGACCAGGGCACCCCTGAGTCTCCTTTTCTCCAGGATAAACAACCCCAGCTCCCTCAGCCCTGACTCACAGGGTTTGTGCTCCAAATTGATTCCATTTCTTGGAGACCCTTGGTGCAAACAGGAACGAGGCCACTGCATCCCTCTTTTCCTATCCAATATTTCCTCTCAGATCTCTCCAGCAGCGATTCCTCTCTCCTCTTCTCCCTCCCTGCTGGGAAAGAGCCGCTGCACTGAAAGGGTTAACCCTCCCCAGGGGATGCAATTTATAATTGTGTTTTCCAGGAGAGCCATAAACTTGTCCGCTATCAGTTCCCCGGCAGAGGCGGCGGCTCATCAAGAGTTGCATCAGGGCTGAGGCATAATTCAACCAATTAGAACGGGCAGGTTACGCTGCCCTCGTACAGTGCGGGGGTTTTAGAGCCTGCAATTGCTGATAAACGGGGCTGCGGGCAGAGCCCAGCCAGATCTGCCCGCGGGGAAAGGAGAATTGCATCCTTTAACCCTTTCCTCCCGGGGGCATCGCTGCCGGGGATGCTCTGAGGGTGTGGTGGGCAGGGCGGGCACCTGTGGAGGGGCTGCTCCAGGGATCTGTGGTGGGAAAGGAAAAGGGGTTTGGGGTTTGGGGTTTGGGAGGTGGGCTGGGAAAATCCACCTGCAAACGAGGAGGTTTCCTGCCCCTGGGTCTCCAGCCCTTGGGGAGCTGTGTGCTCTCCTCCTGCTGCCAAAGATTCGCTTTTCCGTCCTCCACTCAGACGCACAATTCAGCGGATTCAGCAGAAAATCGGTGCAATCTCACTGCTGCGTGTTTGTCCTTTAGTCTGGGCGCAGTTTCCTTCAGATTACACGGGATTACAACACGGAGATGGGAAACGCCAAACTTGAGCCAAACTTCCATAAATGCCGGCAGGGAGAGAGCAAAGGTTGCCTTGGGCTGCAAAAATAAACCCCTTTCCCTGCTGCTGCAGAGCCTCCAGCCCCCAGAGCCACGCTTGGGATGAGGAGGAGGAGGAGGAAGAGGAAGGAGAGGAGACAGCTCAGCTGGGCACCAAACGGAATTAATTATGCGCAATTTAAGCGGTTTAACCCCTTTGTGAAGGAAGGGATGAAGCAGATCATCCTCCTCCTCTTGCCATCAGCCCCAATTGCGTGACCCCACAGCTGTGGGACATCCTTGCCCTGCAGCTGGAGGGACATTTGGGACCGGGGCCACTAGAGGGCAAGCTGGCCTTGTCACAAACAGCCCTGCGAGCCACCCCGGTGTCCCTGCAGTGTCCCTGCCGGGTCCCTCAGCCGGCTCACAGGCTCTGCAGGAGGCAGGGATGAGCCCCTCTGGAATTCTCCAGCCAGCACCGTTCCTCTGCACCTCATTGCAGAGGTTTTGTGACTGCGGTGGGCTGCAGGAAATTCTCCTCCATCGTTGGTTTTGTGGAATAAAGCGTCGCCCACGATGGTTGGGTTTGGTCTGGTGGCCCTGGAGGGGCAGCTGGGACAGCAAATGGGGGCCCTGTGTCCCCACCTCGTGTGTGACCTGTGCCCAGGGAGGGGACAGGACAGCAGGGAGGGCTCTGCCCGTGCTGGAGCTGCCAACACCACAAACCCAGCCCTGATGATGCTCACTGAGCTCTCCTTGGCTCCAGGCTGGGATTTACTCTGTAGATTTTCCCCTCGGTGTTTCTGCCCAGAAACCGTGGGCTTCTGATTGAAGAACTGAGCTTCTGATTGTGATGGTGTAAATTACAACGTCTGTATTGTCTCACCCTTCACATGAGGCTGAAAATGGAATAAAAGTTTTTAAAATGCCTCTCAGTTGCCCCATCTCTGGGTCAGAAAAGGGAATAATCCAACAACAAACTGTCTCCAGTCTTCCACTTTTTCCATTTGTGGCTCCTGGCTGGCTCAGGGAGCAGAGGAGGGCCCCGTGCTGTTCCCTGCCTTGACACCATCCCAGCCTCTGATCATTCCTGTCACCGTCCCTGGGGTGATCCTCGAGTGCTTCACAGCTTCCTCAAAGAAAAGAACAGCTCAGAGCCGGTGGAACCAGGGGTGTGACCCCGCTGCTCCACCAGGAAGGGCCAAGAATGCAGATTTTTCAATGCCTTGGCCCAAAGAAATGTGAAGGAAGCAGAGAGGAGTGGCAGAAATGCAGCAGCTGTGCAGCCCCCGCTGCCCTCAAGGCTGAGAAATGTTATCTGGGAGATCAGGGAAGAAAGGGCTGGGGGGCTGAATAAATAAAAATAACATCAAATGCTGCTGCCAGTCCCTTTCAGTTAACAATCCCAGGTATCCAGGATCAGGCATTTCCCACAAAACCTTCGTGTTTTCAGTCATTTTGTGGAATGACAACACCACAATAACAACGTGACAATGGATGTGTGAGAGGACAATGGCTCACACGTGAGCAGCAGCTATTTTTTGACAGTGAGGCTGCAGTGAATTGATCCATAAACTAAATTTAAAAAAAAAATTAAAAAAGAAAGAAACTAAAAGCAAGGTGGTTTCCCTGCAGAATTTCTAAAGTTAAAAACTCAAAAGCTTGGATTCAACATGAGATTCCTCAGAGGAAATTCTGAGTGTGGGTTGCCCCAAACCTGCACTGGTGTCTCCTGCCTTCCAAATCTTTGGAACAACGAGGTAATGAGAGGGTTTGGTAATTCCTGTCCTTGTTTGCAGCAAGGTTTTAACCAGCAACAGCTCCTTGGCTCTTTCCTTGCTCAGAATTAATGCTGAGGCTCCCAAAATAGCTTTAAATTGGCCCATTCCAACGATGTGTGAGGCACTGGTTTTATTTCTAAAGGATCAAAGTTTAAAAACTGAGTTATTTGGGGCTGGCACTGCTAAGGGGGGAAATCTCATCTCACAGGCTGGGGGCAGTGCCAGTCTGTGGGGTCATAAATGAAATTTCTGGTGGTTTTTTGGGAGTTGGGGAGAGCAGCAAAAGCAGGAAATGCTGGGGAGAATTGCAGGGAGAGAGCTGGTGTGGCTCTGCCTCTCCCTCCTGGCCAAAAAAAAACCTCCTGCCAGGAGCCCTCCCAGAGCAAAGTGAAAATTTGGAGGTGTCTGGGCAGGGAGAGGAGCTGGATTGATGATCCCTGTGGGTCCTTTCCAGTTTGGGATATTCTAAGAGCAAAGGGGATGTTCCTGCGGAAGGTTCCTGGCACCAGAGGACAGATGACCTCTGAAATCCCTTCAAACCCCATTTTTTCCATGATTCCATGGCTCTGTGATTCGATTTTGGCAGCTGAGACCTGAACGTGCACCACTGTCCCAGGGAAACGCTGCTGCTGGGTTTTTTTAGGGCTTTGGTTGTTATTTCTCACCCCTTTTTACTCATTTATTTTAAAATAAAACCTATCAGGCTTTTGAACACCGCTGCTTCTCCTGCTGGGGGAAGGAATGATGCCCACTGCACATCAACTGTGTGGGGTTTAATGCTGAATATAAATGGAGGGGCACAACTACAAATTGTACAGAAACAGAAAGTCAGGGCTGGAGATGGGGCAGTGAAATTGGTCAGGCTCATAAACAGAGACCAGGCAGCAAAAACTTCCATAAATCCCCTAAATCCATAAATCCCTTCCACCCAACCCCTAAAGAGCCAACCCCAAGGGGTGCTGCAGTGTTGGGATTGGGTGGCAGGGATTTGTGGCAGGGATTTGTGGATTTTTGGGATCACCAAACGCCCTCACTCCGGGCTCTGGGCACTCGTGGGGGTCAGCAGAGCTCTGTGCCTGCCCTCAGAGGGTTTGGGCTGGGGGCTGGCACCCTGCAGTGCCCCATTGCCTGGCTCTAAGGTCAGCCCAACCCCTCCCGTGCCCGCCAAAAATTCCTGTAGCAAAGCGAGGGCAGCGCAGAGAGGAGATGAGGGATGAGCTCCGTGCTCTCAGCACTAATTAATTACCCGCCTTGATTGGCCTCGCTGACACCTCCCCAGGCCTGCAGACACATTTCCTCACTTGCTTCTTCTCCTGGTGCTGCTGGAGGCAGGGCTGGGATCCAGCAGGCTCCTGGCAGGGATGTAAAACAACTTCCAACCTCAATTATCTCGTACTGCAGCAGGAGCTGGGGCTGGGGCCCTCGCTCCGTGACCTGATCCCTGCTCCTGAGCACAGGGACAGCCACCAGCTGCTCCAGCCTGGCCTGAACAGCACCTGTGGGGCTAAAGAACAGCCAATTCCATCTGCCAGCAGCCAGGAGCGTTCCCTTTTTCCTTGGATCGCTTCATTTCACTGGCACAGCCAGGTTACACCTCACTGACCCTCCAGGACTTTGCTGTCACCTGCCCCGTGCACTTGTGTCCCCAAACTCAGCCTGCTCCTCCCTGGCTGGGCACTCTGGAGCTGCCAGGGGGTTTTTTCCTGCTCTGGCCCTGCAGGGATGGGGTTCATTTCCTGCACAAAGGCAGCTGTGAGTTCATGCTCCTGGTGTGGCACAGCCATCACTCTGACAGAGATGGGATTCCCTTCCTCCTCCTCATTCCATGGATTTCTTTGGAGCAGCACTTTGCCCTGCTCTCATTTAACCACTTTTGACTCCTGGATCTGGATCCATCCCTCCACATCAAGGCTCACTCCAGGTGCCTCCTGTGCATCCTGGCACTGCAATCACAGGATCCTTAAGGTTGGAGAAAACCTCCAGGAAGCTCGAGTCCAACCTTTGACCACTGCCATGGCCCAAGGGCCATTTCCAGCCATTTCTTGGACACCTCCAGGGATGGTGATCCCACCAATGCCCAGATCCAGTGCCAAACCACGCTCTCAGTGAAGAAATTCCCAATATTCAACCCAAATTCAACCCCTGGCCCAGCCTGAGGCTGTTCCCTCTCCTCCTGTCCCTGTTCCCTGCCAGCACAGCCCGACCCCCCCGGCTGTCCCCTCCTGTCAGGGACTTGTGCAGAGCCACCAGGGCCCCCCTGAGCCTCCTTTTCTCCAGGCTGAGCCCCTTCCCCAGCTCCATCCCCTTCTCTGGATGTGTTCCAGCCCTTCCAGGTCTGTCCTGCTCAAAACTGACCCCAGGACTGGAGGTGTCTCCTCAGTGCCCAGCACAAGGGTCACTGCCCTGGTCCTGGTGCCACCTTATTGCTGGGACAGCCCAGGTGTCACTGTCCTTCTTGGCCACCTGGGCACACCTGGGCACACCTGGGCTGGAGTTCAGGCACTGTCAGCAGCANTTCTTGGCCACCTGGGCACACCTGGGCTCGAGTTCAGGCACTGTCAGCAGCTCCCAAACAGGGGTGACAGCCCAAACAGCTCCCTGGAGGATCAGGAGTTCCTTTTAAAGCAGAACTCAGAGCCCTGAGCTCCCCTCCCCGGGCAGCACAGAACGGTCACACCTCTAAAAAAAGATGGATTTGCTCAGCCAAGGCTTTGACTTTAGACAATTGGCTCAACCAATTCCTTAAGCAGGAGAAAGGGAGCCTTCCCAGGACAGTCTCCCAGCAGAACACGGCCTTGGTGGATCCAGCACACGAAATAAAGCTGGCTCAGCACTTGAGAAAAGACTGCAAAACCATTCAGGAGAACAAGGAAGAATAAATTTTAACCACCAGCCCTGAGGATTGGGTTCTGACCGAGGTTTGTGGCACCATGCTGGGGTCAAGGAGCCTCAAACACCCCCAGGGGCAGGAATCCCCCATGAGGTGAGGAGGGACCCGCTCACACATCATGGGGTGTCACAGTTCTCTGTTCACAGCTGGAATGTCCTGCCCTGGGCAGCGGGATCAGTGAGCAGTGGGATCAGGGTGCAATGGGATCAGTGTGCAGTGGGATCAGTGAGCAGTGGGATCAGAGGGTTGGGATTATGGTGTGCAATGGGATCAGGGGGCAATGGGATCAGTGTGCAGTGGGATCAGTGAGCAGTGGGATCAGAGGGTTGGGATTATGGTGTGCAATGGGATCAGTGAGCAGTGGGATCAGTGGGCAGTGGGATAAGAGGTTTGGGATCAGTGAGCAGTGGGATCAGTGTGCAATGGGATCAGGGGGCAACGGGATCAGTGAGCAGTGGGATCAGTGGGCAGTGGGATCAGGGTGCAATGGGATCAGGATGCAATGGGATCAGTGAGCAGTGGGATTAGTGAGCAGTGGGATTAGTGAGCAGTGGGATTAGTGAGCAGTGGGATCAGAGGGTTGGGATTACGGTGTGCAATGGGATCAGGGTGCAGTGAGATCAGTGGGCAGTGGGATCCCAGGGTTGGGATTATGGTGTGCAATGGGATCAGAGGGTTGAAATCAGAGGGTTGGGATCATTTTGCAGTGGGATCAGGATGTGCAGTGGGATCAGAGGGCTGGGACAAGAGGGTTGGGATCAGTTTGAATCAGCAGTGGGATCCCAGGGTTGGGATCAGAGGGTTGGGATCAGAGGGCTGGGATCAGAATGTGCAGTGGGATCCCAGGGTTGGGATCAGGATGTGCAGTGGGATCAGGACGTGCAGTGTGATCCCAGGGTTGGGATCAGAGGGTTGGGATCAGGATGTGCAATAGGATCAGAGGGCTGGGATCAGTTTGGATCAGCAGTGCCATCCCAGGGTTGGGATCAGGATGTGCAGTGGGATCAGCAGTGGGATCCCAGGGTTGGCATCACGGCCGTTCCGGAGCCGGCACCGCTAGAGGGAAGCACGAAGCCGCTCTCTCTGCTGCTCCGGAGGATGGGGATGGATCAGGGGACAAAAGGCAGGAGCTGCGGGGACAGCGACAGCCGCGTCCCCTCCTGCCCACACCTCCCGCGGTCAGGGCAGGTCCGGCTGAGCCGGAGGAGCGCAGTGACATCGCCTGTCCCAGAACAGCCCAAACCTCGGCTCCCAGGAGCTCGCAGGGTGTGCTCAGCATCCCCTGCACAGCCTGGGAGCGAGGCTGGGGCTCTGCCTCAGCAGGAATCAAACACCTGGGAAAAGTGGGGGAACCTCCTGGGGGGATCATCCGGGGGGAACTCCCGGCTGGGGGGCTCCAGAGATGTGAGGAGGGTGAGCTGTGAGCCTGGCTGAGCCCGACAGGGGCACTTTGGGCCTGGCTGAGCCCGACAGGGGCACTTTGGTGTCCGAGGATGGAGAAGAGCCAAGAACCATCCCCCTGCACAGCCTGAGAACAAGAACACTTTGCCTGGGGCCTGCAGCTGACAAACCCTCGGCATCAAACCCCCAGAAATCAGATTTCACAAATAAATTACTGAAATGGGCTGAATGGCCACAGCACCAGCCTGACCAGCCCCAAATCTTTGATGCAGAGGCAGGAATGGAAGTTTTGGACTGGTTCTGCATCTGTCCCTGCTCCCAAGCTCTCCCTGAGACGGATTATCCTCCTAAGGGGCTTCTGGAGGTCCAAAAACCATCCTGGCAGTGTCATAGACAGGAAAAAGACCTGAAAACTGAACACCTGAACAGCTCCAGCCTGGAGCATGGAGAGACAACAACGTGGGTCAGGTGAAGGACCAAGCCCTGCTTGGAGCAGCTCCTTGGGGCTCTGAAAATCCCATAAATGAGGCCTTGCTGGGAATGCCCTGCAGAAAACAATTCCCCCTTCCCTTGCTGCAAAATCGTGAGGCAAAGGGGCTGAGAGTTCACTGTCCTGACCCACAGGGGCTTGGGGAAGAGGTGACAGGGACAGAGACACACCAGGAGCTCTCACTCTGGGCATCACAGGGTGCCCAGCTGCAGCTCCCCATGTGTTGATCCTTCCCTCGCTGCCAGTCCTCAGACATTTCATTTATTTCTGGAAAACTCAGCCAGGAGGATCTTTCAGATCCTGTTTGAACCAGAGCCCGTGAAGTGTTCTCTCTCTCCACTGGCTGGCTGGAGAATCGGGGGTCTGAGCCCACGTGTGTGCATCTGTTCCTGGGAATGCCTGGAGGCATCTCGTGTTCATCCACTGGCTGCAGCCTCAGCCTGAGCCTCTGAGCCTCCCAAAATCACAGGGATGACAGCAGGCTCCATCTGCGAGGGAGCAGGGACAGCTCTGTGCACTCACAGCTGCAGGGAACACCCCACACATGGAGTTCAGGGGTCCAGGGGTTGTGGAATCACGGAATATCCTGAGCTGGAAGGGACCCACAGGGATCAGCCAATCCAACTCCTGGCCCTGCGCAGGAAAAGGAGATTTTTAGGTTTTTTTGAGATGAAGAAGATTTTGAAAATAGGAGGTGAGAATCTTTCTTTTATACTAGAGGAGGCATCCTTAAACAGTCCCCCTGATAAGCAGAAATGGTCCATGGGCAATGTTGGGAAATCTGCTCTTGGGAAGGACTTCACAGGGCAGCTGCCTTTGTGAAAATTAAAACCCACAAGAGAACAGTTCTGTCCTGTCAGTGGGAATTCTCTATAGAACTAAGAAGGCCTTATTTTCCTATAAGAACTCATGAAAGATTATTTTTAAATGGTAAAACAACAACCCCAGCCTGGGCAATCCCTGGAGCGCTGTCCAAAGGCTCCTGGAGCTCTGGCAGCCTCGGGGCCGTGCCCATTCCCTGGGGAGCCTGGGCAGTGCCAGCACCCTCTGGGGGAAGAACCTTTCCCTGAGCTCCAGCCTGAGCCTCCCCCGTGTCCCCAGGTGCTGCCAGCACAGCCTGGTGGTGACAAGGACACACCTGGGCTCTGCCCGTGGCTCCTCTGAGTCTGCAGACCCCAATCCTGCCCTGCTCTGGGGATGTTTTACTGCTCTTTGCCCAAGTGTTGCTCTCCTGGCCCTGCCAGTGGAGGCCACAGCAGCGCTGATCCAGGCTGCTCATCCCAGGATCCACACCAGGATTCTGGAGGGAGCTGCCATCAGCTCCTGTGCCCATCCTGCCTTCAGCTGAGGCTTTCCCTGTGCTCAGCACCCAGCAGAGCTCCTTTCCTGGCTGTGGGCTCTTCACAGAATCATAAAATGGGTTGGCTTGGAGGGACCTTAAAGCCCACCCAGTGCCACCCCAGCCATGGCAGGGACACCTCCCACTGTGCCAGGTTCCTCCAAACCCCATCCAAGCTGGCCTTGGGCACTGCCAGGGATCCAGGGGCAGCCACAGCTGCTCTGGGCCCCCTGTGCCAGGGCCTGCCCACCCGCACAGGGGAGAATTTCCTCCTCATCTAAAACCTCACCCTGCCCCCTGGCATCCTGAATCCCTTGACTCCAGTCCTTGACTCAGCCCCTCTGGGGACACGGGATGGACACTGAGTGTCCTGGGTTGTTGCAGAGGTGCCTCCCCCAGGAAAGCTTTGGTGGGCACATCCCTCACCTGCCCCTGCCCCCTCTGGGCTGCAGAGCACGTCCCAGGCTGACCCTGCCGGCCCCCACAGCAGGGCCACGCTCAGCCCAGGAGGGAGGGGGGATCTGAAACAGCAAAAACCCAACTTAATGAGGATTTTCAAACCAGACAGGGTCAGAAGGGCTCGTTGTGTCTAATTGGACGTGCCCTGGGATCAGGGGGATGGGGATGGGATGGAGGCTGGGGGTCAGGGGTGAGTGTGCTCCCTGGGAGCCTGCAGGACAGCAGGGCCAGGCAGGGCTGACAGCCAGGCTGCACTGCAGGGGAGTGAGATTCCCAGAGCCTGAAACGCTCTCCAAAAGGAAGCAAGGCTGTGAGAGAAATCCCGGGAGTGTTTTCTTCCTCACCTTAACCCAACCCCTGAGGAAAGTGGGACGTTTAAAGGATGGAGTGGGAGGAAGAAGAACAGAGAGTGACTGAGTTGTCAGCTCTGCCTCTGGCTCTTGATACCACCCTGGGCACGAATCCTGCCAGCTCTGGGCCACAGTGGGGTGGAGATGAGCCTGCAAACCTTCCCTGCCTCCCAGGGCTGGGAATCAATCCCTGAGCCTCAGGAGAGCTTTGAATCTGCAGGCAGGAGGCTGAGACACAGGGAGATGCTGCAACTTCTGGGCTCTGAAATTCAAAGCCGTGTTCCTTTTCATTTCTTGCACAGCCAGCCAGGCTTTGAGGGGCTGGAGCATCAGAGAAGAGCCTGAAACTGCACAGAGCAGCACCTCTGTGTCTGCAGCAGGGATTCCTCTCCAAGCCAGGAGGGCTGGAGTTGGGCTTGGAGGGGCTGGGGATGGTGGGACCTGCTGGGCAGGAGCTGCTGTGCCAGCAGGGTGGGTGAACCTGAGCAGCCCCACCCGTGGGAGCTCCCATTGCCACCCCCAGAAATCCCAAACTGCTGCTGGGGCTGCCTGTCCACCCTGCTCAGGGAGTGCAATAATATCCAAAATACCCATTGCCCAAAATATCCATTGTCCGAAATATCCATTGTCTGAAATATCCATTGTCCACCCTGCTCAGGGGGAGAAAAACAGCCCAGGGTGATTTGTTCAGCCCAGGGTGATTCCCCCAGCCCAGGTGATTCGTTCAGCCCAGGGTGATTCCACCAGCTCAGAGCTGTTCCCCTAGCCCAGGGTTACTCCATGAGTTCATGGTCACTCCTCCAGCCCAGAGTGATTCCCCCAGCCCAGGGTTACTCCATGAGTTCAGGGTTACTCCTCCAGCCCAGGGTTATTCCCCAGCCCAGGATAGTTCCACCAGCTCAGAGTTATTCCTCCATTCCAGGGTGATTCCACCATTCCAGGGTTATCCCTCCAGCCCTGGGTTACTCCATGAGTTCAGGGTTACTCCTCCAGCCCAGGGTTATTCCCCAGCCCAGGGTTATCCCCCCAGCCCAGGGTTATCCCTCCCTTCCAGGGTTATCTCTCCATTCCAGGGTTATCCCTCCAACCCTGGGTTATTCCCCAGCCCAGGGTTATCCCACCATCTCAGAGTTACTCTATGAGTTCAGGGTTATCCCACCAGTCCAGGATAGTTCCACCAGCTCAGAGTTGTTCCTCCAGCCCAGAGTCNCCATTCCAGGTTTATCCCTCCATTTCAGGATGATTCCTCCAGCCCAGGGTTATTCCTCCAGCCCAGGGTTACTCCATGAGTTCAGGGTTATTCCCCAGCCCAGGATTATTCCCCCAGCCCAGGGTTATCCTCCCAGCCCAGGGTTATTCCCCAGCCCAGGGTTACTCCATTAGTTCAGGATTATCCCCCCAGCCACAGCAGCTGTTGCTGGCAGTGCTTCCCCAGCAGGTCTCTCTGCTGCTGTCCAGGCTGGTCCTGCTCAGGCAGCTCCAAGGGCTGCTTCCCTGCTCCCTGAGCATTGGGAAAGCACAGGCAGGAGCAATGCAGGGGGAGCCCTGGGCCCTGCAAACCCTTCAGAACGGGCTCATCAATGATTCACTGAGCTCAAAAGCACCACGGGCCGCCTGCAGCTCGCCCTCCCTCACCTCTGCTGTGTCTCAGAACGTGCTCAGCCGGCTGCTCCCGGGCAGGGAGGGTTTCAGGGGGTGTCTCAGGCAGATCCCGAGGCCCAGAGCACGCCCAGGGGCTGGGGAGGGCTGTGCTGGGAGCCAGAGCTCAGCCTGTTGGCAGCTCTGCCCGTGGAGTTACATCCCCTGTGCCAGCAAAGGCTCTGCTCCTTGCCAGAGGGCACAGGAGGGCTGGGAAAAGGTCGGGAGCTTTCCTGGAGACATCTGCGCTGCTTTGAGATCATGAGGAGCTGGGGGCTGAGGCCAGGCACAAATCTGAGCCCTCCTCGTGGGGTGTTCTGCCTGGAGAGGAGCTCTCACAAATCCCTGGAGGATGAGCTGTGCCACTGATGGAACAGAGACTGGAC
>VWYP01004179.1:4831-16217 GCA_013400435.1 Pycnonotus jocosus | reverse complement strand
TTACCAGCCTTTCCTCGCTCTCCTCAGGGATGGGTTATGTAACCTGACACCGCGGTCTCCGGAGTTTTCCCAGTTTTCAGCTGACCTCATTTCAGTGGGCTAAATAAAATAGATGTAATTGGCGGTTGGAGAACTATTTCAGAATTTCCGCTGGGCCTGTATGTATTTATTCCTCTAAGCTCTCCTACGTAGCCTATAGATGTGCATAGTTTTCAGGGGAAAACAGAAATTCTCCTTACATGTGGAAGACATTAAACAGTATCTGTTTCTGCTGCTTGTTTTGCATTCTTGCGCCATCATTTACTATTTCTAAAATTAAACATATGTGAATTATACATAAACAATAAGGCTACGGGATTTTCTTCTAATTTCTCTGTAGAGAGCAGAAATACGGTCATGACCATGTCCTGAGAATGTGGGGATTGCCAAAAAACACAGTAGATACGTTTTAGAGAAAAACAGAGCATGTCAAGAGTCTGATGAGTCACAAAACCTCAAGTTAGTGTAAGCAGATGTTGGTTACAGCTCACACTGATGGGAAGTACATAATCACCACCCCGATAGCCTCCCACTGTCTGTGTCTGCTCCAAGAACTTCCCCAAAAGTGTGGTTTCAATTTTATGGAAAGCCTTTGAAATTTGGCAGAGTTTCCAAAAGTATGTAGGAAAAAAAAGTCTGCCAGAGGTTTGGCCTCCAACTGTGAAAACAGACACTGCCTTTTCAAACTCCTCTCCTAGATCTACTGACCAACACCCAGAAGAGAGAATTACATTCTTTTAGAATACGGCAGGAAAATGAAGGTCTGTATGCTCCTGAAATCAACTTTTGATAGCATTTACATCCTTTGTTTCAAACTGTCAGCTGCTGCACAAGGCCAGGCTCTGATGTGAATATATTTGCTTTAAAGAAGAAGGAAAGGGAAGTCTTTTCATATGTACTGCAGGGACGTTTTTAGCTTGTTGCTTGGACGGATTACAGCAGTTAGAGAGAAGGAGGATTTCATTATTTACCAGCAAAATAATGGAAGCAAACTCCAGGAAATATTAAAAATGTAATTATTGTTTGTTTCTGTTCTGCAGACCCGGCTAAAAATCATATTTGGCGTGGTTATATGCCTTTTGCTTTCCTTATTACTTGTGTGTATTATACTGCTTCCATCAAGAGGTAAGGTAATTTCTAATCTAATGTAGTGTAAAATGCAGTATCTTTGGCTATTGTGGCTTCTAAAGTTCACAAAAGTTTATCAAATCATGTTTAGGATTGTCCTGTCAGAATTGTTATGGCTTTATCACTTTACAGAAATGTACTGACAGCTGAAATATCCTGAAGGTAGAATTGAAATGCCAGCAGATGTTGGAACAAGGAACTCCTTGAAGTGAAAAGCACCTGAATTAACTTCATTGTGCATGATATACAATGTTCTTAGTCATAGCTGCAAAAATAACTCTCAGATCTTCTCATATTTTCTGTGTTAGGAGTTAGGAGACTTTCCCAAACTGCTAATAATTTTCTCTAGCTTGGCGAATTTACATTTGGTTTTAAATGGTTGTGTAATAATTACAGAAGTTCTGCATCCAATTACAAGTTAAACATTTTTTTGTAGATAATATGATGAATTATATGTGAATATATCCAAGCTTGCATTTGAAAATTAAAGTCAGCATTGTATAAAATGGGGATAGATAGTTTGCTGTAGTATTATTACATGAGCCGTAGGTAAATCAACCTAGTGTGCTCTGCTGAGTCCTCTGGTGGAGCTTGAAATTATTTTTGAAATTTTGAACATGAGTGACACTGGCTTGATGGTAATTGTTTTCTATGATAAGTTAGTAAGGGCAATACAAATATTTACATGACCCTATCACCACAGCAGATTACTTGAATGCCTCTGAAATAATTAGAATATTAATAAAAGGCTTATCTTCCTGTAACAGTATCTATTTAAAGAATTTTTTTTCTATTATTATTCTTTTTTCATGTGTGGGCAGGGAGACTGAAATGGAGAAACAGTTTTGTATTTACAACTAAATTTCATAAAATCAACCATCTGCTTAAGTCTTGTGAAATTTAAGTCCTGCAGTTAATATTCACGTTTTGTGAAAGGTGAAATCTCTTTCATATCTGATATTTCTGTGACTAATGTTTATTACCATGGGTTGTTGAGAGAGGGGTTGAACGTTTCTGAAGCAATTAGGGATGGTTCTGTTATGCAGCATTCTAAGATGAGGATAGATATATATCAATTATATATATATATACACCTATATAGATAGATATAGATATGCATACATATTATGCAGTGCTGGAAGGGATACCACCTCAGAGTGAGAGATTTTACTTTTACTGTCAATAGTGGGGTGCCAGATTTTTTTGTCCAGCTAAGCATGGTCAAATCTGAGCTTTCACTACAAGGTAAATGCATGGTATCGAGTCAGACTTACTCCCATCATATCTGCATTTTATGACAGGGAAGGCAGAATATTTTTATGAGATTTAAATTTAAAAAATAGTCATGAGGGAACAAAGAGGTTGCAGACCAAGGATCAGTTTGGCAGGCTGAAGAAGTTGATAAAGATGATGGAAGATACTGTAGGAAAAAATGAATGGGTTTTTTTTCCCCCCTCTCCAGTTGTCACTGGCCTCTTCAGTACCTCAGCAATTATGGAGAACACTTGTCATCTCTCTTGGAATAGTGACTTGATAACCAGTCATACTAAACATCATATTTAGATCCTATAGGATGATAAAGAAATTATCTTACTTCACAGGATGCTTTTGAGGAGCATTTTAGACAATTGAAGAACACACAGTTATGTCCAACACACAATTATGTTGGATGTGTCAGATTATGGCTTCTTATTCTCAGGTGGAACTGCTGCAGTTACCTGTTCAGATGCCTTAACCTTTTTGAATTTTAAGCAGTGTACTGATCAGTTGTAAATAGAAGAAATATAAATTAATTTTGCAAGCTGAAGACAGACAGGAAATGGCTACATAGCTGGAATGTTGTTTGTACATTCCAGCTTTACCACTGCTCAATTGAAAGGATGTGGCAATCTAGAAAGACAAAAAATTGCAAATGAGAAATGTATAGACACAGACCAAATAAATTTCTACTTAAGAAATCTGCAAAGAGAAATGGAAGAAGCATTTAGTTCTGGTCTTGTCTGCTAAGTTTCTAGTCATTTCATGTTCTTCAGACTTCTCAAAATGTGATATAGGTGCTTTTGATTTACACATGCAAGTGTATAAAAATGTCAAAAAATTCTCAAAAGTTAATGGGAAAATAATTTTTTGAAAGGATATTCAGAGGGAAATACTTGTTGTCCTTGGTCTTCAGCAGGAAAAGGATTTGCTTTATCTACCTACTCTCTGAAGAGAGCTTACTAGCACCTAATATGAGGCTCAGAATTACATCCCTAGGCAGCAAAGAACCTGAAAAACATGGAAGCTAAAACTTAATGCATCACTTGCTGTTATTAGACAATTTCTGTGGGGCTCAGAAGAGCATGGTGGGCAATCTCAGTGTAGCAAATGGCATCCATGCCTAAGAAATCACTGACCATTTTTTGACACATCTTTGAGTTAGGAATGCGTGGTGAGATTTACCTGACAGTGGTAACCCTGCTATCCAGCTGTACCACAACTACAAACGGTTCAGAAAGGAGTTTTTCACTTTTACACTGGTGTACCTAGTCCTGTTCTACTGCAGCATAAACAAGAAAGAAAATACCTGTCTGCAGCTGGGAAGCAATAGCAGAACCACAGGCAGAGTTACAATTATCTGCATGTATTGCTTAGGCTTTGATTAATCTCTTCTGCTATTTTTAATGAATGTCCAAAGTTGTATCTGTCAAAGTTTTTGTTCCCTGTGTACTCTTGGCTTAGGCCTGAGGCCCAATCCATGTTTCTCTGATGTCACAGATGAGGTCATAGGGCTTACTGCTCAGCCACAAAATGGTGAGCAGCCAGTTTCTTAGGAAGAGGTAGTGTTCTCTGCAACACCTCAGCCAAATCCAAAAGGGGAAAAGCAGGTTCAGGTGATGTGAGTTGATGCTGAGTGTGACCAAAGTTCTGGAGCAGGGTCAGGAGTGTCAGAATTAATTTCGGGTGCTAAATTGAGTTTTGTGTTTCCTCGTGTTGGAGGAACTTATGCTTCAGCTCTTCAGCATCAGCCCACAGAGATGAGAATAAAAATTCCAGTCCAGAAGCAGATAATTATACCATGCTAACCAGTTTTCCTTTGGCATGTCCTCTACTTGATGTTTAGCAGTGGACGCTAAATAAAATACGTACAAAAATACATACATATATATAACTGCATATAAAAAAAAGCCATATACAGAAACAACAATACCTTCTGATTATTATGTATGCTTACTGTAATTTGGCAAGACTAGACAGAATTTATAAGGATGCACATTAGAACATGTTGAGGATAAGCCATAAGCCAGGAGAGCTTTGAAATATAAAGGGTTGTGTTGGTTTACCCATATCCAGTCTTTGAAATTGAATAATCCTGGTAATACAAAAAGAATTTCCCAATGATGGAGCGATGTGCACAAAGTTAATCTGAGTTTAATATAACTGCAAGTTTTGCTTTCTGTGTTTTATTAAGTTCTCTCATGAGAGTGAACTGAAAGGTAAAGGAGAAGCTATCTGCATAAAGCCAGTGATAATTATTAGATGTTTTACAGAGTTTTATCATGTCTTACAATTATACATGGAAGTCCAATACATGCAAATGCATTTGTGAGTAATTATGATCATGAATATATAAAGCAAGTTACACTGTGAAGCAAAATAACCAATTCAGTTCACAGAGAAATGCAGAACTGTACCCTGTAAATGAGTGGAAATGGACCACAAAGGATTAAAGCTGAGGCAGCAGGGTGGTGAAGGGAAGTGAGCAAAGCTGAAATTTGGTAAGCTTTCATTTCTGTGATTGGCTCTGCTGTTTGCTGCCTTTTTGTCCCAGGGCATTTTTTTCAGCCTCATTATTTCACAGAGAAACAAACCACAACAAAAGAATTTGCCAAGCCTACCAACAACCATCCAAATTAATGTCTATAGAGTGTGGCAGATACATAAAGTACTTTTCATGTTAGTGTCTGGTTTGTGAGCAGAGATTTCAGATACTGTTATTGAACAAGTCTCTAGTTACAGAAGAAAGAATCAGCAGCAATTGTGGGAAACAATTGAAGATGTCGTTGCTGTCTTCTGGTACCTAAAAACAAGCATTCAAAATTGCAAGTACTCAAGTGAGAAATAGCTATGTTCAAATATTTTGCAGTACAGTGGTAGAAATTAGGATCTTAGTGAGCACATTTTGAAAATCAGTAGTCATAATAAATCCTCATAGAATAGTAAGTATATAAGGGTGAAAGAGCTAACACAGGGAAGGTTTAAATTAGACCTGTGAAAATTTGACCAGTGAGGAGAAGTTTGTGATATTGCTTGTCTCTTAAGATGAGAGAAGAAACCTAGTAATTTTACCAGATTAAGGTATCAAAAAGGACTGCAAATTTTAAGCTTTCTATGCAAGCAACCTTGGAAAGAGATCTTGATTTCTTTTGCTAATAAGCTTATTCACTTGGAGAATTTTAACTGAGAGATACTTATAAGTAATTATCATTCAACATAACTAGAACAGGATTCTTTGGAATTATCTTCAGCAGGTTATTTTTTCAGTCTGCCATCTTCTCTGTTTTTCATGAGGGTATCAAAGATCTGTAATATGCAGTCATAGTATTAGCAAGAGGAATTAACTTCTTATTGAACTTCTGGGATATTTTCTGGACATATTGCTAGCTCAGAGTTTATACAGGCAGGTTTTTGCCTCTGGATTGGCATTCAGTTTTATTCCTTGTGACAGCTTTCTTCTGCATTAGTGCAGACAAGGCTTGTGTCAACAGTCAAACTGACATGTGTATTCTACAGTAAGTAATAGTCACTTAGCAGAAGAAAATATGTATTATCATTACAAAGTACCATAGAAGGCAATATGAAGAAACATTTCTCAGGAAGTCAGTGTGATCTTAACAGAGAGGGCAACTAATGAGCAAGTGATGGAGCATGATATGAAACCTGAGAGCAACGAGTCATCTTGATTATCTGTCTGCCAGCTGAGAGCTCTGAAGGAACAAACAGGGGAAGTGGCAAAGATCTACTAAGCTGCACTGTGACATCTCTACTACCTCTGAAAACCCTGGCAGAAGCCCCTTCGATTTTAAAGGAGAAAGCATAGCGTCCAGAATGCCTAGACCTGAAAGCTGCCATTATTATGCTGTTGAACTTTAAAAATTGACCTTTATCAGAACAGTTCATCTGTCTTTTGAAGATTAAATATTTTGATTACTCTCACTCTTGTGAATTTCATAGGTTCTACACAGGAACTGCACAGCATAATCCTCTTATTACCCAGTTGATTTGACCTTGAATTTTCTTTTAAAATCTGCCTTAGCTTAAGTTGTTTAGCTTTGGGAAAAATATAGCCAAAAATATTACTTTTCAGCAGTATTTTTACCTGCATTCCTGCATTGATATGTTTTATGTGACTACTAAGAAATGTATATGGATGGTGATTATTTTGCAAGCCATCTTCTAACAATGATTAATGAGGCATGTACAAAATTTGGAAGTAAGGGTTTGTAGGCACATCCTGTTGTTTGACCATTTGCTGAATACATGAAGATCTTGATTAAAGTAGTTGCCTCTACCAGTTTATAAAACCCATAATTTCAAAAAAATACAAAATAAAAAACATCAAACAACCTTTAATTTGTCATTTGCATGGAAAAGGCTTATTTGGACTCACATGGTCTTCAGGTAAATGTGTCTGAGTGAATAAATGCTTGAAATAAATTGGTTTGTCTAGTTAATTTTGCATTCCCAAAGATGAATCTTTCAGAGGCTAAAGGACCTTATCAGAACAGTAACAGTGAACTTTCCTTTCTGCTGCACCAATGCTTTGCATATCTCCAGGACTATGGTACCCTCACTGTTCCATGGTACTAAATATAGAAAAAAGAAAACTCTGGACTAACAATTTTTTCCCCCTCTTTTCATAACTTTTTGTCTTCTTCTTAGTTGTCAACACAGATGATGGTCCCAGAGCTCTTACATTGGAGGATTACTTGAATGGAAATTTCCAATATAAAACATTTTTTCCATATTGGGTGTCAGGTAAGTAAAACCTTTTCTCAAACATAGATAAGCCTTTCTAACATGTATTTCCACACTGGTTTACACAGACTGAGAAATGTATTTTCTTTCCAGCTTTACTTTGAATGAATGCTAACTATGAAATTAAACAATGTGTTAGTCAAAACTTATGGTTGAAATTTACTGTTCTGTCAGTCATTCTAGAAAATCCAGGTATTTGATGTTTCAACAGACATGTCTGAGTCAAGTATAAACTGTAACTTTACAGAGGCCTTCAGTGTTTTATTTCTTTTACTGTCATATTCATTGCAGCAAGTGAAAGAAATTTGTCAATGTGTCAGTCATTCCTTAAGCAATCTCCTTTTCATGCTTTTCACAGCACTTTTTTACTTACCACTTGTAATGATTGAGGTAGTCTGTCTTGCAGGCCCTGTTCTTTGTTTTCAGTAATACTGGGCTCTGCAATGAGGCCAGATGTTCTAATTTTATTTAAGGAAGTGCTGAAACTGCTGAAATTCCTGAGTTCCAGGATATTGCATAGAAAATAAAGTTGAATTTCCAAGTTCCTTAAGGTGGAGACATGAAGTCAGTTGCTGCTGGTATGAATGTGTCGGTGTGTGGCTGAGGTGCTACTCTTAATATTATTGAATTGCACTGCTACCCCCATCTCTGTGCTGCCTCAAGCACTGTTGTCTGCCAGTATCAAGAAGCACAGTGCCCACTCATGTGGACTCCCACCAAGCTAGTTCAGCCCACAATTTCAGAACTGAAGTAAAGCCTTATACAGCATTGCTTGCAGTAGTTCAGTTTTATGATAACAGTTTGAAGTGTGTTGTTATCACTTGTAGAATTTAAAAATTAGGTTATTGTTTGTTAGAATTCTGTCTGAATGTCTGAAGAATGTAGGCAGCATATCACCTAAACCCAAGTTCTTCTTTTCTCTTTATAGCTTTCTCACTTAGACTTATCCTTCCTTTTAACAGTCACAAAACTCACACAAAAGTCATGCCATAGATTCCATAGATAGTCGTGCCTACAGCATTCCATATGTCTACTTCTCTTCTGAAACAAGGAGTTAAAATTGTATATCTCATCCTAAGGGTGATTTTAAACACAAATACTGTAACACAAATCACACAAGAGTGCTCAGAAGATCTGAGGGTGATCTAATTTCCTAAAAATGAACATCTTCACAATGTTTCAGGCTGCTTTTTAACTTTTAGTCTTGTTTTCTACCTACTCCAAATATGTAATTCCTTCTCTCTGTTTACAGCAGTGAAAATAATAATCTGAAACTAAAATTCTGATCTTCATTTTCTACCAAACTATAGCCCAGATCTTGAGCACAGGCAGAGTTAAATTCCATTTTCAATGAAGCTCACTTACCCTCATTTTGTAGGACTTTTGTAAGGGCAGAATCATGCAGTGTCAGTTGCATGGTACTGCTGTTATCTGCAGAATATACAAATGAGAATGTTCTGGTAAAATGATAAGCAGAGGTTTTTTTCTTTAAAACATTTACATTTTGATATTGACTTTCTAATGGGTCTGCCACTGGCATTCTTGATCAGACATTGATGAGAATAAAATCTGGCATTTACTTGTAAAGTTAAATATTTGATCCTCTGTGCATTATAAACTTGAGAATGTACTCAAGAACCCTGAAGACAGTTTCTTCTGTACCTCAGCATCACTAGAAGAAAAGCATTTTTATGTAGATGCCAAAAGATATTGCTTAAAACCTATTATTTGAAAGAGGTGTGAGTTTGTTGATAAATACATTTGTTCTGTAATATCTTCCGCAAAGGTAACAGACATTTTATCTTGTTCATAAAGATAATGAATATCTTCATCAGTCTGCAGAAGATGACATTATTCTTTACAACGTTGAAATTAATTACGCAACCACCATCATGACAAACAGCACAATGGTATGTACCTTTTTAATTATTAAAAAGGCAGAAAAGTGCAGTTGTATTTCAAGTTACAGTTTAAAAGTGAGTGAGATTAGAATCTAATTTACTTACTAATTTTTCAGAAACAAGTTAATGCTTCAAATTATGTGATGTCATCAGACCAATATTTCCTAGCTCTGGAAAGCAATTATTCAAAGGTAATTATTTTAATATAGCTCTTAATGTAATGTTTACTTTTATTTAGTGTTTTGTTGATTATGTTTACCATAGATAAATGTTTCTCGGTACTTTCTTGAGAAAGGGGTAGGCTGTGAAGAGGCAGCTGATTATTTAAAATTAGATTATCTTTTTCAAAGCTAATAATATTCTCTTGCTTCATTTGTGCAGCTGTGGAGATACTCTTATACAGCATCGTATCACATTTATGATCTCATCAATGGGTAAGGCCTGGTATTTCTTACAGAGAGCTGTGGTGAATACACTGTAGTGATGTGCTTGCAAGCATTCACTGCAAAACTGTAGTAATGTGATTTCCAACTTACTTTGCTTTTGCCTAAATCTGTCGAGTTACTTGTTTGCTTGAGAAAAAAAAAATCTTCTCTAGGAAAAATCATACATTCTTTTCATCTGGATTGATTTCTATTTCATGCCCTAAAACATTCACTGCTCGATATTCTCTTTTGTCTCTATCTCCTTCTATTAATTCATTCTTTTCATCATTGATCTAATCTTCAGCTTTTCTGAAACTCTTATAACAGCCCATCTCACATTCCTCAAGAGTCTATAGTTTCTCCCATGGCATTTGGTCTCTTTCCCAAGGTTGCCCAAACCACTTCCCTTTCTACCCAAATCCAGTGGAGGCCATCTGCCTCTGCAGTCACCTTTTTATGCTGTAACTAGCAGCATGGCCAAATGCTTCTTAGTTCTGAGCAACAGGGCTGTCCTGAGCTGCACCATTCTTGGGAAACTGTTGGCTCAAGGTACCAGGAAGAAGTTGCTGCAAGCTGATGTGAGTGGAGAGGTGCTGCATGTGAGTTAGGAGCCTCAGCAAGTGCTGGACATGCTGCTGTCACGCTTACCTCAGCGTACTCTGAGTTCACATTTAACCTGCTGAGACTGTAATGCAGACTGCAACTACAGCCAATGACTGTAGGTGCTTGTGCAGCATTTGGGAAGAGATAAGGCTGGCTCCTTAGGCTGCTGAATAGGTTTTCAAAGGAGTAAGTTTACGTCTTTGCCAGCACCAGTGCACAGCATCGTGTTAACTGCATGTCTCTGCATGCCTGCCTTAACTGTGCATTGCTTGAGAACCAGTGAGCAGTTAGAAAATAACTTTGTAACTTTTTTATTAATGTACAGTATAATGATCCATTTGCACTGTGCACAAAAAGCCATCTCAACTTCTTTCCTTTTTTTAGTGGTTTTGTAACAGAAAATCAGCTTCCACATAAAATTCAGTATATATCCTGGTCACCCGTTGGACACAAATTGGTTAGTAAAGATAATTAAGTGCTAGAATGAATTTGCTTTGTATGGCTAAAAGACATTTATCTGCCTTTGGTTTTTATTTTATTAGGCCATATTTTTGACAGGCCTGTGTTTATTAATATTAGTTATGAGAAATAATGACAAGAAAACAGTTTTAACTTGTTCAGATTTTATTGTCTGTCTCAATAGAGGAATAATCCATGTTCTCAGGTACATGATATGTTTCAGTTTGCTCATCAGTCTCTATCCAGAATTGACCAATATAATTTTACATAAGATTAAATGCAGTTTCAAGGCCTGAAAACCAATTGGTTTCCCTTTGATGCTATTTAACATATGAATTTAAAATGGAGATTTACAGATGCAATTTAAAATCTGTTCTAATTTTTTTACTGAACATGCAATTTGGCCTGTAATGTATAATTTATTTGCTGAGGTACCAACTCTTGCAGAATTTACAAGGGCTATTAGTGTACCATTTCCCATTTTGTATTCATTAGGTCTTGCTAGTGTAATGTTGGAGTATTGGCTGCAGAAGATCTTGCTCTAATCCTATTATTGCCTGTATTCTTAAAAAAACTTTCTTGTCTTTAGGTATATGTATACCAGAATAATATCTATTTGAAACAAAGTCCCAGAGAGGCACCAATTAAAATCACTAGTGATGGAAAACAGAATGAAATATTTAATGGGATTCCTGACTGGGTCTATGAAGGTAAGTGAATCTTGAAGGGCAACAAGAATTGCTTTGTTTAGATTGGTTCTGGTTTTCACAATCCATTTTAAAATATCTGTGATTATACTCTTTTTTTTTTTTT
>VWYP01004159.1:1971-12881 GCA_013400435.1 Pycnonotus jocosus | reverse complement strand
CAAAGAGATGCCATGGGTTCCCACAGAAATTACATATTTTATTTTGAAATAATTTTTAAGAGAAATTGTCCTGTTATCTACATTACCTTACAGAAAAAAAAAACCACCAAACCTTAATTTTGATACTGTCCTTTCTTCACAAAAGATTTTCATCCAATTCTTATTACACAGATATATAGTAAAAGTAAGCTAATACATTCTAAATTATTGACTCAAAGCTAGACTCTGCAAAGCACTGGTAACACTTGAAAAAACTATGCTCAAACTAATTTTTTACTGTAGGGATGAATACAGTTACCCAATATATTACCAGGAACAATGGAGTAAGTGCAGTATTAACATTGCCATGCTTTCTTGAGGTGCTGAAAACACCAGATGCAATCAATATGAATTGACAATATTTCATGTTTCTAAAAAGTCAACAGCTCTTCATGAGATTACAAAAAAGAATTGAGTGATGTGAAATTTTACTTTTAAAAGCAAAGTATCCTTTCATTGTATCTCCATCCTTCCATTCTTGCATATCTGAATTGCTGAAGTAAGACAAAAAAGTGTAGTTTATTTTCCTAAAAAATTCAAGAGGGAATTAGAAACAGAATATTGATCAGAAATTCAATTGGACAGGTTTTATTTCTTTCAAAAATATATGTGCTGCTGAAGGTAAGATCTCTTCTTCTCCAACTAGTTCTGCATAGAGTCGAGAAGAAGAGCATAAAAAAAGTTAATACTTAATCAGTTTGTGTTGTTTACAGCAGAAAGTACTACTCAAATACAAGACTTTCAAAACCTTCTTTCATTTGACTGTATTACTACAGTGTTATCACACTCATTGGGTAACACTGCCCAATTTTATCTCTTTATACTATGAATTTTACCAAATCTCATGACAGCGTCATGTCACTAGCATGACATTATGTTTTGTGAATGTACACATATATATCAGACAAAAGACCTGAGTCTTTGCCCCGGGTCTTAGTGTTTTTGAACGTTTAACAATCCTGCAAATATATAACTATGCTTTCTTCCTACCTTAAAAGAGCAATCATTGGTTGTTTAAAGAAACTGATTCCATATTAAATTGTCTTGAAAGGTAATTTTTCAGTCTGTTACTCTACACACCTTTTTTTCTGTTAAGGCTTTTATAGATGGGTTTTGTTTTTATCGTGCTACCAGTTCTATTGTTTTAAACATTAGAGTTTTTATTGCTTTTGTTAGGCTGTTTCAGTTAGATAATTATGAGAGATATTTAAACTTAATTCTCAGAGTTTGAGTACTGGTTTACACTTAGACTTTGGAAAAAAAAGGAAAAAGGACTAAAACACTTGGTTAGTGGTACTTTTTTATCCAGCTGATTTATTACCATTTGGTTTTTGTTCTGATTCTGTTTAACAGTAGCTTAAAGTTATTCATTTTTGTTGGCTTAGGAAAGCTGAGCTTATCTAGTGAATTTTCAACTCTCTTTTGGTCCTGTGATACCCCTAGTTTCAGGTTGTTCTGGTTTAAGTCTGGTGAAAATCTCACCAAAACAAGTGGAGACATGGGACAAGAATTGAATATCTTGATGACCCAAATCAAGATAACCCTCTTCAAATCCTGATCCTTCACAGAACTCTGAAGTTGCTCTTAAACAATTTTGTGCAGAAAGAGCAGGTAAAAATATCAAGCATACCCAGGAGCATGTAACTACTATGGCATCCAAAATCTATCAGCACTGACTGCACTTTTTGAGCACCTATGAAATAATCTAAAAACTTCCCCTTCTTTTTGTCAGTTGTTTTTCACATATTTTCATTTTTAACTCTAATTTCCATCAGCCTCAATCTCAGTTTCCCACTTATTGTCATAAGCTGCTAGACTGGAACAAAGTTCTATGTGATGCATAACAGAAGAGGAAATCACATAAGGAAATTTGGCTAAATCAAATGTGACGGATCTTAATCCTCGGAGCAGTCCAAGTTCTGGAACATCAGTCATGTTACTCAGTGAGATAGAATGAAAAAACTGACATTATAATCATACTTTTTCTTCTTTTAGGTAGCAGAACAAAGGGTAACAGAAAAATGGGCAAGTGAAGGCATCCTTTCAAAAGAACAGCTTGGTGTCAACACTAGGTGTGACCTATCATTCAGAAAAGCAGAAACACCAATAAAAATTGTTCCCATTTCCAAAACAAACCTTTCTAGTCACTGCAGGAAGATGCCATCTTCTCTCATTTGAGCAAATTTTAAAAGATGATGCCTGTTGTTTTATTTTGTTCTAGCCAAAACTCTGCATTTGGCTACAGACACAGTTAAGAAAATAAAAAATGTAAGTGAGAGTGATAGAATGAATAAGAAATAAGCTCTGTTTGGGAAGCTCGTTTTCTATAGTACAGAGAGCCTTTGCACTCAGTTACACAATGAATTACTTTGAAATACTATGCATCAGATCAAGCCAGGATAATACATTTTAAAATTATACAGACTATAAAACTATTAACAAACCAAAAGCAATTGAACAGATCCTGTATAAATATCAGTTTATATAATCAATTAATATCAGGTCAGGAGATAGCTATTTAGTGCAAAATGCAGAATAACAGCCAGACTAGAGATATTTAGGTGTGTGATAGCAGTGATAGATACTCAGCAGGCAGAGCAGGGAAACTTTTCACACTGCTTGGAGCATCAGGAATATGGACTAACAAATAATCTTATCAGCTTTACTACACACTAAGTTATTTTATGCATGTACACAGTACTGAAGAAGCAGGAAGCTTCCTGAAGGGAGGAAAGATCAACTGATCAATAAGTATGTCTCATACTGACTTCAGAATGGCTCTGACAGACTGATTAAAAACCACTGCTATCCAGACACTGTTACCCCGAAGGACAGTAGCCTGAAAATGAACCTTTGAAGATAGGATAAAAAGGCTGTGGAAGTGTAAGCAGAAGGGATTATCCAGGAGCTGGGAAAAAAAAAAAGATCTGTTTGTCATGCTGATTAAACTTGCAGCAATGCATATGATTCCAAATCCATTAAAAAGCCAATAAAGCAAGAACACATGAATGAATAATATAATATGCACAATTGACATCAAAGTTCATTGTTACTTCACTATCAATGAAATGCACCGTGAAGCTACCTCTTCATGCTGCACAGCAGGTATTGTTTTGGAACCACTATCAAGGGCAGCAGATTCAAGGATCATTGCTTTAATGCATCACAAATTGTGTTACAACTTGAAAGTGAAAATAGTTCCTCTTTGCTTCCACTGTATTCCACAATAGACTGAGGAAGGTAGAACCAGAGAATGTCTAACGAATATTAAACGTGTTCCAACAGTATGTTCCAAGATACTATGCACTATTTACATGTCTCACTGCCACTTTCTCCACAGTTATCACGTTATTCCAGTGAACCTTAGTTTCCATTCATGCCCTAATCACCATTTATGATCAAGAAAAGACGAGGAAAGACGTAAAAATTCTGTTTCTTCCACTGCTATGGAGGATAACATCAAGACAATTCTTCATATGTAGTTAAAACTAAAAATTAAATGTAATCTGTGATTTTATATTTAATACTGAATCTCTCAATTACAGGCAGAAGGAACCTCTTAGGGACCTTTCAATACAAACATAATATTTTGTGTGAGAAATAATACAAAAAGAGCAATTGAAAACACTATAGATATTTAACCCTTTGCCTTTTCTCATAGTTTCTGTTACCCATACACATTATATAGTCTCATATATACTGTGTTCAAATACATATGTCACTTTTTAAATAAACTCTGCAAGTTGTGCTTCACTTACATCAAGTGTTCATCAGATAGCACAACTGATGCAATGAAAATTAGTCCTACTGTACATTCACCCCTGTTCTACAAACATGACTTCATTTTAAGATGCAGGACAGAAAAATGATCTTAGTAAGTCTTTAAAAAAAACCACTTACACTGTCAAACGTTTAATGCATTTAATTTTTCCTGTATTTTTTTCATCACAGAAATGAGTTAGTACATAAGTTAGAAGAAGAAAAAAAAAAAAAAAAAAACCCAGACCAAAACCAGAAGTAAGATCCCACTGAAAAACTGAAAATAACTTTAAATAAAACTTCTTTTAGACACACTGTAATAATAAGGCTTTTACTGTGGTCAATTCTCCATCGTAAATCCTATCTGGAGCTATTTATATTTACATTAACCTCAAAAAAAAATTGAAGAATCAGCACCTGTTGAAAAAAGTATTCAAGATACAGCTAGTCTGGGAAAAGGATATGGTGCAGAGCTGTTTAGCAATAAATATTTATGTCAGGGCATCAAGGTCAGCACAGCTGTTGCAAAGTGATGTTATATCTGCTCATGAATGTCACTGCTTTGAAAGTAGACTGTGCATCTGCACTGATTTCAGCTTCTGGGCAAGTATGTCTTGGCTTTGCTGTACTTTAAGTGCTCTTTTGGGTAACATGGACATAATTCAGGCAATTCCCAGCCAGGAACTTGAGAGAAAAAAATTAAAGCAGCCTTACAAAACCTTTAATGGGTTTCACACTTCTACCTACTTTTCATGCACAATGGAGGACCACATTCTCAGAAGAAAGAATGCCAGAGGCATCAGCAGTGTATTCATACCCTAATGCTTGAAAGCAGTGCTTGATAAACCACTTTATAACAAGTCTAAGGTATTCATACAAGGGCTCAGATTAACCTGTTAAAGACAGGAAGGATAATATGTGGATTAAATGCTGTACAAGGAGTAAATATTAATGTTGGAAATACATAGCATTTTTAGCTGAAACCATTGAAAATTTAACTCACCGAACATAATAAACAGGCTTTTTCAGCAAATTTCCTAAGACAGGTGTTTAAAGGAATGGTTGTTATTTCCTTTCCAAAAGAAGGAAGACTTATTATAACATATAGAAAATGTTCTGATGAAAACACACAGAAGAAAATCTAACTTTTTTAGAGTTCTTCACAGAATTTCATCTTATGTGAAAAGAATCCTTGCATCACCAGGTGCTCTCAATGTTGTATTTGAAGCATTCTGAAGAGGAAAATATTACAAAAGATGAAATATTTCTACGGTTGTAAAAAAAAAACAGAGAGATTTTGTATAAAGGGCCAAAGAAGTAAAATATGAAATAGAGGTAAAATAATATTTATTTGTGTACATGATATATTGCTATACTAAAAATAAATTCTAGAACAGATTCCCTGTATTATTTTGCATGATTAATGGAAGTGTATCTCAATAATATCTGATGAACACTTGACTTTATAAATTTTGATTCTTCTAAGGAATTCAGTAAATTTTATGCCTATTTTTTTCTCTGCATATATATATGTCACCCTTTTCTCATTCTCAGTTAAAATTAGCCTGGTCAAATTTAGCCATACACTAGAGAAGCTTAGATTGTCCATCCACAGAAAAATTTGAATTTGGTTCTTTCACATCTAAGACAATAATAACCAAATAATGAGAAATGCTCATATCCAGTTCTGATGACCTTTCAAACTGATCTCAGTTATGATGGCCAACTGGTCCTTTTTTGTTTTACAGTAAATCTTTGATGCAATAGAATATGTTTAATTTATTGAAGAATAATTAAATTCTCTGAGATGAAGAGGAAATCTGTGCTCAAACATTAATGAGGAAGACACCACCAAGAAAAAAATACTTACCTATTGTGTTTTTAAATATAAATGTGTGTCTGTGGGAGGTTTTAGTTGTTTGGGTTTTTTACCCTATATAAATATAGCTATTATGGCAGCCTTAGCTATGTACACAAAGACACACAGACACACATATATACACCTCACATTGGGATGGGGACTGAAATAGAGAAAAGCACAATGAGAACATTCATGTGTCAAGATAAAGCCAGGAAGAATACTTACCAATAACTGTTAGAGGCAAAAACAACTCAACTTTGGGAAAAATATTTTATTGTTTGTTTAAACAGATCCGATTAGCAGAAAGCAAAAAGACAAGCGTAACACCTTTCCTCTCTCCCAGGCTCACCATCATTCTGTCACTCCAAGCAATACTACCACCCTCCCCATCTTTATGGCACTACATCCCACAGATTTTTCCTCTGCCCCAGTGAGGGCTCTCCATGGTCTGCAGTTCTTTTAGGAATATCTCACTGCAGTAGTGTGGATGTTCCATAGGCTGCAGTCTGGGGATTTACTCCGCCATGAAACACTTCTTGCTCCTGCTCTGGCCTCGGTGTTTCTTTCCTCTGTTCTTTATCAGAGTTTTTATTCCCTGCTCTTAGCACCACAGAATGTTTTCTGTCCTTTTTAAAACATGATTTCTTAGAGGCCTCACTAGCTTTGCTGATAATCTTGGCTTCAAGGAAGCAGCTGTGTCCAGCACATGGCGTTCCCTGTCCTCTTCCCACAGAAGCCACCCCTGCAGCTGCCCCTGCTCTGGCTACCTCACCATGGATACCCAGAACGGATACAAGCAATTGCTTTTACTATAATATTGCAAATTATTGTCTCCCTGGAAGGATAAATCTCATAGAAAATATCTGCAGTTTTGGCAGCTAACATCAGCCCTTCAGGAAACCAGAGTTTTTGAAGCTTGGGCAAGACAGAGGCATAGAACTATTTCATTGGAAAGTGAGAAGAAAAATTAATTTTGCATTCTTATTTCTGCAGATTAAATGAAACTACTTTCATGCTACAACATGTATTAAGATGTTTAAGATTCTGTCACTGATGTTCTTAAGCACTAAGTTTACAATTTTTTTAATAATTGACTTTAGAAAAACTATGAAGTTGTTAAAAGTAGATTGAACTTGTATCTGTTCAGTGGTTCAATCTGGTGTTACAGGTAAGTGAGCTACCTGGTACTGAACCCCGCAAGGAATAGCTTTGGGTTATTTACAGAGTATTAAAAAAACCCACAAACACAAAGTAGGTGAAATCTTTCATTAACTGACCTTCAACTTTAAAGTGCTTGTATAAAAATGTCTCTGTAGTTTCTCCTCTAGTTTTCCCAAGATTTTGGTCTGGCGTTATAGCCACATATGTTCCAAGATTTTAGTTTGGCTTTGCTTAGAGTTACAGCCATGCTAGAAGCTAGTGCACGATTTCGAATTCTGTAGGATTGCACAATAGTAAACTCTGACCAACACTGATACATTAAGGATCAACAGCTCTACCATTTTAGGATTTTACTGTGTAGTGCAATATTTAATTAATTTATTTGATAACTGCATTGCGTTATCCTTTGTGGCTACAGTGTGGCACAAAGTGAATGTTAGGTGGGACAACAGGAGAGTAAAGAAGAGATGCTGGAGTGAGAAATCTCTTTTTGTACTGAGTTGCAGAAATAATATTGAAAACATATAACTAGTGTTTTGGTTCACAGCTGGGACCAATAAAAGCCTGTGAAGAATTTCTCTAAATTATACTATCCTGTGGGGTGCCAAGGAAATGTTGTTTCTCATTTAAAACAAATAGTACCCCCTACTAACATATCCCTAATCAGGCAAACAACAAAGGAATTAAGTAGGTCATTTCCATACATATGACTGTTTCTTTTATGAAATGTAGTTCGCCAGAATTTCAGAGCTAATTGATTTAGAGGAGTTCATGTTTGTATATTTTTTCAACCTTGTAACAAATTCCAATGCTTCTGTTTTAAGCAATTCCATTTCTTATTGCATCATTTAAAAATTACAATATTGAGTGCTCAATGTGTGTTCTATTAGCATTGCAAAGCAATGGGTTTTGCCTATAAAAGAAGACAAAGTGTTTTGTCAGATTCACAGTTAATAGCACATATGCCAAGGATATTGTTCATAGCATAGAAGCTATGTCACAATTTTCTGCAGAATCAATTGTTCTCATCTTCTACTTCAAAATTTGTATGAGTATCTCTAAATTCAGAATATTTGTTTTAAATGCCGTTTACTCCACCAAAAATTAAAAGAGGATCTTAAAGTTGCTTCAAGGCTTTGGTCAAGAAATCTTTACTCAATTGTTTACGGGTTTTCATCTCATACAAATTAAATCATTCAAATTAAATGTGTAGATACGGCATGAAATGCCCGGTACATAGGGCAAATATTTCATAGTTTTCAACTTAATATCTAGAAGATAAGCACCTTTCTTAGGAACCTGTTATTTCCCCTGCCTGCTAAGGACATATGAAAATGCATTCATTTAATTCCAACTGGGTATCCAACCACTGAAATACTGAGAAAACTCAGAATAAAGAGAAAAAATCCCCCCATTCCTCTTTATATTTTATAATGCTGTTTAGATTCAAAGGTGTCTAAATCACCATAGTGTTCTTTCCTTCCATTCCCATTACATAATAATTTCCTAAAGAATACCAAAGAGAAATGATCTGGGATTTTTATAGACTAATTATTAATTATCAGGGTATTTATGGCATGTATTACACAGGATAAAGACTGCGTTGCTCAGCTCGTTCAGGAATGGTAATGATTTCAATTAAAATGAGTCCTTAACACTCACACTTATTCAATTTACACCACAGATCCCAGGAGTACATCTGAAAGCTTTAAATAGTACATACTATATATATAAGTGGGCAGTAAAGAGATTTTACCACTGTTTTAGCAATTTCATGGCTATGTTTATGGTTGAAGGCGAGTTATATATAACATATATGTGGTTCCATAATTTGTCATTTTAAAGCAATCCTTGTTCAAAACCTAAACTAATCTGCAGTGATTTCTAATTATACAAGGCTGAGCTGCAGGTATTGTGATACTTGACTAAACACTTCATTCGAAACTAACTGATGCTAGGATGAATTGTAATGAAGAAGCAGTAGTCCTTCTTAAAAACCATTAGCTGTTTTGGGAACCATTATCACAGTTCAAGCTGCCATGCTTCACAGTAGAGCAAGTACCAGTCATAAATCATATAACTAGAGCAGCATTAGAAACAGGATAAGAAAACATTGGTGTAAGTATTTTCAATACTTTCTTTTCATTCCAGGTTTCATTTCTGTCCTTCCGCTGGTCCTAGCACAGTGGCTGTATAATTATGCATGTTGGTCTGTGATGTAAAAAAAAATTAGAATCCAGGCAAATTTAATCAATTTTGTAGTATACAGTCTCTCAAGTGGACTTCTGCCTGTTTCTGTTTACGATGCAAATGAATAGATAAATCTGACATCTTGATAGAGGTACAGAGACGTTCTCAAAATAGGTTTAAGTGCAACAGTTGTTCAGCACATTACGGTAATGTTATCTAAAGCTACATATTTAATTAAAGTCTTTAACAGTATCTTTGCCAAGAAGACAGGTAATAAGCTTTTCTTTATTTTGTAATAAGATTTTTTCCAAGGTCTCCAACATGTACTGTTTTTCAACATTTCCCTTCATGTGTGCATTATCTTTCACTTACATCAGATGAATGAAGTGCCTTAAATAGAAATGAAGTCAGTAATTTATCAAAAAAATACAATCAGAAACATGACTAGGAGTTTGACTCTAGAATGCTAATTCAAACAAAAGGTATACAAAATGTAGCATCTTAAAAATTCATTTTAAAGACTGCAAGCAGCTTAGATGAATTTATCCTTATTCACCTACCCTCAGACAGCTGTGTTTTGAATCCCATTCTACACAGTAGATATTTGAATTGAAACAACAGAAGTTGCATCAGAAGTTGTAAACAATGAAAAATTCCCTAAATAACTTAAATTACAAAGGCATCTGCATAATTAATATTGTGAGTATTGTATAATAGTAATTCCTTGGAGGGAGATTATCCCCAAGGGAATTTTTTTGTTTTGTTTTGGGTTTGTTTGTTTACTGAGTTTTTTTAAGCAGAAATAAAAATACTTTCTGGGAAAGAAAAAAAAAAAAGTGAAAATATGTGAAAATAAAGAAATTTTGAAGAATACCAGCAGACATTGCAGAGACCTGGTTAGCCAGAGAGGACATGTAAAGGAGACATATTTTGAAAAAAGAAGAAGAAAGAACAACAGGGCAATGGGGAAAGAAGAAAGAAGGAAAAAAGTAAAAAAGCAGTTAGTGAGAAAGGCTAAAAGATACCTCCTAATAACTGGAATTAATATAGTGGGGCTATGACACATTAAAGGCCAAGGAAAGGTCAGTTTCTAGGAGGCTTGTTCATGAACTGCTATTTTTTCTTCTTGTTTTTCCACTATAAGCCTCTCGTAGAAGAATCATATTGCTCCTACTTCTGGTTGTCATAACAAATGAAAAACCAAAAACTACAACAAATGTGGTTAAGTGGATTCAGAAGAAATTTTGGAGCATACAGAAACAATGTCAATATCCTCCTTTACTTGTCTCACACATCAGTGTTTGTCTGTCTAACAGGTAATGAATTCAGTTGTGCAGCTTGAAATTCACAAGGTCAAAGTGAAAGCAGTGCATTTCATATATCACACCATCAGTGCAAATTTCAAAACTGCTGAGGAAAAGGGAGGGAAAGGAAAAAAAGAGAAAAAACAAAAGGAAACATTAAGATATCTTAAAACCAATGAGAAACACAATGAAGAAAAGAATAAATGTGAGAAAACAATTGGGTGTGTTTAATCTCCGCATTCCCTCTCTCCTTTTTCTCTCTTGCAATAATGATAAATTGGTAAAGAAGAATTAATTTTAAAAAAATAGATTCAAAGACACATAAGAAAATAGACAAAGAAAACAAAATATACAACAAATAAAAGAAAAAAGAGAAATAAAGGAATACTATATGATTAAAGGGTTAGATGAAATATTAAATTAACAAGATGAGTAAAATCAGAACGATAAAGGCAGCATTTTTTAAAAGGGATTTCTATTGCCTTAAAGTCTGTGCATATCTTCAAAGAGAATGAAACTCTATCACTGAAGACATAAAGTTAAACTTTGGAGAACAAGAAAAATGTATATCGTTTTTCTGGGAAAAAAAAAAAATT
>VWYP01004153.1:0-10731 GCA_013400435.1 Pycnonotus jocosus | reverse complement strand
CCTTACATTCAGGGCCAACCTTTTTTATGTTACTGTTTTGTCCACAAACCTAGGGGTTGCTCCATAGAAGACTTGAGAAACTAATTTTAACAATTTCTCAAAGTGAGCTTTTAGTTTCATGAGAGCTTTCTGTCATATTATTTTACTGAAGTCTAAGGTCAAGTTAGGTTTATAGAATGAAAACTTATTTTCATATCCTCAGTGGGAAAAATAATTTTGTAGTTTTCATGCTGTGGAAGAGAGAAATTTTTGGTAAATGGAGCATCAAGTCAGGATTCTTACTGAAACAGAAATACTAAATACTAGAAGGAATCTTTGAGACAGTATTTGAGACAATCAGAAATGTTTAGGTAAACTAGATAATGGGAAAAACAGAAAAGTGTTTTGGGATCTGAAAAGTTAATAAGGTGTCAACAGTTCACCTGCCTACTGGATGTTAATTAAATGTTGATGTCTGGGCTACATAAGCAGTAGTATAGTTCCTGAATTGCTTTGATTTGTGGCCATTTCTAGAGATGATGTGGGCAGAAGGAAGTAGGTATTTGAAAAAATAAAGCTGTACAATAGCTGTTTTATTAAAACAACAATAATTGTTTTATTCTGTGTAGAATAAAAGTAGAAGGAAGCCCTGCAAGAGCAGATGGTTGCTAAATACACAGTGGGAGGGTAATAAATAGTTTCACTCTTATAAGCTTAAAAGAATAATTACAGTACTAAAAATTGGTTGTCCTCTTTTTTGGGCTTTATCATGTATTTGTAGGGATTATGAGAGTGAAATATCTTCACAAAAATTGACTTGAGAACCTGTTTTTGAACTTGTTGCATGTTTTCTGCTGCACATAAGTGGGATTTGTTTGACTAGTTTATGCCACCTAGTATTCATTATATTGGCTTTAATATAACACGAGTGCCGTGCTTATATGTTCTTTCAATTACTTTGACCTGTCATTTTATGCACAATTTGACAAATTGCTGTTACTCAGACTTTATGCTTGTATTTACAAGAAGTTGCTGAATTAGATTTTAATGTTAAAAAGCAAGTAGCATTAGTAACTTCATCAATATTAGTATATTAAGGTAAAATTCACTTGTGGGCTCAAAAATAATTTTCACTGTGACCATATGAAGCTGTATTCAGGTACAAACCTAGTAGTTCTCTCACTGCGGAAGAAAACTTGCAGTGAATAAAATATGAGAGCTGCTTAAGCTTGTCAGTGTTTCCTGGGTTTTTTCTTACAGTTTTCAAAAAGTAATGGATTTTATTGTTAAAGTGCAAGCCGGTTGGAGAAACGCTGATCCAAGTTACACATGTATCCCAGCCAGCCTTTTCTGTGGTTTTCCCTAGAATGGTATCAGTTATGTGCCACATAATTTTCTGTCTTGTTCTTAACAGATACTACTTTCAGATACTTTAACAATATGTGGTATTAATGAAATAATAACTTTTAATTACATTGCAATCACATCTCCATGCCTTCGGGTGCAGCATTGACAAAGTGTAAAACAGGAGTTCATCTGCATTTCCTAGTGCAGAATGGAAGGAGCTATGATCTGGATAACACTTTTTTTTCCCCATTTTGGGCATGGGATTCAACTATCAGAAGAGTCCTCAGTGTGCTTAGAACAACAGTGGAGCTAGGGTTCAAGCAAAAATTTTGTGAATATTCGTAAGATATTTTCAGTGCAAGACCATGGAGACATTCACAGCCACTTGCTGGTCATCAGCTTTCGTTTATCTGATCACTGGTCTACTGGTTCCTCTAAATTTTTGTGCCATCTGATACACTGTAGAGCTTCATTAATTCCTCCATTTTTTCTAAATGTTGTTTCTGACATTTTGCAAAAAGAGATCTCTATGAACATATGCCTTTTGAAACTTTTTTTTTTTAAGTTTGTCATACTTCTTGTAGTTATAAAGGGTTGTTTCATACAGCACACCTTGGAAGAAAGTTTTTTTGGGTTTTTTTTGTTTGTTTGTTTGTTTTTCTTTACACATATAGGTTTCAATACAAAGAGACAGATTATAGCTAGTGAAATTTAGGTGGAAGATAATTTCCTGTTTTAAGTCACTTTCCATTCCTGGCCAGTCTCTGATTTTCTCTTCATCTGATGTATTGATAACCTTCTTCTGTTACTCTTAGTGTTCTGTCCCTCCCATCCAGGATACTTCACCAATCTTCTTATGAACTATCAGTGTTTTCCCCTTAAGTAAATGACATGATATTTTATTTTTCTTTTCTCTACATCAACAATTATGTTAAATACTGTGCAAAAATATAAGTGTGAAAATAAATATTCAAATCTGAAGAAGAATTAGTTTTTCTATTGACCTATTGGTCTCAGGAAAAAAAGAAACAAATGGAGTTCTAATTCTGGGTTGTAACTGATGCAAGCTTTGTCTAAAATGGCCACACAGGCAAGTTTTACTTGCTTGATTTCTTATTTTAGACTAGATATTTGGAAGAAAGCATCTTCAAAAGCATGTTCTTATCTATTCTGCTTCCCTTTCTCATGTGTGTCATGCATTTCATATTGGATTATATAGAGAAAGACTTTTTACCCCTTATGTGAACTCATGCTTCCTGTGTGAGATCACTGTAGCTGAAGGGACTTGATTCTCCTGCTGTTGCACCTCTTTTTTGGCTATGGCTACTGATGAGCTTTGTCATCCTTCTTTTGCTGAGCAGGAGGTCTCATTGCAGTAAAATCATGGGGTATTAGTTATGTTGCTTTTTGTAGGCTTAATCTCCCCCTTCCCCCTTTGTTGATGTGACTGAGCTTTGAAAATATTTCTTCCCTGTGATGGATAAACTGAGGGTGTAATCTCCGGTCCTTAAGCAAGAGGGGTATTTATAGCCCATGTAGTGTTTTTCTGCACAGGGGACACTGCAGGAAATGAAAGCTGTACATGAAAGGTGTGGCTCTCAGAACCAGAAACCATCTCATAGTGCTCTGCAGATAAACTTGCTTTAAAAAGGGTGGCCTGAAGTGAGACTTAACAAAGTGCTTGGGTCAGATCAGAAATACAAGTACATAGCACCTTAGTGCCACATCATGTGGGTTTCATGTCCTAAAATTCCTAGGTTTCTCTGGGATTGCTGGCAGGTTGTTCCTTGCCCGAGGGCAGGAGACACTGGGCTCTTCCCTGCAGAGCATGTTGTCTTTTCCTTTTGGGCCAGACCACTGGAATGTTTGTGCATGTGGCAGCAGTTTGGATCTGTATACTGGAAAACAGTGTTAAGTGTTGCTACCAATTTAATAAAGCATTTCAGGTTCTGGCTGAAAGATAAGGGAGTTACAGGTAATGCAATAGTGCTGTTACAAATAGTTGTGCTTTATTCTGAAAGTTATACCTAAGATAAAACTCTTTCGAGCTCTCCTAGTTAAATCACTAGATTAAAAAAAAAAAAAGAAAAAAAAAAGAAAAAAAACCACCAACAAAACCCCAGCAGTTACAGACTAAGATAGTTCTTGGTTTTCTAGAAACAAATCATTGAGATTTCCTTTCCAACAATACTTCTGAAGCACAGATAAAATGGCTTCCTGTCCCAGGGTTTCCTGTATCCATGGCAACCTGACTTTAGGCACTTCTTTCTTAGTTTCCTGAACAAACTGTTGCAAACCCTGGGGCAAAAATGTGAGTGTTGTAGTACACGGCAGTACTGCCTTCGCAAAGGTTTCACGAATGAGTGTAGTTGGTCAGCTTATAACATAGTCCAGTGGACTGCAAACAGCAAAATAACAGAAATAATGAACTTCAGATTTGGGGTAAGTAAATGCTTCTATTTATTTTAAATGTAACTCAGCTTTATAAAAATAAAATTCAGATTGTAAATGAGCTGTCAGTAAAAGGTTACTGGTTTACAGTTGGCATTTCTACCTGAATGCTTTTGAAACATTTCTTAGTGATGGTTAACTATACAAAGTAGTTAGTATATAGCATTTTTAATTTAATAGAAGCTGTTATTTGGGCAGCTTAGATGCTTTAATGCTACAGCCAATAAAATATTTTCTGGCAGCATATTTGTTTAATTGTCCATTTATTTTGAAAAATTTTTTGCAATGTAGTCCAGTTAGTAAGTTGAGGTTTTAAACTGCTTGCTTGGCATGAAAGAATATGTGAAATACCAATCTTGAGAGAAATATTAATATTTTAAGACTGTACACATAGATTCAAATAATTATTAATAATTTATATATATGTAATGAATATACTTGAATTAATAATATTTATATACTTCTCTTTATCTCTACTAGTGAAGTCAGAGATGATTAAGAAGGCCAAAGACAGGGATATGTGTGTTCTGCAAAGTTCTCCACCTTGCCCAGGAGCATTCCTATATCTATTTAATTGTTTTCTTTTGTTGCTGCTCCAGAAGGAGGTTTTTGGCTGTCCATCTGCTTGTCAGCTCTGCACAGGGAGACAAGTTAGCTGTCGTAATGCAGGGCTTTCGAGCATCCCTTGGAACCTTCCAAAAACAGCAATTCTTGTTTACCTCAGTGGAAATAATATATCACATGTCACTCCAAATGATCTAAGAGACCTCCAGAAGCTTGCTGCACTCCACATGGATAACTCCAGTATTTTGTATGTGCACCCAAAAGCTTTTGTGGAACTCCCCAGACTGTGCTACTTGCATCTAAATAGCAATAATATTAAACGCCTGGATCCAGGAATCTTTGAAGGCCTTTCCAACCTTCATTGTTTATACCTTCAGAATAATCAAATAGCTTTTCTTCCCAGAGGACTATTTAGTGATCTTCTTTCTCTTAGATATTTAACACTTCAAAAAAATCGTCTCAGTGTCCTTGGAAGTGGGACTTTCTGGGGAATGATAAGTCTCCAAACACTAAACCTAGCAAATAATAAGATTTCACGGATATCAGATTCAGCATTTCATCATCTTGAAAGTCTTGCAAATTTGTTTCTTGAAGGTAACAACTTAACACTTGTGCCGTCAAATGCTATTGGAAGGCTCAAAAATCTTGAAAGACTTTCTTTGTCTCACAATCCCATTGGATCAATTCAGCCTTTTGCATTTAAGGGACTTAACAAGCTTAGATATCTGTCTTTGAAAAATGTCAGGCTAAAGTGTGTTGCTGTAAATGGATTTTTTGGATTAAACAACCTTAGCCAGCTAATCTTAAGTTATAATGATTTAGAAAATATAAATTCCAGCACTTTTACTCTATTGAACAATTTAATGTATCTACAGCTAGACAGAAATAAAATAGCCAGTATTGACAATGGTACCTTTGAAAAAATGGGACAGTCACTTAAAGTACTCAGTTTAGCATTTAATAATATCACAGAGTTACAACCTGAAGTGCTCAAACCCTTAGTATCTTTAACTCATCTGCAGGTATATTCTAATCCTTGGAACTGCAGCTGCAAAGTGCTTCCATTACTTAATTGGCTAGCATCATCTTCTGTTTCTGCAAAAATCCACTGTCAGAATCCCCAGAGCATGCGTGGTAGACCTTTGCAGTATATGAAGTGGGCTTGGTTTTCAAAGTGCCTTGGCCCCACTGCCAGCCCGGGCTCTGCCCTGAGTCTGGGATCCTTCGGGGTGCGTCGGACCAGCGCTACCACTCTGCTGATGGCCTGGCATAAAGGGAGCAGGCACAACACACTGGAGCAGTTGGTCACTGCAGAAACTGAGGATGTGGCTTTCTGGGAAGGAACTGCAGCTTCGTCTTCTACCCCACTGCCTTATGAGGAATATGCTGTTGAAATGCCATCACAGGCAGCTACAGTGTTACCAACATTACCAGTGCAAATAGCAGCAGGAACTATACCTACTAATAGAAATGTAGAAGAAGAATGGTTGTTTACTACAGATCCTGCTCCTGTATCATTAAAAACAACCCTGATTTGTACACAACAGGTTGAAAAGCTGAATCAAGCTTTTGACATTTTACTAGCTTTTTTCATTCTGGCTTGTGCTGTTATCCTGTTCTTAACCTGTAAAATTATTCAGTGTAGGCAGAGACTAAAGGCTCTGGAAAACTCAGGGGAAAAGAGTATAGAATATTACGGCTTTTATCAGCCTGGCAGATACAACATAAGTGACTCAGTGCAGTCTCTAACTCGGAAATCAGTGGAACATTCAGAACTGGACCAAATAAGGCTGCTCAAGAGACCAGCATCAGAAAGTCAGGCACAGGTCATCCTGTTCGAACATTCATCATTGTAATTTATCTCATTTGACTTGGTGTTAACTGTGACATGAAAGGTCAAGAAATCAAGAACTCGATTCTGTAAAAATAGCCCCACTTATTAAAATCAACTGCTTAATAGAACTGTGGAGAATGGCTCAATTTGGGTTCTGCATCACCATCTGCTTACTGAATGTTTTGAAGTTTATTATTTTGTTATGTAACTTCTATCTAACATGGACAGGTTTATTAACCTCAGTCCCTATTTGTGGTAATCGTTCACCTAAACTCAAGTATACATGCAGTATAAAGTACACTTTAATTTATTTTGCAGTACTTAATGATGTAAGTTCCTATAGAAATTCCATAGCTATTGTGAAGCAAGCAAAACATCAGTTCTTAGTAGAATCACGAAGCCAAGAAATCGTGAGCAATCAGAAAACAGTTTCATGTTTTTATTGTAATAGAGTTTTTACTCTTCCTCTATTAAATAAAGCACAGTGGAAAAAAGTACATTTACAGCTAGCATGTTCAAACTCTTGAGTAAGAGAAAAATTTCAAACTATACAAATTCTATTCATGCCTATAGCATACTGTAATATACAAAGCTGTGTGTTCAGTCTGTGTAAAGAATATATTAAAGTGACTTTTTTATTAGTGTGTATCTGTACAATTTCATTAAACCCCAAATTGGAGTTCAGAAAAACTAAATTTGATGAAATTTACCAAAATTTAATGACCAAATTTATTATGGTTAATAATTGTCAATAAAAGATCATCACCTATATTATCTATGTAGTAATATTTTGAGGGACCTTTTTAGCTTGATAAGAGGTACAAATTGAAGAAATACACTATACCATAAATACATAATGTTAAATTAATGGCTGAAAACATTTACATATTTGGTTTATATTTGGAGATGTCAGGTCAAGGTATGTGTTCTTAGTGAAGGTTTCATCTTCAAAATAGAGAGATTTTCCTGTATAGTTTGCATTTAACTTTTTACTTCTATTTCAAATGTTGGTGTTCTGTTGTTGTCAGGTTATGTCTAGTATGCTATAGCTTTATTTTCAATCTGAATTTCTGTGATTTTTGTTTTTCTGTTTGTTATTTCAGTAATTCAAACTTTATTCAGGAATTTAAAGTCATAAAACTATGTTCCAAAACTATATGTTCCAAATAGTCCAGTATTGTAAAAATTTTAACATAGTCTTGTAGATACTGTTTGTCTTCTCCAGGCCTGTGCCCTAGAGATTTCAGCTGTGTTGTTTATAAGTTACACGGTTTACAGTTAGACCATTTTCCTCAAGGAAAAGTGGGAAACAATGCTTTATTAGACTTTCCTCCATGGTGTTGATGTAAATTGTGTAGAAGTGTGTTACTGTTCCAGGCTCCAGCCTGGAGCCTGTGGCATTCTCCAGCTGAGCCAGAACTGCCCTCAGCATTTTTGTTCTACCCCCTCTCTTTCCTGCTGGTGTAACTCCTGTGCATATCCAGCCTGTGCACGTCCCAGTCATCCTGTTTGTCCATCTGCACTTATTTTCCAGAAGGGAAAAATCTATTATCTGCTACCAGGACATACGTAAATCTTGACTGCACTGAGTGGGTGTGAATTTGCAAGTGTGACTTGATTGTTGTTTGTTATTAGTATAATGAAATAATACTGTATTTGACTGTAATTTACTTTATCATAGATGAAATACTTCAAGGGAACACAAAATTCAGCTTCTTGGACAAAAGCTTAAACTGCTTAGTATTGCTTGAGTAGAAGCTATTTTTTAAATAAATTTTCTAACTTAAGATCAGATGTTAAATATAATGGGCAAATGCTTTTAAAAAGGGAAAACACTGGCTATAATTTATGCACTTCTTTCCAGAGGCTAATTCATTGCAGTCTCTTCCTCTTTAACCCATTTTTTTTTACTTTCTGCCTCTCCATGTAATTCCTTGTGATAAATATTTATTTTAGTAACAACTGCACAATCAATGGTTGCACTATAGTAGGTTCAGCAATTGTGTGCTATTTCTAAATTTTTAATTTTACATGGACACCTTCAGAAAGAATGGATTTCAAATGCAGTAGAAAGTAGTTAGGTTCTTCTTGCTGGAAATGCTGCTATGCCTTTGTTACAGAGGAGTTTTGGTAGTGCACAAAGGTTAAAAACTGAATAAACCTAACTGTCAGTTCTCAAAGAAATCTGGTAGGGAGCAGCTCTGTTATTTTAGGCTCTGGTTTCCACAGCTGCTCTTTACAGAAAGGCATGAGAGGTTCTCTCTGTCTCTTTTTCACTGGCAAGCTGCTGTGGGAGTTGTTTGCCAGGTATGAGTCTCACCATCTGTAGTGGTGGAACATGAAAGGAAACTAGTGTCGCAGCTGTTTGTGCAGCAGAGAGTTAGAGCAGTTGAAAGCCATCCTTTGGAGTGGAGACATCCTCTGATATCCAGCTTGCCAACACAGGGATTAGACTAACAAGGCACTGAGAGATTTATTATGCAGTTGTGAGGGAAGTGCCTTTAGCAGTCAGTATCTTTTGTATTTAAATGTTTGCACCAGGAAACCAACCCCTTTCACGTACACGTGTGGTTCATATGTTTATTAAAATCATTAAGGAATACATTAGAAACCTTAGTTGAGTGCCCTCATGAAGCAAAGGGTGCTTCATGAAGATCAGGTTCATGGCCAGTCATAGGACACCCCTGGAAAGATTGTCTGATTGTCTTAGCTGCTACTTCACTGCTTTAGGAGCTCCCTGCAACTGTGAAGCTCCTAAGGGGTGTGTATAATAATCATTTATGTCACTTACAGTATGTGCAGAATAATCTCTTTGTCCTACTCCACCTCTTTCTTTGGCTAATGAGATAAAAATAGTTAATTAGGGTTTCTCAATATGTACACTAGTAAAGATGGGAAATCAAACTCTTCTTAGTGTTCACTGCTTCAACATGGTGAATGTAGAAAAGGAAAAAAAAGGGGTTTTTTTCATATAGATTTTTTTTCTCCTTTTCTGATATGCAAAAGGGGATATACAAAGTAGAAACAGAGTCCATTTTATTTAAGCACCATTAAACATATGTCAAGACATGTTCTAACATTATGACAGAGCTTTGCCTGCAGTGGTTGGCTATATAATTGGAGTAAGAATTGTGAATTTTTGCATAAAACCTCAGGATAATAAATTGTACAGATAGCTTTGTGTATTAGAAATTATAGACAGAACAAAAGAAAAACCTTACCTTTTTATTTTCAGCACAGATATGGTCTTTTTTGTCCTTTGCAAAGCTTTTATTTGCTTATCTAAAAACATAGGCAAACTTTGAAATAGAAGTTTTGAGATTATTCATGTGGAAGCTGCCTTGAATGCTAAATTTTGTTTTCTTTATTGCTAAGGTGAATTTTATTAACAGGCAGCATAAAATATCCTTTCTGTAATAATAAAAAAAAAATGTAGTCATTTTATCTTTGAAACTCAGTTATGGAGTGTTTTAGGGCCTAGTTGTGTGCCTTTTCCTGCATACCAAAAGAGGTTTTGTCCTAATAATTTAGGAAGCCTGGGCAGATATAAAACCAGTTAGAACCTGATGCTTTTGTTTGTTTTATTGCTAATCTGGATTGTGTGCAATTCAAGGGGGGAACTGCTTAAATGGTGCCTTCCTTCAGGTTTAAGATTTTAGTATGAAATATATTAACTGTTATGTTTTGAAAATTCATCTGAATACAGCATTTGTCTTTGAATCCACTCATATGCCTTCTCTAATTATTTCTTGAAATAAGCAGGCTAATTTTAGTGTCTTTGAAAAGGTATTACATTGAGTGGCATGGCTTGTTTTCTCATCTATGAAAATAAGGCCTGATGCCTTCATTTTATATCGCCACTGAACTTTGAGGCTTCTTTTTTTAAAGCATGAGTCTGTGGTGTCTTTATTTTTCACCAGCATGTGTCTTGTGTTCTAGAAATAGTTGCACTGTTTAATGACTCCATACTTGGTAAAATTTTAGTGGGTCTTTGGTAGAAGGAAACTGTATGTTGCATTTAAAAGGAAAAAAAAAAGCAAGGGGAGGGGGGAAAGAAAAGGTATTCTATTTACTGAGAGCTGCAGGCAAATTACATTTTGAAAGGTGTTCTACATTCTTTGTTTTCCTTAAAAAAACCCCAAAACCTGAAGACCAAAAACTGCCAGGAATCTTCCACTAAAGAAAGACGTGAAATACTATTTCTCATTTATGTCATAAAGTAAGAATATCCTTTCCAATAAATTAATGATTTCCCTGTATGCTTTTGCAGTAACTGTCTAGAACAAGGTTTTTGCTGCTGTGTGCTGACCAGACCCCAGCTGGAGTGCTGCATCCAGCTCTGGGGCCCTCAGTATAGGAAGGACCTGATACTTCTGGAGCAAGTCCAGAGGCCACAGGGTTGATAAGAGGAGTGGAGCACCTCCACTACGAAGACAGGCTGAGAAAGTTGTGGCTGTTTAGCCTGGAGAAGAGAAGGTTGTGTGGAGACCTGACTTCAGCCTTCCAGTATCTGAAAGCCCCAGAAAGGGGCTGTTCATCAGGAACTGTACTGATAG
>VWYP01004084.1:0-38518 GCA_013400435.1 Pycnonotus jocosus | reverse complement strand
CTTCTTCTTCTTCTTCTTCTTTGAGCAAAAATGCAAGCAAAATTTCCTGAAGATACCTTTACTTCTGAAATTTTGGAGACAGGCAGCAAACAGTCACAAGCACATCAGCTAGCAAGTGAAATTTTTAGTATTACTGACAAAAACAGTCCTCTCATGCCTTTTGCTTAAAATGCAAATGTGAAATCTTACAAGAGCAGAAAAGGTGATTTCAGGCTGACCTTGAGCCTGCCTCTGAACCCAAGCTCCAATTTTGCCTAAAATATAGTCCTGTATCTACTCCAAGTCTGTATATTTGGTGCCCATGTCTCCCACATGATACACAGGTAGTTGCAGTGAAAAAAACAGACCTGTGAAATATCCCTTTAATTTAGCACATCCCACTGAACAATCACAGAGATGTATTAAAATTATTACTGGAGATATTATATACTCGCACAAAAAATGCTGGTTACTAAAATTGTAAGTTAAATACTTTTAATTGTTATTCTTTGAGCAAGATTTCTAACAAAGCCAAAGCTTTTTATCATATCCACAAACCTCCTTTCATATTTAGCAGAAAAAAATAAAAGTGGCAGATGCCAGAGCTCTCTTCCTAGGAAAACAGTTCACTTTGGCTGTTTTTACCCCCAGTCTATAAAATTAGATGCACAGTTACAAACTCTATCCATTGCCATACTTTATCTATGCCAAAATTATTTGTGCTAATACTGTAATTTAATCAGGGTTATATGGTTGTCAAAAGGTAACTTTTCAAATACATTCAGGAAACAGCTTTGATTATATGAACACTAACTGCCCAAGTGTTTCCTCTACCTAGTCCACAAAAACTGCAGGCTAACTGTAAATTCATCATGAGACATTTATTCCTGCCCTACAAGAATGTGATTCTCCTCATGATCATGTGTGTGTACGCCTTACACACACATTTCACTCAGGTGTCCAAGGTACAAATTCGTTATTCTCCATTATAGAAATTAACAAAGCTTTTAAACAGCTTTCTCAAAGCATGGTGAGCTTCTCTGTGTATACAAAAAGTATGACCCGCTGAATAAAGCTGAAGTAGAGATGAAAAATATCTTTAAATACTGAACAGTGCTTAAAATTATGCAATCTATTAGGCTTGTTGAACTTGATGGGAGACTCTCAGAATCAGATGGCTTATAAACGGTTGTTGGATAAGAAACGTAGACTTCATACTTAAAATAACAGGTCTCCAAAGCTTCCAAGGCTTTGCTTGCACTTATACTTTTCAAGTAAATTTGACCAGGGTTATTTCTGTTGTATTTTTACTTGACCCATGGCCTTTGAAATAAATACTGTAAAGGAATTGAAATTCTATAATCATTTCCTCCTGCTTTTATGTCACTTCAGTACTTAAAAAGATAGAGCTGATAAAAACATCAAGATCGTCTAGGGTTTCTTGCAGACATATTTTACAGATTTGATCACCATGTATTTTTCAGGTACAGTTACTCTTCCCCTCAAGGATTCTGATGTTATCTTCATTCTGTTGTAGACTCTTATCTCTGAGGGATGAAATATCAGTTGATCTCCTTGCAGGAATTACATGCTCTGTCTTTCCATTAAATGAACCCGATTATGACTTCTACCTTGTGAATGACCTTCTAACATGGAAACAGCATATGGGAAGCAAATGGAATAAAAAGATTTATCTTCAATTAACGCTAATAAAAGAAAAACACTCCAATTACTTTAGTCAATCTGCCTTAAGTCTAACTTTGTCATCTAGCATGCCTGCTTTCAAAGAAGTCATAGTAGTTAGAAAAATGGAATTTACCTTTGAACAGAAGCATAAATTTATAGAGAAGATGTTAGATAAGCAACAAAATCTAGGCCAAGAAGAATCAAACTGCAGAAAACCTGCTTGATAGGTGTTTGGGTATAGGTGTTCTGTTATGATGGTACTACTCAGACCTCACTGTGGATTTCATCAGCATGAGGAAAAGAAAAATGAGATACATGGAAAGCTTACTATTTTTATAATTTTCACTTCTGCAATTTCTGATATGCTTATATATTCAAAATGAATATATTCTGTCTTATTTGGCCCATAAAACTCTTCTATCTATTAGAAGGGTGTAATTTTCTTCAAACTCAAACGAGCACTCCAGAACAGCAATGAGCACTCTGGTTAAAGTGGCATTTTGAATGGATAGTACAGAAGACAATGGAGGAAGATGCAGGACTCAGGTGTCATATATAGAGTCCAGATATTTCTGGGACAAATACAGAGGGAATAACATAGGTTCATTCTGTCCTTTTGGGGTCAGGTCACTCCTTTTTGCTTGTGTGCCATTTCAGTCCTTTTTCACCTCTTCCCTTATGCTTTCCATTTATTATGTTGTTCACAAGATGACAGTGCTTTAACACCTTTATGTTTTAGTAAAATAAAGAAAATATTATTAAGCAAAGAGGTGTAACCTCTTCTTCTTCCTATGGTCTCCAAAACTAATATCTCTTTCTAGAGCCAGTCCAAGCACCAGGCTCAGCAAAGGGAGCAACTTTTGGGAATTGCCTGGTCTGTGACAGCCTGTCCTTCAACAGTGTATTATGATTTTAAAAAAAAATCAGAGTTTTTCCATTAAAAGAGGAATGGTGCCTTTTTATCACTTTGATGGGTGTAAGAGACATTTGTCTCTCTTGCAGTCCCTCAGGATCCCTGGGAAACACCTATATGAGGATTGTTAAATAAGCAGTAATTATTCTTGCTATGACAGCCATACAACTGCAGTCTCAGTAGCTGTAAATGTCTTCTGTGAAACTCCTTTTCAGCAAGGTGCTCATTTAAAATCTTTGCTCTTGTCACAGCATTTAAAAATGCATATAGATTTCTCCCCTGGCATATCACCTGTAACTGGGTAACACGCACATAAAAACCCCCGACACAGGGTGCTTTTTCTGTGCTTTTCATGTAAATGTTCCCAAGTACACAACCTGCTGTAGTAGAGCTTAGTAGTTCTGAGTCATTAAAAAGTAATCTCTGAAAACAAAGAAAACCAGCCTCAAGCATGTTCACATGAACTTGATTTCATTTGTATCATCAGTGGTTGTTGTTGGGGTTTTATTATTATTGCTGTTGTTGTTGCTGCTATCATCATCATCATCACCACCATCATCATCATCATCATTGTTAGTATATTCTGGCAATGATGAGGCAGATTTTTTCTGCATGCCATCTACAGCATTGTTGCAGACTATCCCCCTGGGCTGTAATTATCCAAGATTTGAAAAATAAACAGCCTGAGATTGCTCAGCACATAGTCCTCTATGTAATACTACACAGTTGTGCTTGGGAGGTGATTATTGGCTTCATTCTTTTCTTCCTTTCTACATAACTTTAGGATAACTTCCTGCCAGAGGTCCTGGTTTTCTTTATAATAAGTCATAAGGTGCTTGTTTGACTGCATGCTAAAATTAATGCCTCTTTGTACTTGGGGCAAGAGCTGGGTATGTTCTTTAGGTCAAATTACAGTTTGAAAAATTACATCCTACTTTCTGAAATGCCAGCCATACATTCAACTGGATATTAGTACTTATCACTTTTCAGCTTAAAATGTAACAATATTGGGAGTTTTAAAGCAGCTGCTGCTCTCTCCACTCTCCCTCCCTCCACGTGGCTGCACTTCACTGACGGGTAAAGTGATTTTTGTTTAGAGAAAAAGCAGCTTTTATAGTTTGTAAATGGTTTGGGGGTCTTTTGGGAGGAAAAGCATGGTACAGGAATGCGAGCTATTCTGATTCTTGTTAAGAGAAGGGTACAAAACCCCGTGGGAATTAGACCAAAACAAAACTCTAAAAATGTCCAGGTGTGCAATCTCATAGAGCAGGAACACTGGGCCAACAAAATGATCAGTTGTGGATTTAACCAAAAGCTCCCAAGAAAAGGAAAAAAGTTGTTAACAATGTTTGCATCAGGAAGGGGGAATCCCAGAGAAAATGGTTGATAAACACAAGCTCCCTCTCTCAAATATGTTTACAAAATCAGGAAACTTTTATGAAGTGCTGATGATATGACGAGAAACAATCCCACTTCACTGACAGAAGCCAGTTTTCTGTGAGCTCAAGTGGACTGCGTTACGCCTCTGACCCAGAACGGATCCATTAAATTGTGACCCACAGGGATTTGTTGTGCTAAAGATGTTAATCGATGTCTGATTAACTATGGATGCAAACACAGACAGCCCTCACGGCTTCTGGCTTTAAAGCCCGAGCTTTAAACTCAGCCCAGCAGCACTGGCGAGCTTTAAATTCTGTCAGCAACACCCTGAAGAGTCTCTCTGAGATACAGCCAAGATGCACGCAGTGCACTGGGAACATTAACGAGCGGGAACCAGACTGTCCCTTCAGTACAAAATGTTTTCTTCAACTGAAAAGAAAAAAGAAAAAAAAAAGTAGTAAAAAAAAGTGATCTGAAATTTGAATAAACTTGCTAGATTTTAATCTGTGGGTTTATGTCATTTTTTCCATGCTTTCCTTAGAGAGAAGGATTCCACAATTTAAATAAAAAAGTTCCATTTTCTTGCAAAAATATTGACATTGACAGCACAAGCCGGAATCCTCCCTCCCACACGGTCCCTGTGGGTGCCCTGCGGCTGCGGGACAGGCTTTGCTGCGGCCGGGGCCTGGCAGCACGGCGGGACAGCCGCTGCACGGAGACACGGCAGACTCCCAGCGCTGCCACGGGGTGGGAACGGCACCGCCCGGAGCCCTGCCTTCCACCCCACCCGATGGATCGTGTTCTGCGTGTCTTCAGCAGGGCCGCAATGCAGGGATGTCGAGCGGGTCATATTTAACAGGGAAACTTGCGGGTGGGGTTTGGAAAGGATTTAAATTACTGCTGTACTACTACCAGAGTATTCTCAAGACTGAATGCACACGGGTTTTTCCTGATTAATTTGTCTCGGTCTGCTGGAAGTGCACTGGCACACCTTTAAGGCATCTGACCGAAGCCTTTGTGGGAATTAGCTCTGGTCACTGCTCCAAGCTACAGGTTACTGTCCCTGCAGCTGAGATGGGTCTGGTGATCTAACCTGCCTCTCACAGTCCAGCTGTCAGTGTTCACTGCAATAAGCTCTTTAACTGGGTTTGCAGGGATGCAGTGGGATGTGAACCACGGTGGCTCACACAGTTCACCCTGCTCCCCTGCAGCAGGAACTGCAGCAGGCAGGTGAGAGAGGTCCTGCCACTGCAAAATCAAGGGAGTGTCATCAGGGCACGGCAGGGGCTGGCAGGGCAGAGCCTGTCTCAAAGGCAGTCACTGATCAGTGCAATAACTCCCACGAGCAACTCAAACCAGAGATGTAAATGCAAAAAAAGAGAACTGACAAGATCAGTCCCACTCTGGCGACAGGCCTTCACATGTGTGACTGAATGTGCCTTCAAGACAACTTTTAGGCAGCTCAGTGGGGTTGAAAACAATCATTTGAGAGTAGTTCAGGGGGCAAGTGCAGCCAGCAAGAGATTTGGCAAATTTGCAAGGAGATGTGCAGTACCAGTTACAAGAGCAAATGCTGATCACCAGAATCAAATGTTTAGCAGTATTATTTATTAACTGTACAAGGTTAAGGGTGGAAAAAGAAAGAAGCTAATTACCTGTTTTAATTTAGTCCTAGCAAAGCTTCTATCAGGATGCAGACTTTCTGATTTGTTACTGCTCCCTGTAGCCTTCTGGTCCCACACCAGCCACGTACTGCTGGAGTGTGCTCTTGTGTTGAAAAAATACTGACCCATCCCCTAAAAGTCACTTGTGTCAGAGGATGCATGAAAGAAGCAAATGGACCTTAAACAACCTTCACATCTGCAGGGGATATCAACACCATCTAGGTTCCCAGGAAAGCTCTTGAAAAAGATTGCCACTATCTGAGCAGTAGCAGCAGTACCCTGACTTTGTGCTGGGATGATGTTCTCAGAATTTGGACTGAAGAATACCCAACTGGGACAGAAAAAAAAAAAAAAAAAAAAAAAAAAAAAAAAAAAAAAAAAAAAAAAAGAAAAGGAAAAAAGTTGTCATGTGTAGTTCAGCAAAATTTGTTATTGGCAACAGTGCTGCTCGTTATGTTCTCTTCAGAGGCTGGGTCTGGTTTGGTATAAGGAGATCAGGATCAGATTAGCCATGATGAACTAAGCCTAAGTGGCATTACTCCAGATGAGAGTTCTTTTCCCTACCCATAGATCAGCTTTGGGCTGACAATTCATTGGTCCAAGCTTAATATGTTAAACAGTGAAAAGAGGAGAATGAGAAATTTTACACACACTGAAGCACTGGCTTGGAGTTCCAAAAAGCATTTTCAATTTTTTTTTAAAAGAGGCATTTTATCACAAAATACATCTAGTTTTAAAGGCAATAAAGGTGTTGTGAAAGTACTTGTGCTGCAGTGGTTGCATAGCCCTCCTCTCTGTGCCCAGGCATTACAGCTCAACTCTTTTAATGCTCAGATCTTCTTGTAGCACCATGGATTCCCTCTGGCATGTAAGACATCACTAGGAGAGGAACCCTAATGTTGTCTGGGACTAGGACAAAGCAGAACTTAAAGCAAAGGGCTGGTCCATGGAATCAGTACTCTTGCTGGTGGCCAAATGCTAGCCAGTGCACATCTCTGCCCCTCTCTGCCCAAAATGCTCATATGTCAAACAGGGACAGTAAGTATTTCCCTACCACGTAGGAGTTTTGCAGGCGTAAGTGAACAAATTTTTCAGAAGGACCCATGAGGGTACTTGAAAAAACACTGCCAATGTTTTGAAATGTCATGTTCCTTCCCAGCCAGTGCAGACTTGCTGGAAGCCAGGGGGCTGCATGCAGCCCTCCTGCCAGCCCCTGCTCCATCTGATGAAAATGCTCCTGCCCACAGTCAGGTGGCATGGCCACCTTATCCTTCCCATTCTGTGCCTGGTGGCCGTGTCCTCCGTATCTACGGTAGTGTGTAAACAAGGAATAAGAGTATAGGAAGGTTGGTTATAAATTAGGCAAACTATTAAAATTGATTTTGGATTGCAAGGGGAAAGTAAGTTATGAGGTGTTACAGTTGCAAACATTTTGGTTTATATGTTACTTCCAAGAAGAAAAATATTATGCTAAATGGAAAAGAGGTGTCAACCAACCAGCTCTCCTAATGCTTGTCCCTTCCTCCAGTAGTAATAGTCCCATCGTGCTGTTTTACAAGGCAGTAAGCCAGTCACCAAGTGGAGAAACTACCAGAATAAAGTTTTCCTGGTTTATCCCAGGGAGGGAACCAAATTATGGCCTTGTAAAACAGTGTGATAGTGCTATTATTGTGCGGGTGCTACAAACTGCTTAAAATAAGTGTTTTGAAGAAGTTTTTCAAAATATTCTCAGGAGCTGCTCAGGAGAAAAAGTCTGCGATGCCAAGTCATGTAAAGCAAGTAGGAGACCTCAGAGCAGCATATGTCTGCTCAGGAAAGGTATTTGTAAGCCAGGACCCAGTGCAATGCTGCATTCCTCATTGAAGGCTGAACCAGGTTCAGACTGGGGCTTGCTGACATTTCCTGTGGATTTTCCATCCTTTCTCGTTCATTGGCATAACAGAAAACAGGTGTTTTACAAGAAATACTGTTATCTCAGTTTTAAAAAAATGAACTAGTGTGTCAAGAGCAAGGACCTTTTAACTAACTGGTTTTGAGCACTGATGCAAAATGTCCCATCTCTCCTTTTGTAGGCTGTCCAGACCTCCTTGCAACATTGATGCTGAAAGGAAGCCTTTTCCTGAAGGTACTAAGATTCAGTCCTCATACTAAGATGCAATCAATTATAAAAGCAGATATAAGCTCCCTAGCCCAGAGATGAGAAAGTAGTTTAGCAGAAACCTGAAAAGCAGCATCCAAAACTGACTAGGTGGGGGAGCAGAGCAGTGATAGCTCAGAGGACTTCCAGTCAAAGCCCTCTTGGAGGAAAAATGAAGTCTCAACCAAAAAATAAATGTCTGCTTGCAGCAGAAAATATTAAATTTCCATTAGAAATAATGTAAGTGTCTGCCTGACAAACCAAAACATGTGGATTAACAGGAAGTATTCCCATTTTGGTAATGGTGTTGATAGCATGAGGTCTGAAATGCAGTTGTCTCATGGGGCAGGACTCCCCAGCCATGTTCAGTCTCCTGTGACATACTACAGCCAGGGAGATTTTTAGGGCTTACACTGTGTCTCACAAGAAAGAGGGCTGAGATGCAGGAGAGAAAACACATGTCACAGATAGAGCCCATGCTCAGGAAAGAAATCTTTACTAGCACTATCAGGTCATTTTCAGTGGAAAATGCAGAGCATGAGCATGGCAGCTCACCAAACCTCGGGCAGAAACCTGCAAATAACCCTCAGGTTCTCCATGAAATGCAGCAAACACACACATTTCTGTAAAGCCTGGAGGCTGAGGACAAGACAGACTGAATCTCATTAGTTTATAAGTTAGCACTAACTCATTTCCTTAATCTTTGAAAGATGTGGCTTGCGAAGGACCTAAAACATATTAAAAAACAAATATCAATCCTTGTGTGTGGAATGTACACTTGCATCCATGACTTGTGCCTTTGTAGGCAAGCAAAACCAGAGGAGGATGGCACTGAAGCAGAGGAGAAGGCAGATTTAATTTGTTTAATATTTGTAAATATACCAGAGAGGAAGTCTCATTGCCTTTAATTCTAGGCTCTGCTTGTTTGTTGCCCCCAGGCAGATAAAATTACTAATGGCATATCTGAGACTTTTTAAAATAACTACAGTACATAAGAAGTCTGGGAGACCTTCAAATAAAACTAACAATACACAAGGAAACCTATTCATTTTAGTAGCATCCATGGATGATGATGGGGAACGCAAAGCTCTGATGCTTAAGAGCTCAGCAATATTGTTCAAAAAGAAAGCATAAACAAGCACTACTCACATTGTCCAAAAAAAGGGTAAGAATGAAATAAGAAACAGGATTTTGTTCAAGTCTTCAGTCTAATTATATATTTTACATCTCTTTCAACGCAACACTTTGTTTAAGCATGGGAATGTTCTAGCAGACTTACAACAATATTTCCATACTGTACATTTATTGTAGCTGCTCATTAAGTGAAATTGCTAGCACATGAAGTCATGTGGAAAAAAAAGAGGGATTTAAGACATAACATTTGCAGCATGCAAACATGAGAAGTGAAGACTTTTTCATCAAACCCTGGTTCACAGTCAAAGCAAAATTCCAATGAGCATGCAGAGGCAAGCTAAAGGGAGGGAGATTGCTATCATTTGAATATGATTTCACATTCAATAAGCAAATTACAGCTCTTGCCAGGGTGGATGTGGTATATTTATATGGCTTTTTTGTATGCTATTCATACAAAAAAGAATAAAAGCATAATAGGTAGCAAAGCTCTAAAAGTTTTATAAAATAGCAAGCAAAAGAAGCATTACTGCAACTAATCTTAGTAATTAACAAAGTACTGTTATTCTCACGCTAACAATAATCCATGTAGAGACTCCATATTAAAGGTCTGCAAAAAATTGTAAACCACAATGTAATTAAGTAACAACAACAAAAAAATTGTTGGGGTCTGAAGGAAGTTTTGGTGGTGTATTTTCCTCTTGATTTGTTCTTCAGTTGTGCTACATTTGCATTGACGCTGCTGAATTTTGGATTTCAGGGTTTCCTTAGTGTTCATTGCACACAGCTATATTTCACAAGTCAACCACACATGAAACTGAAAGCTGTGCTGCTCATTAATCTCCTTCGCCTTAGCAGTTTCCATCTCCCCTTTGCAGAGGAACTGGAGTTCAAGTCCAGTGAGTGGGCACAGAAGGAGGGCAGCACAACCAGTTTATCCACCCTGAGAATGAGAGCAGGCTACTCCTCTGGCCAGCCAGAAATCTGCCCTCTGCAAAAGCTATTGCTAAACTGGGAACCAACAAAGCAAACTCTAGCCATGTGAAGTATCACAGGATTTGAGGAGGGGCGGGAAGAAAGACAAACTGTGGGAACTATATAATTATGTGTGTATACACACGTATGTACATTTTACAGAGGAAGTGAGATCTGTGTAACAGATGGAGTTAAAACATTGGCAACATAGCCCTGTTGGGGAACAACAGCTGTAGCAACACTAAGAGAAGCAACAGCATCCACCCTCCTGCATAACACCTGCAGGGGTGGTCAGTAGTCAGATATTTCCCCTGTTCATGTCATTACAGTGTGACCGAAGTATGTAGCTGTAAGAAGCCACTTTCTACTTCCTGGTGCTTATTATTTGTTGTTCAGTACAGCAGAAGGGGGAGGCAATAACATCTGCAAGAGCAACAGTAAGGTGAAATAAGAGTTTCTGAGAGGTGAGTCCCTAATTCTAGGTATGCTACATTGGCTCAGCATGGATGAATGTAGGAGTAAAAACCAGGGCCAAACAGAGGTTAAACACAGAAAGGGGACTATGCTACCAAGACAGCAGTTAAACAGAAATTGGAGGCTTCCTGTCACCTCCACATTCCTGGTCTGCTAGGACAGCAGCTACTGAGATCCCTGAGCCATGCCATCTGGAAATCTCAAACAAGGCACACACAAAAAAAGCAAGAAATAAAGAACCTCTGATCCAAGCAGCACCACACAAATTATCACCTGCCTGCTTTGGGCAGCTCAGCAAGCATACAAAGGCATGCTCTAGAACCCCTGATATTTTTAGGTCTTTATTTCAGAAAGCATACCTTGGTGTCCTGCCTTCCTCTGTTTCAGTATGCCTCTTCCTCTTCTGTCCCTAGCCTGCAAAGTTCATTTACCATTTTAGCAAGAGTTTCACACCAGAAGATCATGTATTATCTCAGAAGTTCAATCACATTTTTCTTGCAAAGTAAACAATGTCTGCTCTTTTCCACTACATGACCAGTGGATTTACTGAGAAGAGTGGTGCAGATTATATGATGATGGACACGACAGGTTCAGGACACTTGGATTCAATCTTGTATTTTTCATTAGCTTATCACTGTTAGTCTCTAGAAATCCTGGCTGGATGCTCAGGTGTTGCTTTGTGGTCATCTCTTTGTGCAACAAAGCAGAACTTGCACACATAAACCAGCCTGGCAAGTGTGTGCATTGCTGGGCACACTTCCCTGCTTCTCTGAAAGCAGGTTTGTGCTCGGTGACCTTCACCAAGACTGTGCTGCAATTGCTGCACCTGTATAATGACTTCTTTGTGAGCCACCTCAGTGTCTACTGTATCACAGCTAGGTATTTGTAATATTACAATCTATTTGTTTTCAGGTGGAATGATTCAATTGATACATTTGTCCTTTTAATCCCTGGAATGTATAAGCACAATGAATTGAAAAATTTTAAAAATCCCAAAGAGTAATTTTATTAGTCACTGAAATACATTAGGATTCCTGGACTTTGAACTAGGAAAAATGATAATAAGCTTTTCCTGAGAGTAGATTTTTTTTCCTTACAGATTTTTCTTTTACTGTTAGATTGAATTAACTTTGTACTGCTTTAGCTTTAGTGGTACATAAATAGCTCTTTCTTAGTCTGCCTTTATGTGAAAGGACAGTAAATAAAGCTCTCTTTTTGATCTAAGTTACTCATTACATGGTGATGGTTAGCCAGATGATGGCTGTTGTTGTGCAAACTCAAAAAAGAATTGAAGTCTGTGATCTTTCCTCTCGTTTAAGAAGCCTAATTTTTTATGGTTGTTGTTATACCTGGAGGGCCTCTAAGGAATCACAGAGAGAGGGAGAGAAGTGGGGTTGGGGGACTCCCTGATGACCTTGTCTATGCTTTTTGATTCTGCCAACACCCTGTGTAAAGCATTTGTGGACAAAACAGTGGTCTATGGTGACCCAGTCCTGGTGCCTCTGTACAGGACTTACAGAGAGGAAAGTGATAGCAACATTGGGCAGGACTTCAGTTACACACCTTTCTATGCTCAGCATCAAGGCACTGAATACTGTTGACTTCTGTTGACTTTGAAGCAACTCTGAGACTTTTGAAACAGATTTAAAGTTATATGTAATCACTGTTCCCAACACTGATCAAAATTAGGATTAGCAGGAAGCTATACTGGTAAAATACCAGACCAGGGTGTTTGGAAAGCTAAAGAGCATCCTGGTGGTCTGTAGACCATGATTAAGTAGTCCTAGCTCTTATGGAAATTTTGATAATATGCATAGGATTTTATCACATGTTTACTGTGATTTGGATTTCAGACATTTAGAATTTTCAAGACAAGGAGCTAAGCCTCAGTTTCACAAGCTGCCTTCTCATGACAACCGGTGGGAAGAAAACTGTCCACTTAGATGAGACTGGAATATTTGAGGGTACCTGCATCTGCAACAGCCTGGACAATCTGGTCATTATTTGTCCGGCCATCTAGTCAAGCAAAAAAACTTGTGCAGAAGTGTTGGAACCCAGGGCATCTCTTTGGCTGCCCTGGGAACTCAGGAGACCCTGGTCAAACAGTCTGGGAACTGAGCAAAGGAAATTTGAGTTTTATCCAAGAGCTGTAATACCCTGGACCTGTCCAGGGGGATGAACAGGGGGGTTTTTGCCTCCATCCGTGGGGGTCACAGACCATGGCACAAATCAGAGATGAATTACAAATCTGAAGAGTGTGAAACACAGTAGTTTAGCTTATCACAGAGTGAGAAATATGTAGTTTTAGGTTTTTATAATAGAAGTGATGGAGACAAGATGGAGATTTTGGGGTGGTTCCTAAGGCTTTTCTTCTTCTTCTTCACTTCCATTTTCTGCTGTGACATTAGCACAATGTGGTTTGGGGAGATTGGGCCAAGTGGAGATGGTCTGTTTGGTGTGGATGGTGGACATTGGTAGGAAATTGTAAACGATATGTTCATAATAATCTGGTTTTTAGACAACAACTTCCCATAGGGGAAGGAGTCCTGCCATGGCCGAGGTGCAAGACAGATCTCGCTGGGCACAGAACGAACTGTGAGATAAGAGAAAGAATAAACAAAGTGATTGACCTTGGAGAAACTGAACCTTGAAGCCTCCATCTCCTTCTTGCATCTGGCCAAAAGATTCCAGGAGGGCAAAAAAAGACTCTGACCACCTGAATGTCGGAAAATCATAATCCAACACAGAGGCAAGAGGCAGAAATTGATCATCTACAGACTGAGCAGAACTCAGACAAGTAAGTGCGGTCTTAGTTCCTCTGACAGTGGCAGGGAACAGCCTGCCTTGGCCTAAACTTGGGAAAGTCTTCAAGCATTTGAAGAAACTTTAACACCTGCTTAGTCTCAAGGAAGCTGAAGGAATCATTTGGGAGCTTAAAGTATGCATGGAAGCCTGTCATTAATCAGTGAGAGTGGAATTTTTAGGAATAAAACCCTATCACTGGACCTTTATCACACAGAATTGAATACTGGAGGTTCACATTCATATCTATTTTGTATTATTTTATTTTTCAGTCATATATTGTTTCTGACTCTTCCCTGTTACAACTTAAATCTAGCTTACACTCATTTTCAGCCTTAAATGATACAGTTTTTCAGTTGGAGATGTATTTCACATGCCTTTATTTTGTACTTTGTGTTTGAAGGCAAGTTAATACTAAATCCTTCAAACATTTATTCTCACTCTGAATAAAACATAGTGAAAGTGCAAGTTCTAAATGGTCCCATATTTGAAACAAGAGCTCACTTCTCTAGCTGAATACCACCTGTGAATCAGTTGTAGGATGAATAGGAATAAGAAAAACATACACAGAAATTATCCTAAATGCCCTGTATGTCCTCATGTTCTGCAGCTACCCTGGCTGTGCTCTAGCCTTGTCATCTTCCTTGGTGAAGACTTTATTGAAAGCTGTTCTGAGGTTAGGCAAATCATTCTCCTATTGTTCCAATGATTCCAGAAGGTGCTGGAACACACATAAAAACTGTAAGAACAGAAACTTTGTCCTTCTTTAAAGAAAATTATGTGAAGACTGCATAATTTTTATCAAATCAATTGAATTACTGACATATTTTCAGGTATTTTAAAGCTTTACTGATATATTTTCAGGTATTTTAAAGCTTGCTTTTTTATTCTGCTAGAGTTGTTGAGGCATTTTTTAAAATTCAGATCTTCAGGATAGATGGAACCTCTTTCTTAAATCCCTGAGAAGTTCAATTGTTGAATCGAGTGATATGACTTGCGTGTGGACTACTTAAATAAGACTTTGAAAACTGATGTGCAGCTACAAACCTTAAAGAAAGAAAAAGAAAAAGAAGAAAAAGAAAAAGAAAAAGAAAAAGAAAGTGACTTTAATCTTCATATAACTTCAAACCGTTGATTTACGGCAGTTTCACAAACTTACAAGACTTGATCCATAATCATTTGATTTTTGGATCTGGCAAACCCCATAATTTGTTCCTTACATTGCTGTTGGCTAGTCCTCAGCAATATTAGTCTTAAGTACTCCCTAGCTACTCATTCTGAACAACATCACATAGAGTATTTTTTGCTGATATTAAGCATTTGTTTCTCTTCACAATCTCAAGGTGGCTTTCAAACAGTACTGAATGCCACCTCCTAGCTCTGTCAATTGAGCAACGGAAGCTGTAGGTGAAAATTTGGTGTATTAATACACATGCAATGCAGAGTTAATCAGTGTTAACCAATGCAGTGAACACTTGCAAGAGGAAAAGGAAAGGAAAAAAACCCCCACAAAACTCCCAAGCAAGCAAAGAAACAACTTCCTCAAAGAAACAACAGCAAAACCCAACTCAAAACTCCAAACAAACTCCCCCAGTATTTTGCATTAGCCAGCCATTTTACGCTGAAGTGCTGTAAAGGGGAAATGTTATCGTGAGGCTCCAAGTGCCACTATCTCTCATACATGGAATACAAAGGTTAAGAGCAGTTGATGGTGAAAGGCTACAGATGTACTAATTTGGGTTTATTAAACCACCACTGATAATCCATACAGGATGTTCAGGGGACAACAGTCTAGTAACTAATTTCAGCATGTATGTACTGCTTGCACAGCAGAAATTGGCTAATTCAGAATATATATTAATTTATCAGCCATGTATCACAGCCATTTCATTCTCTCAGTAACATGAACCAGATTAATAGATTGTTATGTTCTCATCTTCCTTATAAAAATTCACCAGAGAAGTAGCTGGAGAGTGACCATGTGTCTTTATGGTTCAGACAGTAATAGGTTACATACGGAAAGACAAACTGCTTTTATTCTCATGACAGTGATTAATATAATGTGATGCTCAAAAAAGACATTTAATAAATAAACATCCTCATCTATGGCTGAGACTTAAAGTGTACCTGCCTTTCCAGAAGGCTCAGCACATTTTTGCCTCCCTTTACGTGGCTGCTGGAAAGGCTGTCTGTTTGTTGTTGTTGTCCTTGCCCTGCAGGATGTCCTCTCCAGAAGAAGATGACCTGTCTATAGCTGTGTTTCCAGCTTCAGTGCAGAAGTGAGCTGAGCTCCCAGTGTAGAACCTCAGATACCTCACCAGGTGGCCCAGAGAACCTTGCATTCCCACATTTAAAGGGATCTTTATTTTCAATAATGATGCAATACATAACACCAATATCCATCCTCAGCCCAGGACCGCACTTAGGAGAGTCTCACAGAGGCAAAAGCAGCAGGAAACTCTGTCAGTGAGCACATTAACACAGAGGATGGGTCTGAGCCTGTAACAAAAAGGCAGCACACCTGGTCTGTGAGACTTTACACACTAACATCGCAGGTAACTTAAGATCCTCTGGAGCAAGAGCAAGGCAGTCTAACCTTTCCACACTCTCAAACAAGCTAGGAAAGTTTTCAGAGCTGTGGGTATAAAATGTATATAGAACAGAGGAAGTGGACAAGGAAACTGAGAACAAGAGACTAACTGATTGCAAAGAACCAGAAGCAGAGACCCACATGTGAATTGCAAAGGGAATTGTATATTTCTTGAAAAAAGATTTTGTTATGGAATTCTTTTTTATAAATGGAAAAGGCTTCAAGTTCAAACCATGCTGAAAAGTATAACCATATGGGACAAGAGAGCAACAGCTGCACTCAAATATTTTCTTAAGAAATGGACATTCATATTCACTCTGTGCTGTATCAAAATAACATTTCTGTATATCAGCTTAGTTCACAAGTTCTTTTGAAAGAGGATCATTGTTTGTCCTTTCCAAACCCATTTTTAGCTGTAGCCATCATTGCTCACTCTTCCTGGAGACACAGAGTACACTGGATCCTCATAAGCAGAGTATAATATCCCTTTTCTGGCAATGAAGGGGACATTGGCCCCTCAGTATTGCCTGAAGAAGGAGAAAGTAAGGACTATGTTCTGTCCACATAACTTCAATATTTATCCATGCTTGAATTAAACATTCATGTATAACATGTTAAAAATAAAATGTTCAAGATCTTGCTCATAAATACTTTATTTATGGCTTTGAAAATACAAGTTGGAATGTCAAACTGAAATATGTCCTGCACTTATAATCATAAATTATACAGCAGCATAAATTTACTGGACATTTTACAAATACTGATATTTTCCCAGTCCCAAAGGATTTGGGTCTAAATCAGGCACGACAAACAGAAGGCATGGCAGAGGACAACATTTCCAGACAAGTATGGTGAGAAAGGGTAAACATTGTCTGAAGTGATGGGTATAAGGGCACCAGAGAGAGAACATGAAGTAAAGGTCTCCTTTCAGGTGCAGGAGAGTTTTAATTCCCAAAGAAAGGGAAAATACTTCTCTGCAGGTCTTTGTTTACTGATAAATTCTCTTGCTGAGTTTTGAAAGTTTGATTGAAACTTGTTTGTGTTTTGATTGTTAATAGATTATTATTCTATATAGACTTACAGAAGGACACTGAATTTACCAGTGACAGCTTTTGGCATAGTGACAAAGTTAAAAAGCTCACCCAGGGGTGGCAGAGGGCTTTGTTTTGCTTTCTGTTCTTAACTGTGAGAGCCTGTGGCAAGCACTGAGAGGAGTCACAACCACAGTGCAGAGCTGATTTCATAGGAACTACAGAGAGAGTCAACAGCATGGGCACAATCTGGCTACACAGGAACCAATCTGGTGTCAGCCTCCTAAATCTGATTCAGGGCATTTCTGGCTAGCAGAAGATTGGGGTTGATAGCACTGGGCCGTGTGGGTGTGCTGTAGGCTGGGACCAAGCCCTGCAGACCGCAATGGATCTGCAGACAGCCGCCACTCACATAGGCCACTTTCATACCAAGGAGTAGTGTGGGCTTCCAGTGAGGCAGCAGGTGAAGTTTGCAGTGGGATTAAGCACTTTGGACCTCAGAAAGGTGAACAATAAATACTTGGAGCTCAAGGTTGAACAAACTCCATGTGAAGGGCTTTGAAGTAACTTCTTCCTGAAATATCAGCTAAAAGTGCAAGGAACTATACAACTTGTCTGTGTTGATCTTTTCATCCTGTGCAATAACACATCAATTTCCTCTTCTTAGTAGCTTGGAACTGCTAAGAAGCCAGAGCTATTACTCCATAACACAGCAGTGTTATAACTAAGTTACCTCATGGGAGACATCGACCAGCTGCAGTTGCATCGAGGCAGGAGGCTACTGTGGACACCTGAAACCCTCATAAAGTGCTTGTGGGAGCACTGTAGTCCTCCAAGACCACAGCTTAAGGTATGGCATGGTTCACCACAGCACCTGAAATTACTCTAGACATCCATATTTGAGCAGCTGAATTTCTCATGTGGTGTCAAATGAAAGCAAAAGATGGTTTAAACAAAAACCACTATAACCCAAGGAACTAGAATGATACTTGAGCCATTGCTTCTGGCTACAGTCAAGCAGAGACAAATCTAGATGAATTCTCAAGATATAAAATGCCCTGTGTATCAACTAACAGCTAAAGTTGCTGAACCTTTTGAAAAGGTCCCTCGTGCCACTATTTCTACTTCAGCTTTAGCCTCACTTTGTTGGTCATTGGCAATATGTCGAGTAGTTGAGTGATGAGAGAGATAGAAAGTTGCCAGAAGTGTACAGATCAGTCTGAGCCTTGGTGGTCTGATGTGTCTCAGAGGTGCTGGACAGACATGGAGCAGGACACACGATAAAACATCGTGTAAAGCGCTCTGGCAGTTGATACATTTTGTCAACAGAGAAATGTTCACCTTTTTTGTTGGACTGCATTTCATAGGCCGTCAGCTAGATCAAAGCTCCTCAAGGTGGCTGCTTCTTCCCAGAAGGACAGCTGCTCGCTGCTGTCAGTCTGTGTGGTGGGCCGGGTGTGCTTGTAGTACAAGGACACTTGTCCCTCCTGACAGCAAGGCATAGCCATTGCTCCTGCTGGCTTGATTAAATGTCTGAGGCTGAAATATGTGTGTAAGGGGTTCTATTTCTGTTGGTGGATACATACAAATGCAAACTGTTTACTTCTATGAAGAAAGACACACTGGACAATTTTTTCAGATACAGGCTTCAATTACACCTTGTGACTTCTAGTGGTAGATCACAGCCACTTTTAGCATATACTCCTCTAAAAAAAGACATCAAGTTTGCAATTTGTCGGAATCCAGGGCATCTCTTTGGCTGCCCTGGAAGCTCAGGAGACCCTGACCAGACAGTCTGGGAACTGAACAAGAAGGATTTACCCCAGTACAGGGTGTTTACAACCCCGTCCAGGGGGGTGAACAGGGGGGTTTTTACCCCTGTCCATGGGGGTCACAGACCATGGCACAAGGCAGGGATGAATTACAAATCTCAAGAGTGTGAAACACAGTAGTTCAGCTTATCACCGAGTGAGAAATATGTAGTTTTAGGTTTTCTATAATAGAAGTAAATGAGGACAAGATGGAGATTTTGGGGCGGTTCCCTAGGTTTTTCTTCTTCTTCTTCACCTCCATTTTCTGATGTGACGTTAGTACAATGTGGCTTGTGGAGATTGGGCCAAGTAGGTATGATCTGTTTGATGTGGATGGTGGACATTGGTAAGAAATGGTAAACAATATGTTTGTAATAATCTGTATAAAAGGCGTCCACCTCTCAGGGGACGGGCAGTGGTGCCATGGCGGGTGTTCAAGACAGACCTCGCTGGGCACAGAGAGAACTATGAGATAAGGAATAATAAACAAAGTGATAGACCTTGGAGAAACTGAAGTCTGAAGCCTCTGTCTCTTTCATGCGTCTGCCCCGAAACATCCAGGAGGGCAAAAAAGACTCTAAACCACCTGAATATCGGAATCAATAAATCCGACAGCAATTACCAGCATAAACATGAGCCTCGATTGCAGATCCAGACTACCTTCCCTTTTCTTCATCAACAAAGATATGGTTTTATCATTATTTTATCATGTGTTTGATAAAATCACTGTTGTCCTGATTTACTATCTTAATTTGGTACAGAGACTATGCTAAAAGTTATTTCAATTGTTTATGCCCATCTCTGTCCTTTCTGTTTGGTTCTAACCAAAGGTTAGGACAGATGCATTGATCTCTCACTAGTGCCTGCTAGGAGTGCAAATATCCAATTTGCTAGAAGTCAGGAGGCCAAAGCATCATGGCCCCACAAATATGAGTTTGCAGAGAACTCTGATTATCATTTTCTAATTGCTGGATTATGGTGTTGGCTCCCAAAGAGATGCACCAAGGTGTGCCTGAGCAAAATGAGAAGGAACTATGCTTTACAGAAAATTCTCATCATTAATTGTACAAAAAAACTTGAAAATCTATCATGGACAACTGAATTGCTATTCCAGAGATTTTTTTTAAATTTAGCAGTTACAACAGCTTTTTATTACCTGTGAGAGTGTTGGTGCTGTATGGAGGAACAAGCAGAATAGAAAAGACCATTGCTCCCTGATGTGATGAAGTACTGAAGCAGATGTGTGATCAGAAACTGCCTAGAACTCATCACTTTGGTTTTGCAAGCTGAAGTGAAGAAAGAAATTAATTAAAAACTGCTAATATGCTAAATCCTGGTCTATAGACTTGAATGTCTGGACTTAGCACAACAGTGGAGGCTGAGGCTAGCAAAACAGCTCTTGACCTCCTACAGATGGTAGCAAAGTAACTGCTTCCATTAGGTCACATAGCTGCTGATGTCCCCACTTAGATGAGTTAAAAATATCCAATTTGTCAGTAAGAGAAAGTTTTATGGGAATGGGTTGGCTTCCACAAATTCATCAGGAAGTGTTTGAAATACACAACTTTTATTTCTCCACTTCAGTTAACCTTCAGTTAGTCAGACAGTGTCAAATTTTATGTAACACTGCAATCTACATAGAGAAAATGCTAAATAGTTACATACTATGAACATAAAGTATAATATAGGCTAATTTAATTTGTAAAGTTCCATAGAACTACAACACTAATATTGAAACAGATTTTTAAATATTACCACAGTAATCAAACCCTGTCAGACTTTTGTTTAATGGAAACATGTTAGCATTTTAGTCTGCTTTGGAATAAACTTTGAAACCATAGGAATTTCCTTTAGAACAGAAATCCCAGTTACCAACCATTTTTGTTCCCATTGTTCCTGCATCCCTGATCCCAGCACCCAGAGGCTAAACTTCTTTTCCAGTGTATGTCCTTGTTCCACCTCCCCATGCCCACAAGTCCTGCTGTGTAGGGTCTCACGGGCTCTCCTTTTGAAAAACAGCTTCTGCAGACAGCATGAGCCCACAGCCCACGCTTTGGAGAGAAATTGTATTGTGTTAGGTTCCTGTGCCTAGGGCTCTTTCTCAAATAATCTCTTGTAGCACAAACATTAACCCTCTAGCATCATTTATCCCAAGAAGAGTCCCTGTGGACTACATTACCCAGAATCCTTGACAGGGGAGCTGATGAGTAGTTAATAAGGGAAGAATAAATTGTGCTCAGTCCCTGTGTTCCTCAAAGTCAGGATCTTTTTCTTGCATATAAACTACTGGCCAGGTGCGCACAATGAGTGATAGTAACACTAGATAAAATGTAAATTGGAAATAGTTGCACTTAAATTTGTCTCAATAACGAGAAAAAATCAGTCTTTCTGTTCACATCCGTGTCCCCAGGCACAATGAGAAAAAACTTACTTTTGCTCTGTTGCAATACTAATACAAACACACACACACACACACATACAAAAAAAAGTAGAATTCAATAACTGTAGCAATAATTGTAGAATTCAAGTAAAATTAAATCAAATTCTGTAAACAAAACACCAAGGAGATTAGTCAGTTAGTCCCACTAGGATAATGAGGGGGCAGTGGTTAAAGACACATGACTCCACAGATGCTGTAGCAAGACACCCATATTGATTCCATTACAAGTACAGGTGGAGAGATGCCAATTTCCTCACTGCAGCTGGAGCAGATGATGGCAAATCTCTGGTTCTTCCCTAGGTAGCCACAGCACTGACCAGCAGCTTGGCATTTCCACCCTCTGCTACCAGATTTTTCCACATCAGAGCGCTGCTGCTTTCATTGCTGACAGCAGGCATCCAGTTTCAGAGAAGGATTGCTACAATTTAAAAAAGCTTCCCTAAAGATGGTGGAGATGTCACAAAACATTTGGTTTTTGATGTGAAGCACTGTAAAAGCTGTAATCATATTTACAGGACATGATTGATAACATGCTGCACATGAACTCCTTCCTTTAAACTTTCCCATAAAACACATTCATCTGCCATTTCCCAATCTCAACTACCAAAGGATCCAAGTGGAAAAAAAAAATGAAATAGGTTCAAGCAAATAGGCTCTAAATGACTGTTCAGGAGCAGGAGGTGAAAGTTCAGCCCCAGATTTCAGTTTGATTAATTTTTTTTAAAGTCTGTGTAAAATTGAGGTTTCAGAGGGGTTTCTCGGTTTCACTGAAGAAACTAGACTCACACTACTATAAGATTAACATGAGATGCCAAAGAATACAAAGTCCAAGAGCAAGTGCTCACTTGATTACCAGTTCAACTGATTCTTTTATTTTAGCAGTGTGATCTCACTGACACAGAAGGCTACTCCTGAGCTCCAATGCTGGACAGAGATCTATGGGGTATGTTGTGGACTTCTTGAGCTGCTTTTCTTCCTGACAATATTTTCCTATCAGCTGCAAATCACCCTAAAACTCACTCCAAGTCACTGCTATGTTATAGCCAGCTCTGCTAGCAGGGAATCAAGGAGCACACTGTCACCATTCTATCTCTGGGGCTGGGAGATGATACTCACAGGCTAATCACTAATGGCAGCAGGGAGTAACCCTGTTAGATACTAAACATTTCCACTGCAGCTGTAGGCACCGGAGCCTTGGTCCAGGGAGGGAGAATTTTACAGCCAAGTCAATCAGTTCTGCTCACTTATCTTGCTTGAAACTCCCCTGCTGTTGTAGAAGACATGAATTTCACCAGGTCACACAACAGGAAACACACTGAATTCTTGTAACTGGAGTGTGATGGAACAATTAAACCAACAGTAAAAATGCAAATTATCATAGTGAAGGAAGAACATGGTAAATAAACTCAGATGGGATGGAACATCTTAAAACACATTTGTATTGCATTAGAATTTCACAGGATTCTGTGATTAAGGCAACCAAGTGGCACATATTGGAAAACTCCAGATGCAAAAGAAACAAGTTCAATTTTTGTGTCATAGAGAAATGTACCATTTTGCTAAAGCATGTTTGAATCTACAGCCAAGAAAGTCTAAAATATGCTGTAAACCTTTGGGTAAGTGGTAGATAAAGTTGAAGCAAAGTCATCCTCCCAAAATCGGACATGTGGTAAAGCTGTGCTGCACTCATCTAAGATTAGTTTGTGTAGCAGATAGACATCCCATCCTGCAGATGTTCAGATATCAAATGTTTTCAAAGCACTTTGAAGATGAGGCACATAAACAAAAGGTTTCATTATTAGATATTAGGAAGAGTAATAAATGCAGTTAGAACTAAAGAACATCTGAAGGCTCTTTTATGAGACACAACGTAGAGGTCTTTTCAAAGTAATGATTTATTTTTTCACATTACTTCTTTTCATTAGCAGTGTTCACAAATTAACTTGAAAATTTCTATTTCATTCAATCTAGCAGTGTCAAATATTTTTGCCAAAGAAAGATGCAACTACTCAGACAGTGTAAAGAAGCTTACAAAACACTACTAGATGGAGAAGTTCATTCAATGACCAGCACCACTGATTGGATACAAAACCCCAATACAAATGGATAGCCAATATACACCTTACTTCAAACCATCTCAAATTCCATACAAAGAAAGGGAGACAAAGGAGCAACAGAGCACAACGTAGAAAACCAAAATGAAATCCATACACTCAACATCTCAGCTTCGAACACTTGTGTAAAAACATCTGCAAGCTGCAAATCCTGAAGAACCCAGTAGTGTCCTGGTCTAATGTCCCACCCAAGGACACCATATTTGGTTTCTATGAACTAGATAAAGAACAGGTACAAAACAAAGCACAGAATGTCAAATATGGCACATGCATGAGCTAGATATTTGTTGGCTTCGTTACAAATTAATCTATTTTCTATGTAATCAATGAGAAATGTCCCCCTGACTTGGGCTGTGAAAGCAGCACAGTGCAAAATTCCTTTGTTCTATGGAGTAACATTTGGAAGAAGATCTCACACGATGAGGCTTACGTCTGTAAGTGTGATCTTTCAGCCCTGTCCCTACAGTTACTGTAAATGCATACTCTTTCTAGACAACCTCTTGTTTTTTGCAGTGATGATCCTACGTAATGAAAATTTTGATATATCTTCAAGATGGGAAATTCCAATAAGGTCATAATGGTGTCTTTGAAGTAAGAAATATACTGAAAGATAGCCATTAAAATTTTATGAAGTTTCCTTTACTGATAGAAGACAAATACCTGGTAGTAGTATTTGACAGACCTAAAATGAGACACAAGACAAATTTAAGTACCACCTACATGAAAAATGAGAATGCAACTCACACTAGGCTAGGAAAAGAATGTACTGTCCTGTGCTTTGTATGAGGCAATTTTTGTGAATACTAATATTATCAGAGAAATCTCTTCACTGAAACATCAGACAGGACATCTTCAGAAAGAAGGACAGTGCAGGGAATAAGGAAGTGGAACCAAAGCATATGCCAAATACTTGTCAGCTGGATCACAGAATCATAAAATATTCTATGTTGGAAAAATAACAATAAAAATAAAAAACATTCTATGTTGCAATAATAATAATAATAATAAAATATTATATGTTGGAATAATAATAATAAAAATTAAAAATATTCTATGTTGGAATCATAATCATAATCATATTCTGTCTTTGAAGGGACCCACAAGGATCATTGAGTCCAACCCCTGGCCCTGCAGAGGATCACCCCCAAGTCAAACCGTGTGCCTGAGAGCATTGTCCAAACACTTCTTGAGCTCTGTCAGGCTGGTGACCACTTCACTGGGGAGCCTGTTTCAGTGCCCAAACACACTCTGAGTGGAAAGCCTTTTTCCATAAATGACCACTTACAAAACTGAGAACCAGAGCAGGTAAGGACAGGAAAATCCTATGGGATACAAAGACCTAGATTTTCTTTCCAGTTCTGGAGGGAGGGTGGGTATATTGTGGACAAACAAATATTTATTTCTCTGATTTAGACATAAAAGACGGCATGATGTAAAAACAAAACAAAACAAAACAAAAACACCAAGTAATTTTCTTGTAAAAGAGAAAGTATAGAAATGTAAGGAATATTTTAGGAAACTCCAATTGGGATTAGGATTATAAGGATGATGAAAAGCAAAGCTATTATGGACACATTATTTTGCATGTGTGCTGCACACATATAGGACAACAAATCCACAATTTGTTGAAGTTACAAATTCAGTTCTTTAAAATTAAGGATACCAGAACATGAGGTCACTTGTGTTTGTGCCTTAGGATACAGTGAGGGCTGACAGACTGGGCTGCTAGTTATCACTGTGTCCCATTCCTAGCATGTGTCTTCTGCAAAATTCAGTGAAAATTTTGAAGACATGCTAAGAGATGCTAAGACATGCATGTCTCTTCTCACTGTAATACTTGAATCCTTCACAGACTGCATTTATACCAAAACTATGAAGTGAAGGACTACTATAAGAGATGGAAGTTGAAGCACAGCAGATTAATGTCCAAGAGGATCACCTCTTCAGCTTCCTAGAGTAAGGAACAGGTGGGGTTCCTAGACTCTTTTTCAACTTTTTGGAATTAGCAGGAATTTTTACATTTTCCAGATGACCCTTCCATTGACTTTCATGGCTCTTGTGAGTGCTCTGCAGTTCTGCAGAAAAGAATAAGTTTCTACATTCATGACAGTTTGATGCACATCAAAGGTGTTAAGGAGGATGCAGTTGTCAGTTACAGAATTTTATCATCTGACTCTCCCTGAGTCAGTAAACATCTTCCAGTTTCCTCGATAAGGAGGGCTAAAAAAACCCCTCCGGATAACAAACCATTCTGTTAATTACTCCAGCCCCTTGTGTTACGGATTCAGTGTGCTGAACTGACCCACTCAGATGATTGCCAGAAAAAGTCTTCAATGTAAACTGAAAGTAGCAGCTTTCTCCTAATATTCTAGCAAGTTTTTCCCTTTCTTGAAAAAATTCTAAAATCTCACCGAGGAAAAAGCATCTAATCATGAAAGGTGTACTCCCCATTAGAGTCCCCATTGGAGAAGATATTCAGCAATTTCAAACCCAAGTAAGGCAGTGGTACAGTCTGGAAAATACAAAGTCTTCATGGATTCTTGTACTCCTGTTTTCCAAAAACAAAACAAACAAACAACTAAAAGTTTACTGGTTTACTGGAACTCTGTTTTTTGGTTTTGTCACTGTAGACCGATGAATAAGAACGGCTGATGGGATGGCTCTTCTCATATCTTGTGCTCTTGATTCAGCAAAATAATGTGGAAATATTGGTTGGCTTTCAAATACTAAGGTTTGCTGACTGTAATGAACATCTGAAGGCTATTTATGCACATATAGCTCTGGCTGACCTTCACACAGAACATATATTTATACTCTGTATAAATCACAGTGAAGGCTGTTTAACATACTTGTACTGTAGCATACTTAATGACCTAACGTAGAACAAATGAAATTCAATGGTTGTGAAAGGAGCTAATGGTCCCTTCTGGTTTCAAATGCTTATGAATGTATAAGAAGATACAAAAAAAGTTACAGATGCATTTTCCCTCCTAGTCATATATGACTATCTGGTTACATTTTTCATAAAGTTCTGATTCAGCAGCTTCCCAAGAACCTGATGCTACTTGAAGCATAGAAGACCCACAATTCATGGCAACAACCACCTGAAAAAACAACTCCTCTAACTTGCTTTCAACTAAAGAATGCTATGAGCAGTTGTTCTGGTATATGAGTTAACCCTTTTGCCATAAGTGTTTGTGGAACTGCATTAGATCTCACCTCATCATATCAGACTATAACACAAAATAACTACTGCCAGCTTCTTGTCACCACTGCTACTTCCTTCTCCCGCTGGCAAACAACCAACACCTTGTAACTTGACTGATAGCCTGAAATTACTATCCTAGTAGCTGGTATCATAAATGACCACGTTTTTTTGTCATTCTCATAAAAGCTTCACATGTACTCCAAGAGCAAGGTTTAGAAATTGGCTGTTTGCAATACAAGAAAATAATTTCCTACACTGCAGCCCTTAATAGCCACTAAGTTCCTCTGTCAAGCACTGTGACATTTTGCTGATGTGGAAGACTGAAATGAAAGGAGTGGAAGGACCTTCCTGCACATGGTATGAATTTAATCCATGTGGGTTCTCAGACTTCCCAGAAGTTTTGATCCAACACTGACACAAATGAAACTGAAACTCCATTTTTATCGAGGCAGGAATTATTTTTTTTCCTCCTTCTTTCTGTGTCCTCAGGCATTTTGGCCATATTCACTAACACTCATGCCTGCTACAGCCTTCACATTCAAGAGCATAATGAGTCATTCAGACCAAAGCTTGAGCAAGGGAGGGTGGTGAGATTCAGCACATAATGTAGGTTTCATTGTAAGCTGCCTGGATATTCTGTACTTTTGCAGATCAGATGAATATTCTTTTTCTGCTCTCTGCCAAAGAACTCAATGCTCCTGTACTTCACAAGAGGGAGTTTTAGTTTCAGCTTTTTACAAATACATGAGAACTTCCCTGTAATAACACCCAAGAGAAAGAGAGGGATTTCCTCTGTTTAAGTTGCTCATAGTGTCTAGATTTTTTGCATATTCATCCCCATAGGTCATCTGTGACAGTCTAGTTGTGAAGGCGGAGGAAGCATGGAGGTTATATCAAGCTCTGTTTTAACTTTCATTTAACATGTTGATTATTGTTGTGTCACACAGCAGCTGCAGAACTGCAACATTTTCAGCCAGTTCTGTGTTGTTATCTGTAATCTGATGAATACAGAACACCCTGGCATTTTATTACTGAAAGGCTCACACTGACCTGTGTATTTTCTAAATATACTTAAATTTCCATCAGTTTCTTCAAGATTTGTTCAAACCAATAAGCATTTGCATTTGAGGCTGTTTCCCACAATAAAAGGACAGTTTCTGAATGTGGTCTTTGTGCTTTCTCTTTGATGTCAGTTATTTGCTGCACAGATGATATGTTGCTCTTGCAGTTCCCTGCCTGTAGCTACCATTGCCAGTAATCCAGTAATTTCTAGTATACATTTGACAGCCACGTGAGCCAATGACTGTTTTTCAGTTGCCTCCTTGACATTCTGATGCCAGTTGTATTTGCCATATAAGTTTTAATGGTGCCAAAGACCTTGTGAGGGAAACTGGTCAACACATATGTTAGCCTAAACATTAAAATTGCATTTGACATCCGGATGATCTCTAGACAAGAGAAAAGGAAAAGTTAATAGAAATATATCCTTCAATTACAATATCACTAGGCTCAGATGATTAAAAAATTATTTTGCATTGGGGTCCAGCAAGCTAACCTCACTCCAAGTGGACAACTGCCAACAGGCTGGCAGTGGGAACATCCAGAGGAAACTCCTGTCTTCAGCTGGGTGAGAGTGGCCATAGTGAATGGAAGCAAATGGCCAGGACAGAGCTGAGGATCTGAAGGATGTATGCTGTTGGATAAGGGGTATAAATGACTTTGAAACAATAACTCAGGCCTTCACACAGATGTACCGAGATACTGTTATACACTGAAGTTACAGAGAGGTACACTTTAAGAATATACGTACCTAATGTTAACATTTCCTGAAGGCAGTTACTGCTTACAGACCATTATCTGCTCTCTGCAGTAAATTTTCACCTTTTCTGTTCAATGGGTTTTTTTCAGATTTAATACACATATCCTAAAAACCATGAAGATAGAGTCTAGGAATCAGTTGAATACAGCAAATCCTGACAGTGAGTAAAGAAGAAAGCAGAAAAGAGCCAAGGAAGATCTACTGGCTTTTGGGCATTTCAAAGTCATGATTTTTTTTTACAGTGCAGTCATTATTTTCAGTGACATGACAGGATTCATGACAAGAATTCTTAGCATCTAGGAGCTTTTAAATTATAGCTAAATGTTATGCACAAAATGTTGTCTTGGCTTTTCTGCATTTCTCTCTTTCACTTGCCCCTTTGGCACACTTTCCTCAGAGCTTCTCACTTCAGCAGTTGAGCGGTGTTTATTACCAGGATCTTCTACCCTTATTTATTCAAGCAGAAGAAACATACCTCACATGTATTGCCCAGAGAGAAGAAAAATCATTCAGGTTAAAAGAGAAAGTGTTTCCAAAGAGCTAAAAAGCCTCATTACTTAAAGGCCTTGCCAAATAGGAAAGAACCTGGTAAGAAGATTGAAGAGAAGGCAGTATTGCTTAAAATCTCTTGGTTACTGCTTCAGCCTGTATAAGTTATCCCTCTAGAGGCCAGCAGAGTATCAAAAAACAATTACCATGAAATAGACCATAATACTACTGTAGACTCAAATCTTTCCCGAACTATTAATATTTAAAACTTCTTCTAGCTGTCCAAAGACTGCCTTTTGCAATGAGACTGAACCGTCCTGCAATTACAGTGTAAAAAATGGAAAAAAACATTCCATAGCATTACCTCTACCACAGATCTAGATTCCTTAATGTGGTGTCAGGGATGTTAGAGAGTGTTCAGGAAAACAGATCTATTGCCTTCACTCCTATAGGGAAGATCTCATTTAAGCAGTGTGTTTGAGATTAGAGCATACTTAGGAGAAGCAGTGTTTATTGTGGTCAGAGAGAACGGGACTCTAACATACTCCAGCATTGATTTGATGTTTCTGAACTTTCTGTCTTGGTTTTACCATCTGTCAAACAGATACTGTAACTCTTACAATGCAAAGTTAACCTGGGAGAAACGCCTTCTGCCTCACAGAAGTAAGGAATGGGAACATTAATTATTGCAATCAACTACATGGAAAAGCCTCAATGAAAAGTGCAATGGGAGCACAAAGGAGTAAGAGATTTGCCAAAAGAAACAGGTATATGCATGCCTTAGTACTTTGTTCTAATGAGTGCACGGATCTAATGCTTTCACTTTGAGTGGCTCTTACTCTAAAGGCTTGTTCCTGCAGCCCTCACACAGTCACATTCCCACACAAGTTTCCTTGAGGAAAGCCTCAAGATTTGACTTCGTGTGTTTTCTCTTGTGCCAGGAAATACTATCCTTTTAATTAGCAGGTCCATTTCTTTGATAACTGTTTAAGTGGCTTCACTGCAATTTCATCTCTTTAGTTGTCATCCAGCACCTGGGAGGTAAGGAAAAAGGAAGCAAGCACTGAATTTTTCCATCATTTCTGCCGAGGGATATTTCTGAGACACTGTACTTTTGTGGGTGGGCGGATGGATGAATACACAGACGGAAAAGGGAGTTTCCTTTATGGGATTCCAATAATTGGTATGTGGTTTACATTCCATTCATCTGAAGGACTCTTATTTTTAATCAGAAACAGGCTCAGGCTACTAAACTACCTCCAGTGTTCAGAACATATCCATGCTTTCAGCTGGTGCCTTTTCTCACAAGCATCTTTTCTTTGACACCCACAGGCCCCAAAGAGTAATGTGGTCATTTACCACCAAGAACTCAGTGTCAGGTCCCACAATAGGAGTTGGTTCAGAGCCCTTTTCCAGACAGAGAGAGGTTTTCTGATTGCTAGCTTCACAAGCAGAAGCTCTTAAAAGTGTGGTATTTGAAACTGGCATTGATTTCTCTAAGTGGGTTTTAGGTTTGGTGGGTTTATTTCCTCATCCAACTCTGGGAAAGCCTTGTCTGGACAGTGTTGTGGAAGTCTGGCAGCACAACTTTGTCTTAGTAGCCAGGCACTAATACAGACAAGTGCTGAGAAAACCCCTATACTCAGCAGCTGGACTTGCTGATGTGCTTTAAGCACAAAGGAATGAAAGACTAGCAACACCTTGTCCAGAACTAGTCAGACTAAATAAACAATACAGCAAATTTCAGCTTTGGGGCTGGTGAAAATGTGAAAATATTCAGCATCAACTGCTGTCATCAAGGGGCAGGGAAAACATAAAATAACTTGCAGTGAATTAGTATTCTGTTCTTCAAATCTCTCTGAACCTTTTGTGATAGATCTCTAGTAAGCATTAAAAGTTCTTCAAATGCCACCTTTCCCCATCAGCTAACTTGTTCCGCTGTCCAAGTTTGTTTACCCTTAACTTCCATTATGTGAAACATATTTATCTTTTTAGGGTCTATCATGTCTAACCTGCCCAGAGAGTAACTGCACATGCTTTAGGGATTTCCATGCCATTCATCCTTGAACGTGTTCCATGTCACAACTCCCTCCAGTGCCTACTGTTCAGCAGATTTGTCAAGCAGCACAGCAGGAAATCTGCAGGCAGATCACACATTACACAATCTAAGAAAGGAAGAACAGTTTCACAGCTAAGCTCTGTGTCAACCTGGGTCCATCACAGATATTTTGCACATGCAGTTTGCCTGCCTTGTGCCTCACTTCCCCTGTGGGGTGAGGGAAACGAGGCACAGATGCAGATATGACATCAAAGGGAAGGGCAAACCTGTCCCCTCTTTCCCACACTGAAGATGTGATGCAGACAACCTGTGGCAGTGGCCCGTGAACACACACAAGAACTGTAGAGTCACCAGTTCTTTCCAGATCCATGCATCCTGAAAAGACAACAGGTAACACAGTTTGGCAATTCATCTCTCTTTGGCCCACACTAGGCAAGGAGGAGCTGCTAATATCATGAAGGAAACAAAATGGTCAGATAAGTTTCTTCCTTGTGATTCAAGAGCCTCTCGGCAACATTCATTTCTCTACTGTTTATTTACCTTGGCACCTAATTTAACATTGCTACTGGGAGGTGAGACATATTTGATGTTGCATTCTGGACTGCAAAGGTTGCAGCAAAACTCCCTATCTACAACCTGATGATTTCCTCTCTCATGCCACAAGGAAGCAGGAATCTCCCTCCTTGGGCAAAGGCCTTTAGCCCTGCACTTTGCTAGACCTTTCAGATGTATGGACCCAGGCCACGTTACTCAGGGCAAGGAGACCATTGTTGCGTATCTGTCACGGGATGCTTTCATGAAACTGTGTTATCCCACTTTGCCCTGCCTAGGCTTTCACAGATCCTGATCTCCAAGAATACAAGATTTCTATCTGAGATTCACTTTAAAAGGGTTTCTTTTGTCTTGCTTTAATTCAGAGCTATAATGATGTTAATCTTTAAACACATGCATTAGGCAATTGCAGAGAGCTAGGTACATCGCTCATTTGGAGTCAATGTATCAAGATTAGAGATATTCTGATCACTGAATGCTTTTGATTGAAAACAGGATTTGGAGTACTCAGCCAAGTTCTAGCCAAATAATTTCAAATTGAATGAATAGGAACATTGTGTTTGTTTGTTGTATTTTCTTTCTGCCATGAAATGAACCATCATTTATTTTGGATACTGAGATTTATAATAGAGCTAGAATTTGCTACAATAATGCTTTGCTGCTGGACATTCCTAGTATTCCAGGGTAGAGCTCTTTATATATTTTCGACAAAAATATAAAGCAAACCAGCTTGATATAATGATTCTTTGGATTCATCTTTTTGGGACTTACTGTAATAATTTTACACCACTTTTGATTAAAGGAAGGTGAAATGCTGAATAAACTGTGACCAGCAGACCACAGGGGACTGTTAGCAGCACAAGCAGTTCATTTAATCATTCCCTAGTGTTCTTCCTGGACCGATCAGACAGCACCTTCACACACCAGGAACTATAATGCAGCCTTTAATGTTAATTAATGTATGACCGCTTAAACTTGTGTGGTTTTTTCCCTCCCTTTCCTTCCCTTGGCTGGCCACAACTGTTCATGTGTTGCTGTCGGTTATTCTGCTTAAGTATTAAAAAATGCTTAACTAAATAGGCTGGGTTATTTGCTTTTGCTGATAGTAGCAGTCCACCCACAGAGACCTTTCAAATCTCTTCAGTGTTTTGGAAACTGGATAAGGGACTTATTCAGTGACGTGCAAGTTTGTCTGAGCCAGGAATGAAGCGTGCATTTCATGAAATGAGAAATAACCTCAGACCACACACAGTGTAATTTCTGAACTCCAGCTTGGGCTCTCTTCCCCTCGTCCCTGTGCACACATACACACATCCCTGCTAAAAAAACCAGATGATGACTGACATCCCTAAATCCTTTAAGCATTCTTTTACAGCTAAGAGCAGAGGGAGGTTTTCAGAGCTTAGGTGGCTCATTATTAGTAACATACTGATGAAAAAAATGGATTACTACAGTATGTGCATACTAAGCCAAAGAGAAATAGCAAAAACCCTGTGCCATCTAAATACTTTCAAGAGGAGAAACTGCTGATGCAAACATATTAAAGCTATTTTTACTGCATAGGGAGATGAGAAGTCCTTCCCACAATTTTCCTAGAAACTAATGCTGGTTCTGTCACTACTTGTTTAGTTAAGCTAAAATAACTGAGTGTTTCAAATATTATTTTCCATTATAATTATAAGAAGTAAACCTGGAAGATAAGTTTATCGCATATTAAAAACTCACACTCTTTCCTCTCCCAAGCAAAGGAACTATACTGTATGGCTGTTGAGAATAAACTACACACAGAAGAGGCAAAGGGCAAACTTTTCCACAGCTATTACTCCACAGCTTCAATATCCCCTCCTAAGCTTAATTCTTCACAGCCTTACACCAAATGAGTACACTTAAACAATGAGACAGCAGGCAGACTCCTGCTCAGCTCTCCTTACACATTTCCTTTATGCTGGACTAAAAGAAGTAGCTTTATTGTCTTCAACAGGCACCACTGTTGAACCACCCCTGCAAAGCTTAAAATGGACAAGCAAAGGTGCTTACAGACTGACTCCTGTGCCTCTTCCATTGCTTTGTACCTGATCAGTAATACCATCACACAACTGAGCCATTAATACTATCTGCTTATGCACACAAATGTACATCTATACTCATATCATACACAGTGACACTTCCACCAATAAAGCTTGCCTAACACTTTCTGTTACAGGACCCTAATTCAGTTGTTCATAACTTTGTCAAATAAGTGCTCAAGCTGAAATTCTTCCTGCTCCATGTCTCCATCAGGCTGAATTTTTCTCATAAGTTTCAACTAAAACAGCTCTTCTGAAAAGGGGACTAAAGAGAATCAATCTCACTTTCCCTTCTGTTTTATCTACAGTCATTTCACTGAGAACCTGTTTTATCCGCATGTTTAGGGAGAGATACTGCGGGTGGCAAGAGGGGTTACCTTACTGCAAGCTATCATGCCCAGTAATAGCCTTCTGAAAACATGCCAAGTTTTGGCCACTGTGGTTTACCCACGCTCCATACAAATCTCTTAGAGAGAAGCAATACCATTTTCTGAATACTCTACTAAAACAAATGACTACCTTGCCTCATACACTTCCTCCATGACCAGACTACATGCACGTCCTTCTCACAGATGAACCGAGTGACTCCACAATTACAAAAGGATTTATAGAGCATTTAGGGTCTTTTCATGCAATTTATGGTACTGGCCCCCACAAGATGCTGTGGCACCAGAACTGAGAGCTGAGAAATGCTGCCTGTTGTTCCATCAATACTCATTGGTGGTGCCCATGCAGGACACTGAGGAAGCTCATTAGTTTGGAAACAAGCTGAAGAGCTTGGGCTAACAAGAAAGTAATAGAAAGCAGAGCAGACTTCAAGAGACAGATGCAACATAGGCAGGGCATAATGATCCATTGTGTTAAATACATAAACACTGTCTCCAGACTGTAGAATAGAACCAAGATTTCACAGATGCCTGCACTCTTTTGTTTTCAACCAGTTTCTGTGACATCTACTAACAACTACATCCTTTCTTCCCCTAACTGGCTAGTCTACAAAAGAGACTGTAATCTAGTGCTATTAGCAACTCCAATTGGTCAAGTAATTGGAATTGTGATTCCAAATTTTCATAATGATCCACATGGGAATCAATCACTTCTGAGTAAATTATTACCCTTCTCTTTACAGTTTTGTTTGAAAGTTTTCAAAAAAGATCTTCTCAGAACTGTGCTAGAGATAATAATGGTAAAATAAAGTTATAAAAACTCAGAAACTAGAAAACAACAGCATTACAACTGCTCATGCATTCTGTCAATCTTCTACTGTATGCTTAGCAATACTAACTTTTCCCAGAGACATCACCCTTCTTCTCTGCAGATCACCGCATTTCTGAAGAGATCCCTCTATTTCTTTCCCTTTAAGATTTATAGTTTTTCCCCTCTGACTGTCTGAGCACAAAGCCAAGAATGAAGAAATCCCAGGTTGCACCACAGATCAGCTGCAGCCTCTGCAGCTGTGAAGAACAGCTGCACTGTGGGCTACCACCTCAGTGCATCCAAACCAGCTACTGGGTAGCTATAATCTTTTCTATTTCCCAGTTCACTGCCTGAACAAAACCAAAAGATAAAGCCAGACACAGATCACAGACTTCCAATCTGTTATGCTGCAATCCTGCAAGGTTAAAAAGAAAGTTCTCTGCTAAAAGAAAGAACAGACTCACTGATGCTTCCCAGAGGTTTTGAACACCCACTTCCCCTCCCTGAAGGAATTAAAACAACAGAAGATAAACTTTTGCTTAAAAAGTGACATGCTTAAAGCGACACATCAGAAGCGGAACAAAACCTCTGTATTTGGCTAACGAGAAGATATTCCTCAATACTTCTTCCAAGTATGAGACTCTTAAATTAGAATTAGCATATTGTAATTACAGCAATATATATAACCACAACTACAAAACAGTGAAGGCAAAGAGGCAAGAGCACAAATGGCTCTAGTTATGCTATTACAGTATACCCATATTGAGAGACCAAGCCAAGCTAATCTCTGAGTCTGCTGTGGAGGTGAAGAGACAAAAGCACAAAAGAGACTTTTAAGAAAACAGCTGTCTCAGAGGTAATTAAATTACATTTCCAATCAAAGCACAGTATTCTCCTTGTGGTAGAATTATAAACGAGAACAAGCAGAAACTGTCACAGAAGTTCCATCGTAGTCAGAATCATGGAGAAGCAAGTGCTGATGAGAGTTGTGAGCACTTACCTCAAACAACATAAATAGACATACGATATTTGCTTTTCAAGAAAGTAGCATAGAATGGTTTTCAGGATGATATGGGAGATAATGTTTACATGAGCATTCAGTGATGGAAATAACTCAATACAAACAAAAGGGGAATAAAACCCTTCTGGTATAAACAGTTCTGTTGAAAAAGAACCAGATTCACTCTGAGGTTAGCTGATACTTGTTTAGCATCCCAGCTATCCCCACTGATTAGTCATTTTCACTGGGTACAGTGTTAGGGACTGAGAATGTTGCTATTAAATATACAAATTAGCCATTGTGACATGCTGATTGTGACATGCAAGGCCAATGCAAATTGTAATGTAATCAAGATGTCTGTGTATTTTCAGAAAACAATGCTTTAGTGCAGTGGGTCTGCTTATGCTCCAGCTTGTCCAAGTTATGTGTACAATTTCAATTCAGTCATACTGTGTGTTGACACAGACACTAGGTCAGGTTCTGACCACTCAATTCCATTCTCTCAGCTCATGCAAACTCAAACAACTGAGACAATCTGTCCTTGAGCATCATGCACATACATCATGCTTACATTCAGTTACATCTTTTATTTTAGAGCATGTTCTCAACTGGTCTTTGAAAAGGAAATTCAGCTTTCTGATGTCAGCTAAACAAAGGTTAGGATGCCAAGCAAACAATTCTGAAGCCCTCCAGTCATCCACTTAGATGTACTTTCTTCCTCTTTCAGATTTAGCTGACAAAATGACAGATGGAATCACAGAGATACAGATACAGACTCACAAGGATACTATGATCCACACATGATCTACGGGACAAGAGGCATGCCTCTTAAATGCTCTGAATCACTGCCTACTCTCTGATCTGCAATCTAGACATCCAGTTTCAACAGCAGAAATTGCATCTCCTTAGTCATCCCTAGCCAATTATCTATTTTTCAGGTACCCTCATAAGGAAGGTAAATTCTGGTGTGATATCTACTTAAGTGGTCATTACTCTTTTTTTATTGAATGGACCAAGTCAAGATGCATTGAACTGTGGAATGGGCAAATGCAAGGAGATTATTTGTAACACTATTATCTCATTTGTTGCCTAAGCTGGAAGTTATGCAGCGAATAAGATATGCAGGATACTAGAGGAATGGAAAAATACGTAGCAGCAAAGACAGTTAAATGCTTCCTTGGAAGAACAAAATCGTCTCCTCCTGCAGTTGAGATTTCTAAGGAAGTAACATAAGTCATCTTTTTCTTACGTAGCAATTGTATTTGAATAACCTTTCAAATTACTTATCCAGAGATACTTTGATTATGTTATTATCAATCACCCTTTCCTCTTCTTAATGCTGGTTTTTACTCACTCTGCTGAAGCAATGGCACTGGCATCAGTCTGCCTTCTGGTGCTTGAAGCCATGACCTGCTAAAGCTAAGCAAATACGTCCTTTCAAACGGTCTTAATGTGTTGACAAATGTTTGCATCCACACCCTGATCTTCTCAAACATATTCATTACCTGAAATTATTCAGTCTCCCTCCCCCAGATCAAATATGAAATCTGTGTACCACACAGCTACTGCCAAATGCAGTTCTAAGTATAGCCCCAGTTTGCAAAACAACTTTCGATCCAAACTACACTGCAAATCAGACTCAGAACATACAGTGTCTTTAACTAGGTCTTGTAAGGTGGTTGCTGGGATAGCTGCGTTTGTTAGCATAGGCAGGACCAAATTTCTTAAGATTTCACTGGCAACCTGTTTTTTTCCCAGTCAAAGAATTTCCATGAAGGCAATACTGGAAATACTGGTACCACCTGCAAGGTCCATGGACCCACAGCAAGACCCATAGGAACTCCAATGAGTAAAAAAAAGGGAACTGCAATAAAGACTAGTAAAACCTACCAAGTCATCTCCACAAGAAAGCAATGACACCCCACCTCCTGCATTTATATTCAGATCAGGTGACAACTACCATGAAGCTATTTCCTTATGCCAGGAGGCTGTTAAAGTTTTCCTGTAGTCCATGCCTCCCCACATGAAACCTGGACATGGAAGTGTAAACTCCACGCAATCATTTTTGTTTTTAAAGCCAAACAAAATGATAATCACAGTGTTCTAAGAATACAGAACTGATCTCTTCAGTTCTAATATTTGAAGACTATGTGTTCAGAGGTAAAATTCTTCTTTTTTTCATTTGTTCAGATTCATTTTCTAAAATTATACAGACATCTTCACAACAAAAATATTTTACAGTCCCTAGGACACTAAGTTGCAATATTTATGGCTTAGGTGACATTTCCTTGTAAAATATATTAAATTTGCAGGAAGCTACAGAGTGACATAAATCTTACTTCAAGATATGTTCCCACACCTCAACTCAATTGCATATAACAAATGGACTTCCACAAATACACTGTCAGTATTTGGCATACATGTGAATAAAACATGCACATCTACGAAGTTTTGATTTATGCATACCATCACCTATGAGATAAAAATAATTTCCTGATTACTTCAGGAAAATGATGACAGCTTCATACTTGGGAATCAACAGAAATCTTACCTACCCCAATCCGATTCTGCCCTCTCTAGTACCTACTGATTCACACCATGATTGAAAAACATGGTGCTAAGGTGAAGCCTCCCTTCAGTACATGGATATCAACTGAAATCAATGTTATTAGCTGCTTCTGGCCTTCAGGTGGAGGTTATCAGTCCCTCCTTTTGGCCTAAAACAAGGACAGTTTCATCTATGCAGCTTTTAGCAGGTACTTTTCTCTCCTATTCTTGATTATGTGAGACACTGGCACTACACAACCTACTAACTCCTTACAGAGTTTCTTTCCTTATTATCTAACTTCAATTACCTCTGGTGCAATTTAAGCCACATAATCCCTCTTTTTGTTGTAGACACAAAGGGGTTATTTTCTTCCTCTTTGAACGTATTTGATGAACATATTTTTTATCCCACCAAACTTTCCCTTTCTTACCTAAGGAGCAGTTTGGCTCTCTA
>VWYP01004083.1:0-11674 GCA_013400435.1 Pycnonotus jocosus | reverse complement strand
GGACCTTTTTCACCCAATTACAGAAAACCAGGCAAACCCATGAAGAAGGTGAAAAAGAAGGACCCAGACAAGGCCCTAAGTTCTCTGTCTTGACTCACATGTATTACTATCTACTGAAATCTTAAATCTAAGTCTTCCCCCTTGTGATATCACACAATTCAATTCAAACTCCACACCCACAACCCCAGTGCCATCACTCATTTTTGGGAGCCTTTTCCACAGCCTCAGGTCAAATGTGGCATTTGCCTGAGGGTCAGCACCTTTTAACACAGGAAACCTGAATTTTTCAGCCTCCGGGGTTCCAACCCAGAGCCATGAGAAGGGAGTTCAATCTCCACTTCCCCGAGCCCCTGCCCTCTCAGGAGGCTGCTGATAAACACAAATCAGCTGGAGGGTTTTGGTTTGCCGTTGGTCTCCGGGGAATGTTGGTCAAAATCCTGCCTGCCACTGCTTCCATCAGAGCTCCCTGACCTGAGCCCAGCTCTCCACACACACATGGAGCAGCTCTTACAAGTGGCATCTGCTCCACTTGAAGCTAAATTTAAGAAAACAGCCTTTTTTAGCAGAAGAAATGAAGTTTGGAATCCACCTTCCGAGCCCGTCTGAGATCAGGCCTGTGTGGGTTTCAGGCTGTGAGTTCCTCCCAAACAATCAATGTAGCTCAGTCCCAGCCTGGCCCAAGCATCCAGCTCTGCCATCGGTTAAATATTTACATTCCCCTCTTTTTTTTTAATATAAATTGTGCTCTATTAGCATAGGTTTCACAGTGTGGCCTTGTGTTTCAGCCTCTGGCTGCAGTTGGCAGTTTGTGCATTAATCACCATCGGGGTCGTGTAAAATCCGAGGCATGAGGCTGCAGCCGTCAAACAGGCAGCATTTACTGCTCCATCATGGGCAGCCAATAAGTCATGGGGCAACGTCTGCCTCGTACCACGAGGATCTGCGAGGAAAAAGGGAGCGTGTTTACACTGGGGAGGCTTCTGTGTATTTAAGGAGTAATTGTTTCGGGCCCTCCCATCAATCCGTCGGCCGACACGGGCCCCGTTTTTTCGTCGCCGCAACGAAAATAATTATCGGGCTCGAAAAAATACCCGTGGATTTGCACGTGGCAGCCTTCTGCTGTGGTTCTCTTCACGAGTTATAAGGGTTTAATTGTGGCTTGCTGGGCTCCTTATCCTCTGCAGTCAGCTGCGGCCCCATGAGCGCTGAGGCGCGAGGAGTTACGGCGTGCCGCGATTTATGGGGGACGTAAATGATTTCTTGTTTGCCCTCCCTGGGCTTGGCTGCCTTTGCCTTCCTTCGAGCCTTTGTGGGTGGATTTAGTGCAGTGGCACTGATGGAAGCCAGGGACAAGCCAGCAGGTGCAGCGCAGAGCCCTGTCCAGCCACTTCATCCTTCGTCTCCAAACGCGTCTGTGCCGAGCTCGTTGCGCCGGTGCGGAGGGAAATAAACGGGAACCTGTGCCAGGAGAGGGGCAGGCCCCCAGAATGCTTGTGCATGGCATTGGTGCCTTCAGGAAAGCAAATTCCTTGAGTAAATGCGGGCTGTGGAGCACTCAGAGTCACAGGGATGTGCAGGCTTTGCAAGGGAGGCTCTGGAGGGATCTCAGCGCTTTTCAGGCTCTGAAGCTTTTGGGAGGGAAAAATTCATCCTGGATAATCCAGGTGTTGTTGTGCCACAGTTTTGCCTCTCAATGCTCCTTCCATCCCTGCTGGACTCTTCCTCACCATTCCTGGCTCTGGCTTCACTTAATGGTGCCCCAGGACATCCTTCTCCATTTCCTCGTGATATTCCAATGGGTTTTTGTGACTCCTCTGTTTCTTGTCACATCCACTTCTGGATGCCCCATCCAATGATTTCTTCTTGCTTTCGTAAGAATTTTGCTCCCTTCTCTTGCAGCTGTCCAGTTTTCTTTGAGTGCTTCCCATTTCCACTTTCTCTTCTCTCTTTCTGCCAGTCTGAGATGCTCAGAAGAGCTCAGGGCATAGAAAACAAATCCAGGGAGGTTTGGAGAGATGGGAAATGTGCATTTATTATGAAAATTCCAAGCCTTTGTAAATTTGCCTGACAAGCAGCTCTGCTGTGCCCTCTTCCAGTGACCCACCAAACTCTGGATCCATATCCATTAAAACCTCTTTTTATGGGCAAGAAAACCCCATGTTCCTCCCCATATCTTCCTTCCACATCCCTCATATTCCAGACTGAGCAGAGTACAAATAATAATTCCTAAAAAACCTCGGAGATTCTGTAAATTTATGCAATGCAGGATCATCCCGGGTCCACCTGAGCGGTGCCATCCCAAGAATGTGATGCTCCAGGTCTGCTTGAATTGCTCCAAGAGCCACCGTGGCCACATTTCTCCGGCTGGGAAGCACAAAGGCTCCTCTGTGAGCTGTGAAATGCTGGCCCTCGGCCATGTGGCCCTTTCTTTTCTTCATTCCCCTGTCATTAAAGCTGTGGCTTGCTCCAGGGCGCAGTGTTTTGCTCTTCTTAAGTGGAACTGTTAACGACCCAATTTGGAGTAATGTAAAAGTGCACCCAGATTCCACAGTGACTCCTAAATCCATCTAACATTAATGATAATCTGTAATTAATAGGCGCAATCAAAAGGAATTGTAGGGCGGTAATTAGAAATTTAGGATTAAGATATTAGCATATATAAAATGGGCCTCTTTAAAAACCTCTTCTTTCCGAGAGATGGCTCCGATCCTCGCGGAAGAAAACAATTTTTAACTGATATGACCTTAGCCAAAGACCAAGTTACTAAAAATACCGACTTGAGGAAGGCACCAGGCTGCTGCCAAAACATCCAAAGGTATTTGAAGGGTTTGCAGACACACAGATGTAACATTCACATCATTTTCTGGTGACTTTGAGATCCCAGAGCAAATCTTATGAATTATGTTTGTAAGAAGGAGTTTTGATTTCTCTGATAGCCTTTTGGGGTGGGTTTTATTGGAACCCCCAGTGACTGCTCCCCTCTGGGCCAAAATCCGGTGTATCCTCATGGGAGAGAGCAAATCTGCAGGAAAAGGGGAGGCAGAGGAGTCAGGTCCATGAAGAAACCATAAACAAGGCATTGAGATTCTTCCTGATGGCCCATCCTAAATGGGTTAATCCCTGCCTTTACCTCCAGCCCTGGAGAACCTGAAGATTTAGAAAGGCTCCCAGGCAGAGAGGTCCTGCTGGTGAAAGTGCCAGTAGCAGTGGTGAGGTGCTCTGATAGATGGAAGAGATGGGATATAAATGAAGTCCCTAACAATTTCCAGTCCTGCACTAAATGAAATCATCCTGCTGCACATCTCTTTTGAAGCTGGAAAAAAAAAAAAAAATAATGTCTCGTGTCTTTGAAATCCACAGAGCCTGAATTGTTCACTGGTGTTGAAAATTTCCCTGTCTAATGCCAATTATGAACCTGCCCAGGGCTGTCAATAATGATAATGCTGCAGATAAGGAACAGGTAGATGTGCAGGGGTTTTACATTTTAACACCTGGAACAAAATTAACCATTTGAAGGTTATTAGCACCCCAAATTTCATCTCTGCCCCGGCTGCATGGAGCAGCCTGCAGAGCTCCAGAGGCTCCTCTGCCAGCAGAAAATGCATTTTGGACATGGTGATGACAGTTTGGAACTCTGGAGGAATGATTTAAATCCTGTGAGGAGAAATGAGGGGTCTGAGCCTGGAGAAGAGGAGGCTCAGGAGGGACCTTGTGGCTCTGCACAACCCCCTGACAGGAGGGGACAGCCAGGGAACAGGGACAGGATGGGAATGGCCTCAAGGAAGGTCAGGTTGGATATTGGAAAGAATTTCTCCATGGAAAGGATGGCCAGGATTAGAAGGAGCTGCCTAGGGAGGTTTGGAGTGCCCATCCCTGGAGGTGTCCAAGGAATTCCTGGATGTGGCACTCAGAGCTCTGGCCTGGGGACAAGGTGGGCATTGGGCACTGGGATGATCCTCCAAGTCTTTGCCAACCTCTGGGATTCTGAGATTCTGGGATCTGGTAAACTTTTCTCCTCTGCAGCTGCCCAGGCAAGGTTTTGGCAGAAGCAGCTTCCCCTTTCCTTTTTCAGCCATGGAATAACCAGGTGGAGCACAACTGACTGGGGAAATGCCACGGGGCAGCATTTCACCCTCCTCACCAGGGTCAGATTTAGAAGGTCTGACCTGGGGCAGATTTTATTGTGTATAACTGTAGGCTCTTGTCTTCCAAAATATTCCAAATATCAGCTTCACCTGAGCATGGAAAGTGGAAGCATCTTGCAGGAGAATATTTTTAACGTGGACTGTTTTTTTAAATAATCCATGGAAGGTTTGTCCTGTGGGATGAGGATTGCTATCCATAGGGTTTGACCTGTGGTGTTACATGGTTCTCCTTGAGAGACACCTGCCTTACTCAAAGAGCAGAAATGCTCAAAAAAAAAAAAAATCCCCTCCTTTTTGCACTTTTCCCTCATTCAACTGATTGAAATATTCACAATTCCCACCTCCTTTGGAAAGAGGAGAATTCTAATGCAGACAGAGAGGTACTGATGTCCTGAAAATCCTTCCACGTATTAAAGGTATAAGCAAAATTTGAGATATACGATAGAAATGCCGGGATGGTGCCAGCTTTTAAACAGACAAGAAAATGAGTAGATAATGGCTTGTATCCATTACAGCCTGTCTAAATTTCCTTCAGCAGCTCCGGGGTGGGCTGTGGAAGAGGCTGCAAAGTGGCTGATTGCAAAATGGAATATCTGGGGGAGATCAGATGGAAACGTGTGGGGAAGCTCACAAAGGAGCAGTGGAACAGAGAATGCAAAAGGCACAGAAGGAAGATGAAGGGAGATAGGACTGAGAGGAAAAACAGCCAGGAGGCAGATCTGTGGGCAGATCCTGGAAAGGCTCACTCAGGTAGGAACCAGACAGAGGGAAAGATGAAGTGTTGGTCTGGAATGTGCAGAAAAGCAAAAAAAAAAAAAAAAATACCCCGGCACTTAGGATAATTAGCTTTTCTCTAAGTCTGTATAACTTTATCTGCCGTTCCTGTTCTCCTGAAGTTCTGTCCAAGTGGGAGAGAGCTGAGGGGTTTGTTTGCTGGAGATTTTATTCCCCTCTTTAAGGGGGGAGTTGGATGTTTCTGGTGGATCTGCGGCTATAAAATGTGATTTGGCCAAAAAGAGCTGTGCCCAAAAACCCCCTGTGAAGTTTGTCCTGCCCTGACCCTGCTGCCAGCGTGGGATAACTCCCCATTGGTGTCTGCAGTCACGTCTTGCCCAATCTTGTTTTTAATGTCTCGGGAAATTGGGCTTTTATCACTTCCTTAGGCAAATTCCTTCACGGGATAACAAAGCTCACTCGGGGAAGGCTTTCTGCTCACATTCGGGGAGAGCCTTGCAAATGGAGAACTTTTGCTTACGTTAAACGTGAATTTGGAATGGTTTATCTCATTATTCGGATCCATCTCTGAACACCTCCTTGTTCTCTTTGTTGTTTTGGGCATCCCGCAGTGAGATCTGAGTTGCCATCACCTTCATTTTCCTATCAGGAAAAAAGAAATTACTCCTGATTATAGAAATAATTGTCTAAATTCGGTATACCATGGAATGAGCCCCTGGTGTGGTACAAAGGATGCCCATGAAGAAGCCAGTTTGAATTTTCTGTTTGCAGGTTTTAACGGGACTTATTTTCCTTCTTAAAAAGGGTGGGATTTCCATCTCTGCCTCCAAAAAAGGTCCATCCCAGGCCATGCTTCCATTCCTTCACTTAGCATCCATACTTTCCTCATGTTCTGCAGTCTGCCAAGCAAGATATCCTCATTTCTGGACTTATTTTGCTCTCTCCTTTTTTTCCTGAACAACAGATCATTGTTGTACAGAAATTAAAAATTTTAATTTCTGTACAACATTACATTTTCAATGTAATTGAAATTTTAAAATGAAAATTTTCTATTATTTCTGGCCTTGATGTCATCTCAGTTATCTTCTTTCTTCGGCTTACAGTCTCTGGTTCATCTTGCAAATGCAGGTACAGCTTTTTGTAAGCCTTAACTGAAGCTTATTTACTCACAAAGGCTCTACAAAGCCTGACTCCACACTTGTGCAATAGGGTGATAAAATCAGATCTTGGCCAACTTCTCCGTGGGAAGTGTGTTTGAATACACTTTACTTGCCTTTTCACAGCCTGTTGTGACTTCTCATTAACTTAAACCCAACTGTTTCTTAATAGGTTGGAACAGATAATTATCTTGCCAGTGTTAAGCAGAGTCATCATTCATCTGGAGTGATTCCATGGATAAATACAACCTTAACGGGATAATGGCTCTGTCTGCTGATCACATTTCTCAGGATGACTCTCTTTCCACGCAAATCTAATTGTTCAAGTTAAAGCTGGGGCATTAGGGAAGTTTTCAGAAGTGAGAATTCGTTTTTAAACTCCACATTTTAAACTCCACATATTGCCAGGACAAGAAGAAGCGGCCTCAAACTGTGCCAGGGAAGGCTCAGGTTGGACATCAGGAGGGATTTCCTCATGGAAAAGCTGGTCAGGTCATGGAATGGGCTGGAGTCCCCATCCCTGGAGGTGTCCAAGGAACGAGGGGCTGGTGACAAGGTGGGGATCAGGCACAGCTTGGAAGCGATGACCTTGGAGGGCTTTTCCAAGCCCGGCAATCCTGTCATTCTCTGATCTAACATGAGGCAGATTTCTTTTTCTCCTATTTTGAAGTGGTGACAGCAGATGGGCAAGTCTGTTCCAGTGCCCCAAAATGCTGTCAGCAAATCCCTGACTCATCCCTTCCCAGGGCTGCCTGGGAACTCGCCTGGAATTATTCCAGAGCTTTGCCAAGGGGAGGTGGCACCACTCTCACTTTCATGCCCAGCAATCCTGAGTCATCACAGGCAGAAATGGAATTCAGGGATGTCTCCTGGACCTTTTTTTTCTGGGATGTTTTATTTTCTTGCACAAGGGTTGGTTTGTTCCTACACGATGTAGCTGCTCTGTGAGTTCCCTTCAATCAAATAAAGTATTTGCTATGGGCACAGCGATGCTTTGCTCTTCTTTGGGACTTTAATTGAGGAATATCAGAAAATCACCAGCCTGCAGAACTTCCACAAACAGCAAAGTTTGCTCTTCTGATGTGGTTTCTTCCGTAGATGAGCTGCTGGGTGTCTGCTCTGTGAGATTCAGGGTCATGTTTTCAAAGCCTGGTTAAGAAAACATCAATATGAACACTCTGGAGTTTAAAAAAAACCCAAAATACTGCATGTGGTCACTGTGTTGTCAGTTCTGGAGTTTAAAAAACCCCAAAATACTGCACGTGGTCATTGTGTTGTCAGTTCTGGAGTTTCAAATAACCCATGCTGCATGTGGTCCCAGTGTTGTTGGTAATTTCTGTTTAATTTTGGTTAATGTGTGTTACCTGTTGGCAGAATACAGATGTTTTGTGGGCTCTTCACACTCAAATATTTCCAGGGGAGCCAAAGTAGCTACAGAAAATCCATTGTGGAGTGCCAAAGGTGAGCATGTGACTGAGGTGACCCATTGTGGGTTTGAGCTGGGCCTCTGGACACAGGGATGAACCAGTTTGGTCCCAGCAGGAGCAGCAGCACCTCAGATCCCACTCTTGGAGGGGTTTTACCACAGGAATTGTCCCATTTCTTGGCTGGGAGAGCTGGAAGGGTGAGGAGGGATAGGGAACCAAGCACCCCAAATTCTGGTACAGCCTGACACCCTCCAGCTCCTGGGCAGTGTTTGGCCACTGGCTGTTTGTCACCTACCCCCCATGGCAGCAATATTGGCACTGGATCTGCCCTTTTTAAACCTTAAACCCTGCAAGTTTAAGCCATGTGGTCCCAAACCTTTGGGTTAGGTAAGGGTTGTGTGGGTTAGACACACAAAAGGCAGAGAATGAGAAGGGATGGACCCAGTGGGGCCAAAATCTCTGCTAGTGCCAAGGGGTGTCACCGCTCCTGTGCCACCTCCCTGTGCCCAGGGCCTGTCACCAGCTGTGGGTTCTGCCCTGGGGACCTGCACAGGCCAGGATGTGCTCTTGGGGGAGTTTTGATGCCTTCAAACCCTGTATTTACACTGGGAATACTTGGCAGAGTGTTGGATAAGCCAGGTGGGCTTTTAAGCCAGGCCTTATTTATGAAGAGGGCACTGGATGTGGCTGAACCAAACAGATTCCTGGGTTTGTGTGACCTGGTGTTTACAATCTCTGGGGATTTTTTAATGGAATAGAAGAGTTGCCAACACATCAAATGAAGGCAGAACATCTTAGTTTATCCTTGCAGGCCGTGTTTTATGAGTGAGATCTGGGAATGAGCTAAAGGATGGTGTCAAAGCGAAATGAATGCACTTCATTCAGAGAACATTCCTGTTCTCTAACTCACAGCATCCCCACTCTGCCTTCCCTGTGCACCTCTGAGCTCACCCAGCACTGAGGTCCCTCCAGGGTGCAGGATTGTGCTGTGGGATGCTCATTTGCAGTCATTTTTTCCAGGACTGGCACCCTGAGCACTGCTTGGTTTGGGTTCACATTCCCTCTCCCACACTCAGTGCCGTCCAACATCGCTCTCCTCCCTCTCCAGCTCAGGTTTCTCAGGGCTGGGTGGACACAGGGAATGTATGAGGAGGTTTTCCCTCTTTCCTTTTCTCTGCTTTCCCATGCCATGGAATGTGTGCACACCCCTTCTTCCCACCCTCCCACCATCACTCCCTAAAGATCATATAAAATCTATTTATCCCTGGGGGATGACTCCAAAAGCCTTCCCTGCTGCTTAGAGGGAGACAGAAAATCCTGGATGCTGGATAAAGTTTGGATACAGGGAATGTTCTACTCTGACCCAGAGCTGAGGTTTAACACCGCCCTCCCTGTGATTTGCTGTTTAAAATATCAGTACAGACTTAAATCTCCATTCAGCTTTTTCCTGAAGAGTAAAGAATTCTCCCAGCAGTGAGCAGGTGCTGCTGGGGTTCAGATCAGCCCTTTTTTCCAGGAGTTTTCATATAAGAAGTCCTGTGGCATGAACCACATCCCTTCTCGTGCACATCAGGATTCAAATATCTTGTAAATATTCCCAGATAACACCTTCAGCAGCCTCTCAGCACCGTGTTTCCCTCTGCAGAGTCATTTTACCTCTCTAAAACCCTTGGAGAGATTTTAGGGTGGGTCAGGTCCATCCCAAAGACGCTTCATTAGCAGTGAACAACATTGCAAAACAAACTCCAGCCCTGGCCCCTGCTGCCTTTTCTCCCTTTGGCTGCTTCTGCTGCCCAGATGGCTCAGCCTGCCAGCACAGAGCATCAAATCATTTTTATTCCCACCACAACAGCTTGATTCCTGATGATCTAGAATCCATCTACTGACAGCATCTCATGGGTTTTTCTCTTTTCCCCTTCCAGGAGTGAATTCCTCGGTTGGTGCTGATTTCATGCCCACATCCTCATGGAACATCTCGAGTGAATTAGATAAAGGTAAGCAGGCAGAAAAAAAATCCCCCAAAAAACCCCCAAAACCACCTGAAATCAAATTTAAAAATCTCCATTTTTCTTGACTTGACCAAATCAGCAAATAAAGATGGGCAGGGGGTATTAAAGATAAACCTAATTAGCTGTAGGATCCTTGGACATTTAATTCCGTGTGGTTCTGTGATTTCTGGAGATTGCTGTGTTCATTTTTTGTACCAGGAAAACGTTCCACGTGGCAAAAATATTTCAAGATGTTCTGTCACACGTTTTGTTCTGGTGAATTCTGGGATTTGAACTCCAAATTCACAAGCATCAGGCACTCAGTTTGCCCTGATGTGTTTTATGATGAAATTTCGAGGCTTTAATGATGCAAAATGCATTTGCAGGTGGTAACTGGGTGTAATTTGGAGCTCTCCAAGGGGTATATATTGTAAAAAAAAAAAAAAAGAGAAATTTATCATTCTCCTTCATTTCATAAATGAAACACTGCTAATTGAAGGCAAATTGCTGAGATTCCCTCACTGCAAGGCAGTGGCTGCAGCTCCTGAGTGAAACCTGTGAATCTTTGAGGTTTTTTAGCCACCCTCACTGTGCAATTTGTCAACCACTTTTCATTTACTATTGAGGTGGAAATTTCCCACCGTGGAATTCTGCCCCAGATGGTTTTCCCCCCTGTTTTTGTCTGTGTTTTGTTAAATTTTATAATTTTTTTTTAACATGTGTTCATAATGTTTGATGTTTATGCATAAATATGTTTTCTGTGCTTAAGGATGAGGGGAATATGTAATTCTGGGTACTTGAGGTTGATCCTTTCACATCTGCCTTCCCAGCAGGGAAGGAGCAGGACTTTCTGGTGATCCAGGACACAGTGGAGGAGATGAAAGTCAAAGGGAAAGGGAGAAAAGAAGTTCAGCAAAGAATTCCCAAATCCCAGCAAATTGCTGAGGGAAGGTGGGATAAGAGTGGATTTCTTATCCCACTGCAAGGATTCATCCACGTGCTCATGGCAGGTCTGGGATGTGCTCAGGGATTATCTCAAAGCTGGGGAGAAGTGAAGGTGGTGCCTCCCCCAGGCAGGATCATGGAATCCTGGAATGGTTTGGGATGGAAAAGACCTTAAAACTCATCCAGTGCCACCCCAGGGACAATTTCCACTGTCCCAGGCTGCTCCAATCCCTGTCCAGCCTGGCCTTGGGCACTGCCAGGGATCCAGAGGTCCTGCTTATTTCATAATTTTCTGTATTCTCTCATTTACTGTTCATTAATTGTTTAAGGGAGCATAGAGGAGGCTTGGGAGAGCCTGGGTTTTATTTTTAACCTGTTTTGTGGCTTTTGGTCAAATCTCTGCTCCAGGCTACCCTTCCTCCTCATATACTCCATCACACAGAATCATGGAATCCTGGAATGGTTGGGGTTGGGAGGGACCTTAAAGCTCATCCTGTTTCAACCCTGACACCTTCCACTGTCCCAGGCTGCTCCAAGCCCCTGTCCAGCCTGGCCTTGGGCACTTCCAGGGATCCAGGGGCAGCCACAGCTGCTCTGGGCACCCTGTGCCAGGGCCTGCCCACCCTCCCAGCCAAGAATTTATTCCTGATATCCAACCCAAACCTCCTGGCTTTCAGTTTGAAGCCTTTCCCCCTTGTCCTGTCACTAAATGTCCTTGTAAAAAGTTTCTCTTCATCTTTCTTGAATAAATATTGAAGGGAGAGACAAACTCCTGTTTTAGTCACTGGAGTTTCACCTCTGCCATCAGCACCAGCGAGATCTGCACTGTGGAAGGTGCAGGGAAAGGAGCCTGTTCTGTTCTGTTCCTTCCCAGGAGTTTGTACAGCCTGGACTGTGCCATAAACCCTGTCCAGGCCCCACAGGTACAACACACAATAAATATCATATTCTGGAAGCATTATTGATTAGCAAATTTGACTCTCATCTTCACTCCTCTTCATCATCCAGCTGTTGAAAGCTTTTTCCTCTGCCACCTTCACCTCCCTGCTGCTGACTTTGAGTCAGAAATCACACAGACACACAGTCCAGGAGAGGAATTCTTCCTGATTTCCCACCTCAGCCTGCTCTTCTTCCTTGTCTGGCAGCTTTCTTTGGTTTTTCAGAAAGCAGGAAATTAATCAAATGGCCTGAGAAATAAAATTAAGGGCCACAAATCCACTCAAAAGTTCAGAAACTCCAGAGAAAGCAAAACTTTGACTTTGGAGAGTCCAAGCAGA
>VWYP01004041.1:7691-17819 GCA_013400435.1 Pycnonotus jocosus | reverse complement strand
GATTTGGGATTATTTGGGATTTTCGGAGCGGGAGCAGCCTGTTCCTGGGAGCCGAGGTCGGGATAACCCTCCCTTCACCTGCCTGTTTGCACTTCCCTTTTTCCATTCTGCAACCTCCCGAGTCAACAGAAGGGCTAAATTAAGGAGTACGTGGGGAGTGAGTGGAAAAGTAAAAATGAAAAAGGCTGGCTCAGCAGTGCAGGGCGGGAGAGGGGAAGTGATGGAGCTCTGGTCCTGCTCCGCCTGCTCCGGTTCTCCTCGGGTCATCTTTGGGGGGGTTTTGGGGGGGGGCTTTTCCATGATTTGAGAGCCAGGGATCTTCTCCTGCAGTGACCCAGGAGAAGGGACTGCTCTGCAATGCTGGCTCAGGCTCATTCCTCTTCTGTTTATAAAACCTAATTCAAATTATTCTTCCCTTTTTCACACAAATATATTTAGATATCCATATATATAGATATACAGATATATAGATATAAAAGATTTTATCCTTATGCACAAATATACATTGATATCATGTAGTATATGTGTATAACATTTATTATATATGTACTATATATATAACATTTCATCTTTATAGTCCTGCACACAGATAATANTAGATATATAGATATAAAAGATTTTATCCTTATGCACAAATATACATTGATATCATGTAGTATATGTGTATAACATTTATTATATATGTATTATGTATATATAACATTTCATCTTTATAGTCCTGCACACAGATAATATACATATTTGGAAGGAGATCATGAAAAAAAAAAAACCCAGCCCTAGAAGGGACTCATATTTCCAGGGATTTCCAAGTATCTCATTCCAGGAAAGGAACTCCTTCAACGACACAGAAATGTGGGTGGGATCTTCAGAGAGTTCATCCATGAAAAGTATTAATTGTCCAACTTGCCCCTTTTTCCCACCCAGAAAAACAGATCTTTTCTATCCTACAGAAATTTTTTTCTTCTGATATAATCCAAACTAAGGGCCGGGTAGGCTTCATTTTCCATGAAAACCCATCCAAGAAGATTGCTGAAAATAGACTGTGCTCTGAGAACAGATACCAGAAAAAGCAAAGGGAGGGGTGGGGGCAGGTCATCTGGGGCAAGGAGTCCTGCAAAATAAATTAATGATTGATAATCTCAGTTTGAGTTAAAAGCAGCTCGTTAGCACCCGTGTGGGCTGGGGAATGCATCACCCTGCAGATACATTGGCTGTATTTTATCATCCTGATTCCATTTATCATGGGACATGGCTTGGGATGGGATGCCACGTTCAAACTTCGATATTCCCCACAGGTTTGCCATGATGGAAGCATTTCCTCCAGAAAACAAACAAATGGAAAAAATCCTCCAACCCGAGTCCCAGCAGAGTGAGGATGGAGTTGAGTTCATCCAGCCCCGAGTTGGGGCAGGGAACATTTCCACCCCAGTGTTCACAGTCTGGGTTTCTGTGCTCCCTAAATGCAGTTTGTGCCCTGGGGCTTGGCTGCAGGCAGCAGCAGGATTGATTGAAACATTTGGATTAAAACACAGCAATTAAAACACAGCCATTAAAACAAACATCAGCATTTGGAGGGGTCAGGGCAACCAGGTTCCTCATTTTGGCAGGGAAGGGGAAAAGATGCAGTTTGGATTTAAAAGCAATATCCTGTAGTTTCTTTTTTTTTTTTCCTTTTTAAAATTGACGCTGCAGGTTTGGGGCTTTGTTTCAGTAACTTTAGTTACATTTGTAATGTGATTTATTATTTCTGTTTCTTACTTATTTGTATTATTTATTGGCTTATTTTCCAAGACATGCAAATGTGATATTCTTAATGGTAGCTTACAGCCTCATGGAAGTTGCTTGTCTCAGTGTAAAGGGACATTGGAGCTGGTCCTTTGCTGTTCTCCCACTGAGCACAGCAACATCTGCTGTGCCCTGAGCAGCATCTCTCCTCCAGAATCAAATGCATCCCTTTGGAAAAATGCATCCTACTCTCATTTTCTTACCTGGAGTCTCTTCAGCTCAAAGATTTTTTAGGAAAAAACAGGATTTTTCTTAAATCCTTTGGGATTTTTTAGAAAAAAAAAATCCCAAACATGATCCCACCTTGTTTTTTCCCAATTCTTGCAGAATTCAGCTTAAAGGCTGAGCCCAATTTTGGTTCTTCCTCTGGGGCATTTGAATCTTCCTGGGGCTGGGCACTCTCTGAGCTGACCTGGCAGTGGGGGCATCACTGGGATTCCTGGCGCTGTGCTTGATTTCCTAAACTGCTTCCCAGCACTGCCAGGAAAATGTTATTAAGGTTTTTTTACAAACTGCAAGTGGCCAGTTTGTCCAGTGTGCCTGGATGGGGTACAGATACCCCCCTGCCCTGTCCCCTGGCCTGGCTGGGGCTTTTTGCTCCCTGTGCTGGCTCTGGGTGGCAACTGAGCATTTCATGGATGTAGGGAGCAGCCAAGGGCAGGAGGCTGCAGCAGAGCCCAAAACAGTGAGAAAACATTACTGACCAAAAATTTCCAATTTACTTAACACTAAGCTGAATAATGAAGTTTAGGGTGATAAAGGAGGAAATAAAATGATATTTCTAGGTTTCAAGCAGAGAATATATTGAAGTTGCAGCATGTCCCTTGATTGAGGTTGTGGTAATTTTGGCAGAAGGTTCCCAGGTGAGGCACAGTCACTCCCTTGCCTTTCCCTGCAGTTATGGAAAGAGTCTGCTTCAAGCAGAGCTGGGAAGAAGCAAAAAATACCCAACGTGACCCAACTAAAAAAAATCCACCGAACCTTCAGCTTTATTTTCTTCAAGCTCCTGTAGTGGTTGTGGGGGTTTTGGTTTGTTTTCTTCTTTTTCCAAAACCGTTACTATTTAAATGCAGATTTTTAGCTTTTCCACCCGGCAGCCGGAGCGGGAAATTCTTTCCACTGCGTTGGTGCAGGAGGGAACAAACCGCTGCTTTGAGTTTGCTCCAATAATCCATCCCTGGCTGGAGCCACAGGTTTCCTCCTTCCCGCTCCCTCCCACTCCCAAAGTGATCCTGGGGTCTGCTGGTGGGGACAGGGGTGAGGGGACATCGCTTGAAGTCCCACTTCCCTAAGGGTTTTCCTTTTTATTTCTCCAAGAGTTCGTTCTTGCAAACACCGCATGGGCGCTGGAGCGGCGAGCCCAGGTGGCAGCTTCATTTTTCAGAGCAAAATCTTCTGTCTTTACTTTCCTGGCATTAAAGAAAGGAGGTGGGATGTTGACAGGGAACCAATTTGCTTTTCACTGTGGCATGAGAGAGGATGACCCTGTGCCGGGACCCCCTGAACTGCAGTGAAGGGAACCTTGTGCTGCCCAACATTTGGGGGATGAGCCACTTCCAAGAATAAAGGAAGGGAAGTTTAAAGTGGGATGGGTGAGGCTTTCCTTATTAATTTCACACTGCTTCGTGGCCCATTGTTCTGATGCCACACTCCCTCGTCCATTGCTGTTTCTCTCTCCCTGGACATGGGGCATGGTGGTGCTGGTGGCTTTTCCCCCAGCACAGGGATGCCATGTCTGATTTTTTGGGGAGAAGGAGATGGTGTTGGGCTGGGTTTGCTTGGTACTTTCCTGCTGTTGGGGGGCACATCCAGGATAACTGCACTTCCTCTTCCCTGACCTGCTGAGATCAGCTCAGCTGGCCCAAAAAGGAACAGATAAGCCTTTCAGCTTTCCCCCTCTGGCTGCAGCAGTGGGGCTGTGGGTGCCTGGTGCCCCCAGTTCCCCACTGGGACCCCGTTACTGTCCTGGGGGGATCGATGGTGCTGGGCTGGGTTCAGAACCTGTGAGTTTGGAAGAGCAGTGTGACGGTGGCATGAGCAGCTGGTCTGGGGCTCTGTCTGCCCCAGGAAGCCTCGTGACCCAGACCAGAAATTTTTGGGCTGAATTTTTTGCCAGCCATTGACAGCGTCCAGGTGCCAGTGAGGAAGATGGTTGGATCATTTTACCCTAAAGCATTGCCTGGAAAACAGCAAGGATGTTTCTGGCCCTTAAACCTCTGCTATCCATCCTCATGTGCTACTCAGCCACCCCAGGCTGCTGCCATTCCCAGCTGGCCTGAATTTGCTTATTTTTGGGGCAGTGGATCCCCCAGCCAGAGGGGTTCTGGGCTTTTCCAAAGCACAGGGCATGGCTGGAGCAGGGATGAACACTGGGGAATTACAGGAACAGTAAATCCATGGTGTTTGCCATGGGAGGGGGGGGTTTGTATCTCATTTATTTTATCTTTCTGATGCCTTTTGAAGCAGGCCTGAATGAGTGGCTGTTGCTGGTATGAGCAAACCTCACCTGGCACACAGGAAAAAGCAGCTGTGAGGCGATAGGCAAATAAGCTGCTGGGGCTGCAAGGCCTCCCCACCCAGGGCACACCCAGAGCCACCACTGCCTTCTCTCTGGAGGGGAAGGCACAGGAGGAAACCACCTTGGCTTTGGGAGCAGCTCCTTGGGGGAGGGGGAGGGCAGGAAGGGCTGAATCCTCTGGGCCCAGGTTGTGGGACAAAGCAGAGCTTGGCTGTGGCCACGTGGCACAAGGATGAGGATGGCTGCCCCATCCCTGGAAGTGTTCAAGCTAGCTTGGACAGGGCTTGGAGCAACCTGGGATAGTGGAAAGTATCCCTGCCCTTGGCAGGGGGTGGAACAGGATGATCTTGAAGGTCCCTTCCAACCCAAACCATCCTGTGATCCTGTGCTGTTGCACCCATGAGGTGGTTTTCAATGCAGGGTTATTCCCCATGTTCCTCGGGTGGCACAGCTGGGAATGCTGCTTGCTGCAGCCCTGTGGGTTCCCCTGCTCTCTCTGCAGCTGTGCCCACCCAGGGCTGTGATTTCCATGCGTGGGAGGTTGGGGTCAGTGACCCCCCTGCCAAGGGGGCAGCCCCTGGCCCTGCTGGCTCTCGGGTGCCTGCTCGGCTCTTGGGGTTTAACATGTGGGGCTTTTCTGCTGGAAGGCGCAGTGAGCCTTGGGGTGTGTTTGCCCCCCATCTTGGGGTAGTTGTGGGGATGTGGGTCCAGTTCCAGCTCTCAGAGGGTGAAGGAGACCAAGCAGAGCCAGCTCCTCCTCACATGAGGTGAGACCAGAGGTGTGCAGGGCCGGCTGCAGGGATGCAGCGCTGCTCGGGCACACAGAAAAGTCCTGTGGGTGATTTAAGTCACACACAGCCGGGCTCTGGATCACTGTTTTGTCCTCTGGGAGCATCAAGGAGCATTAGCACCATCAGGCTTTGAGTGTTTGTCATCCCAGATAATGATAAGACACCCAGGCACACAGCTTGCAAACGCTGGTTTTCACACCTCTCACCTCGAGGCTGAGGAGCAGCCCCAAGCTCCATCCTCAGGTGGGATTTATGGGCTGAGTGTGTGTTAAAACACCCCGGCAAAGCCCGTCCTGGTGGTGCAAGCCAGCAGTGCTGGCTGTCAGCAGGGATGAGGCAGAGCAGACACCCCTCCAGGATGGGATCCTTCCTGTGCAGCCGGCCCTGGGAAAGGCAGCCCGTTAAAATAACAATTTATCCTGCCTGGTGTCTTGTGGAATGGTGGAAGGATCCCAGAGCAGCCCTGCCTGGCTTCCTGCTTTGTGTCACAGGACAGGAGCTGCTCTCCCAGCTGGGGTTGTTTAAGGGTTTTCTTACCCTTTTCACTACTATTTTACCGCCTGTCAGCAAAATCCAAAGCAATTGGATGCATCCCTTATTTTGTGCATCCCTTATTTTGTGTATCCCTTATTTTGTGTATCCCTTATTTTGCACATCCATTTTCCCTTCCCTGCATATGGAAAAAGATATTAAAGGCAAAGGGGAAAAAACAAAAAGTGATTACAACATAGAAATATAGCTTGAATTAAGTTATTTAGAGCAGAAAGCTGGGCCTGGGCGTGATGCTCATCATTATTCTCCCAGAGGGCATCATGCTCTTCCCACATCATTTGGGGGCAGAAGTGTTTCCCATGAGGGAAATCTGATTTTATCCAAGGGAAGCTCCTGAAATGGTGAGGGAAAATGGAAGTTCAGTGTGTTCAGTGTGTTCCTGCAGGATGTTTTGCTGTTGTGGGTTGCACCCTGGCCCCTGACAATGTCACCTTGTGCCTCACTTTCCCCCGTGGCAGAGTGGGGCGCAGTACCTCAGTGCAGGATGCAGAAACACCAGCTGCTCTAGGGATGTGCTCCAGGGATTTTTTTTTTCCTCCTGTTACAGCAGGAGAAAGCTCCCCCAAGGCCAGCCTGTCCTGGTTTGTGTTTGCTTTGGCCGAGCCAGCGGGGCCGGGGCTCCCCGGGGACACGGAGGCTGTCACAGAGCCCCGGGGCAGCCGCCTGTGCTGCTGCTCGTGGGTGGCACCAGTGTTTATTTACCTTTTCATCACCTGATTGCCGTGCCCTGCCATGGGGCAGGCGCCAGCCCGTGGGCTGCCAGCCCTGTTTGAGTTGGCAGGAGCTGGAGATCAACCTCCTGCTAAAATAGCCCGACGCCAGCCCCGCGTCTGCCCGGGGTGGCCGAGCTCCTTGCATGCCCCTAGAGCATCTTGTGTGGATATTTTGCAGCCTGGTACCAGCCAACATCACCATGTGATGTGATGGGACAGCCAGGGGAGATGTCATGATGTGACAAGCTCAGAGCAGGTTGCAAATGTTCAGTCGCTGGAGCTGGGGATGTGTCCCTGCAAGGCAAAGCCCTCTGGGGTATCTGGGGATACCTTAACCTGGAGGGGACAGTGCTCTTTTGCTGGGGGGGATGGCCCTGTGACATCCATCACCCCTTGGGATATCTCCACTTTCTTGGCTCTGCTCTCCATGCAGAAGAGCAGGAGCAGAGGAGCCACAGATGTATCCACAAGCTGCAGATCCTGTGATGGGGCTGCTCAGCTGGGGAAGCTGGATGTTTATGGTGCACGTGGGTAGCCCATTTTGGGATTCTCTGAGCCACCATTACCACTTTCCACTCTTGATGGTGTCACTGCATTTGTGTTCTGGCTGTATCAGGGAGTTTGTGGCCAGAGCTGGATTTCTGTGCTGAGCCACCTTTCAAAGAAAGGGGCCATTCAGGTGCCAGCCAGGAGTTTCCATTTCAGCCTGTTTGCCCTCACCATGTTGTCCCAAGGGAATGACAGATTTGGGATTTTGCTGGTTCCCTGCCTGTGCTGGGTTTCCTGGCTGGATGGGACATGGCAGCACTGCTGGTGCCGTGGGGCTGACTCACACAGAATTTGGGGTGTGGTGAGCAGCAAACCCTCTTATTTCTAGTGAGACTTGGGATGTGACAGGAAGAAGCTCCAACCCCAAACCTTCCTGGTTTTTATCAGTTCACCCCCAAAAATGTGGGCTTATTGTGACTTTCTGCCCTTTTTTCTCTGGGTGTTTGGTGCTGAGCTGCCACTTGAAGAATGGTGGAAGGAGTCACTGACAGCAGGGAGCTGCTTGGTTATCAGTGTGCTCAAAATTGGGGTTTGGGAGGTGCCTGCAGCAGCACTGCTGTGTTTGAGGTTTGGTGACAGTGGTGGCAAAGTGTCACTGTGCCACCGCAGTGTTTCAGCTGCCTGCCCTGTGCACGTGTTTCCTGAGTTCACAGAAACCTGTTCTTGGCTTTAATCAAGATCTCATGCAAAGCCCTGGCTCTGTGAACGGTGCTGCTGCCACTCTTCATGCAAACACAGTGTGGGAGAAGCACTGAGAGGGCTGTGGTGTTTTGGGTGGCTGCTCAGGGTGGAAAGTCACCCCAGGGCACCCCGCGGCACCCAGACCTGTGGCACCCCCAGCTGCCTCCCCCAGGGCACCTGCCTGCCCTTGGCCCTCTTGCCTTGCATGTTTGCACCCATAAAAATGGAGTCTGGATGGAAATAGCAGCAGCAGATCTCTTCTACTTTTAATTTTGGAGGCTCTCTGGGCTGGGGAGAGGAAGCTGGGGGTGGAGAGGAGCTGGCTGTGAGAGGACAAGAGCCACTTTGCTCTGACAGGCTCTCTAGAGTGAGTTGAAATGCTAAAGGTGCTCCAAGATTAATTTTTCTGAGCTATACAAATAATTATATGCATTATGTACTGTGTCTGACAGTGGCAGGGGATCAGAGCAGCCTGACCCAGGGGGAAAATGGGTTTAAATCAACTCACAGTGGGTGTGTCTGTGAGGAATTGAGGACCTGGTTACAATCTGAAGCATGAGCGCACTCAGGCTTCTTGTTTTCATTGGTTGGTTTAGTGAAGGTAGGTTTGAGGGGGTTTTTTTTATTCCTCTGTATGAAAATAGGTGATGGAAAACAGATGAGCAGGTTTCACTTCCTGCTCTCACTTAGGGCTCCACGCTGGGGTGTTTGGAGGCAGCCACAGTGGTGGGGCATCAGTGTCTGCCTTGGGCTGATTCCTCTTGGGCTCATCTGGTCCATTATTCCCTCCCAGAAACACAAGGAGTTGGAGAAATATCTTGTTTTGTCATGGAATTATTGAGGGTGGAAAAGACCTCTAAGTTCATTGAGTCTAAACATTAACCCAGAGCTGCCACCTGTTTCTTGTCACCCCCATGGGGTGCAGACATACACTGAGACATCTGGGGACAGCAGAAGGCTCTGGGGAGACCTCAGAGCCTCTTTCAGTGCCTAAAAGGGCTACAAGAGAGCTGGAGAGGGGCTTTGGAAAAGGGATGGAGTGACAGGACAAGGGGAATGGCTTCCCACAGGCAGAGGGTATGGTTAGATGGGATATTGGGAAGAAATTCTTCCCTGGAATGAGGATGAGGAGGGCCTGGCACAGGTTACCCTGAAGAGCTGTGGTTGCCCCATCTCCGGAAGTGTCCAAGACCAGGCTGGATGGAGCTTGGAGCACCCTGGGGTAGTGGAAGGTGTCCCAGCCCGTGGCAGGGGGTGGAACACGATGAGCTTTAAGGTCCCTTTGAACCTAAACCACTTTGGAATTCTGATGGGTGCAAATGGAGACAAGTTCCCCTGAGCCACCAAAATCAGGGGGGTCACTCCTGAGCCCTCCCTGGCTGCAAACCCTCCCAGTCTTGGGCCCAACCTTGCCCCCAGCAGGGCCAGCACAGCCCTTGGTGCCCAGGAGCAGGAGCATTCCCTTGGAGGGTACCAGGGTTTGTGCATTGATGGCTTTTTGGGAATACATAAAAACAGAGGCCAGACAAAATTAAGGGAGTAAAAAGCAGTTCTATTTATTGAATGGCCTTCAGGTGCATTTGGGGCAGATGAAGCCCCCCAGAGACTACATCCAAAATGGACAGCAGGTCATGGGTTTCATATTTTTATCAGTTTGGTCCATTTGCATATTGAGGGTTAATCTTCTAATTACAGCTTCAGGTAATGAAGTATTTACCCCACGTTTTCTCCCCCCAACTCACTTTTGTTTACATTTCTTGAGGCTGAGGCAGTGAGGTGTCCTTGATTCCCAGGCCTGGAGAGGAATTGTTGTGTCTGAGCAAAAAGGGAAAGCAGCAGCTCACACTGTGTGTGGAGTTTGGAGTTACACACTAAAGAATTGCAGGGTTACAAATATATGGAGAATATAAAAGCTGAAATCTTAAGGCATCACATTGTCCAGTGGACGTGGGACCCATAGGTGCATGGTCACCTCCTGGGGTGTGAGAATCTTGGGCAGGCTCTGATGGGTGCTTGAGAGCCCCTGGATTTCAACTCTCAGGTTCTGGAGGTGACTGGGCTTGGGTTTGGCTGGGAGCAGTGTGGATGGAGGCTCTGCAGCCACTGGGATGGGTTCAGGAGGACGGCCTGGAGCAGCTGAGCATGGGCTTTGGATTTGTTTCCTAGAGCATTGCAGGCTGTAAAGTACAACAGATTAGTAGGAAATGTGGTCTGAAAGTTACAGTCCCCAGTGGGGCTGTATGGGGTTTCTGGCAGGGCATTTTATGGGATGGTTGGACTTCTGTGTCTTGGATTTGGAGAGGGCAGCTCCTGAGGAATATTTTTTTAGGCAGGCTGAGTGTAGGAATAAATGCTGCTGGAGCCACTTGCAGCAGGGAAATTATATTTCCATGGCTGCTTACTTGGTGTTGGACTGAGAAGTTTGAGGGAAAGCTGCCTTGGTGTGGGAATTTGTGCAGAAAAATTGGCATTTTGGGGTACTGAGTGAACTGCTGGGCATAAGGGAAGGGATTGCTAGTTTGGGTCCAAATCACTAATT
>VWYP01004037.1:5261-18417 GCA_013400435.1 Pycnonotus jocosus | reverse complement strand
GATAAAGTTTTCTTTATACCCTTGAAAGTTTTAAGCCTGTTTTGCCTTCCTCCTAATGCTTATCTCACTGCACTAAATGAGTAAATAATTCTAGTGGGTGCACTGGTGCTTGGCCAGCACTAAACCCACTACGTTTGTTGTTGCGTTGGCCAGGAAACTTGGATTAGCAAGCTAAAACTGCTACAATTAATTGGTGTTTCCACTCGGTTTCCAACACCGCTGCAGTACTCAAACATCACAACTGGGTCACCCTGAGGCTTTCTCTTTTCCTCACTGAATAAACCAAATTCTCTCAGCCTTTCTTTGTAAGAGTGGTGCTCCATCCCTCTAATGATCTTGGCGTCCCTCCTCCCTATTCCTATCTTGAGCCATGAGTTTTTGTCATATTTTTCTGCCCTTTGCTGTTGATGAGGGGGTAGCAACAGAATGGCTCGGTGGCAATTCGCAGCCAGTCAAAGTCAACCCATCACAGTATTCAATGCACTATTAGTCAGACCTTTATAAAACATTTAGCGTAACACCATAAAAAAATCCAAATTATAAACTAAAAGGCTACAAAATACAAAACCAGAAATTAAATAGATTTTTAAAAATAATTACAGCTTATAGTCTGACAGAGAAAACAACATCCTGTAGGAATGCATCACCTTGGATTGCATGAAATCAGAGACTGGTTTTCTGCTGCCACAGAGAGCACAGCTACATGTATTTTATGTTAGCCCAAACTGGAACAATATAAGACTGCAGTAAATATTTACAAAATGGGAAATTGTACTGGGAAGTTGCAACTCCAAACAGGACATAAGAATCACAGCTAGTAAAAAGCTGAACATCAGTTCCCAGGTCAAGAGGATAGGTGCTCTACCTGATTGGATAAACAGAGAAATTGTGAGGACTTCAATCAGCCACCATAAGCACTCTACAACTACATTCCAAGTTGGTGTCAATACTTTAGGATGGAAGTTGATAAATCAAAGGAAATTTGAAAACTCCATCAAAAATAATAAGGTTGCAAAGCATGCTTTATGAGAAACTGCAGAAGTTAAGTCTCCTTTATTTCTCAAACAGAAGGGTAAAACATTATAAGTACCTAAAAAACCTTTAAAAATCTCTGCATATCATAAGTAACGTAAACATAACACCATCAAGTGGATGGAAGCTGAAGTTATTTAAAGTCAGTACAAAACTGCATTACAGGTCATAACAGAATCTCCTTGACTGGCCGTTTGACATAAGGTCTTTTCCCCTAATAACTGAATTCAAGTTCACAAAATTACATTAGTTTACTACCATTCAGACTAGATGATCACATTTTCCAAGGTCTTAGAGGCTGTAAATTTACAAAATTAACCATGTAGCAGTGTGGGCAGCTTTGAGTTTTCAATATGCTAACATTTAGGATCCCCCAAAAAGTGGAATAATGTGCTAAGCTATTTATTTCAAGACATTTTCACATAACCTTTTCTCAAGGATGTTATGTGCAGGTTTGACAAAATACATCTTCCAGTTTGGTTTTCTTACAGACAAACTTAACACAGAGTTTAACATCCTAAATGTGTTCCATTTTACTTACCATTCTTTGTCATTTTAAAGCCTAAAACACTCCAAAGATTTTATTTCTATCTATTAAAATTTCAGTGTAGAATATTGTACTCATTTTCTTTTCCTTTTTTTCCCTCCCCACCTCTGTGGTTATTGGCCCCTAAAAAGAAAAACAGTTAGAGTGAGCACTTGAAGGTGACAGTTTCTAGACCAGCAATATGCTGTGAGCAAAGACCTTGAAATGAGAGGGAAATGTGCCCATCTCAGGCTGCTCTGAGAAAGAGCAGAGATGACCAAAACTCCTGAGGCTACTAAGCTGCTGCTTGGCACCTCCTGTTGCTGCTCTGGCTGAACAGAATCTGGCATCAGCAAACTGACCAAAACACTGAAAACAGATAAAACACATGGAGCTCATATGAAAATAGTGGCAATTTAACTGTATGCACTTTTAGATTCTGCCAAAGTATGAATGAGTCTTCTCTGCCCAGTAAATATCTTCTTTGACTCTTAAAGAAAGCTTGACAGTATAATTATTTCTTTCATATAATTTTAAATGTGTCTAAATTTACATCATAAGCTTGGAGTGCAAGAGAATTATTACAGGAATCTGGTGTTGGTCTAAGCAACTAAATAAAAAGCTAACTTAAAACAACTCTCCCAACAGTGAAAGGTAGAATACAAAATAAATCAGACTATGCTTGGTCTCAGGAGCTGAAAAGAGAAATCTGACAGAAAAAAGAGCAGTTAGTTGTAGGTCAGATCTTTTCAACTCAATTTCAGCCATCTCCTAGACCCTTGCAGTTTCTTAGATGGATGATCTTCAAAGCTCTGCAAAGGCTTTAGAAGACGATATTTTCATGGGCAGCACAGTGGGCAGCAGAGCTTAAATGGATTTTTTTCCTGACTTCTTAGTTGATGGGGCATCATCTGGGAGTAATAATTATAATACCACTAAAATTAATAAGTCATCTTTGATGAAGATATTTACATGATTGATAATATTCAGAAGCACTACCTACAAGATGAGATAAAGAATCAACACAGAAAAGACTGCTCAAGTTGGTCAAGGATACTGTTTTTAAAGGCAAGCCAGACTATGGTACAGACCACAGATACAGAAGGGGAACAGAAGGTGAAATGCTTTGCAACCAAGTGATTGCAGTAAATTTCTAAGTCTCCCCAAAAGCCAATAAACAGCCCCCCAGAAATATCTGGAAGGACACCAGGTTTCATTTACAAGTCAATGAAGCCAAATTTAAAAAGGCAAAATGACAGAAGGCTCTACATGCTTAAAATACTTTCTGTGGTTCAAGGAGGTTCTTCCCAAAGCAGTCATCTCTGCCATTGATTTAAAGCCATACACACATCTGCTAATAAGCTCAGTGAGTAACAGGTCACTGGGCTACAGCTGATCGATATTCTTCACTCTCTCCTGCAAAAACCTGATCTCCTCAGAAAAGATATGGCTGACATTTAAAGTATACACATACCATGGTATTTGCTAAGGTTTTAAACAGTTGTGAATCTCAGATTCTGAGGAGTTGGTTTTTTTCTGAATGCCTGATTAGCATAGAGAGGAAAAGCCATATTCTGAGAACTTTTGAACATATTTAATGTATTTCAGGCCTCACGTATTATGCAAAAGAAACCTCATTGCTGCAGCATTTAAGTTCAGAGCTGCATGTTTCCCCTTCTGCACAGCAGTCTAAAGGGCAGATGTTGAGAAGCATTTCTCACCCTGGTACTTGGCTGTCACATCTAAGACTTGGAATGGAGCCAGAGATAAAGTTGGAAGACACTTTTCCTTCATGTGGCTTTGGATACCTCTCCTGACAGAGGCAGGCAGTAGAAAGGTCAGATTTTTTTCCTATAGCATGGCATTCAAAAAAGAATAGTCAGACAGAGCTTTATTTTTCTTCAGTGACTGTAAAGCTATTTCACGCAGTTTAGGAAGTATTTTCAATCTATTTAAAGAGAGCTTTCAATACAAAGATCTCTGAAACTTCATAAATGGTTATGCGGTATTGTAAAATGAAGCCTCATGCAACTGAAGTCCTTGAATTGTAAATCTGTAATGTCCAGACCAGAATAATCATCAATGGGAAAGAGGCAGGGATGCAAAGTTGGCTTCCCTAAGAGCGGACAATGGGAGTTCCTGAACCATCTCCTTTCTCCCAATTATATTTCTCCAAGCACAGTACCACAGTGAGCACTCATTACAGTCACAGCTGACAGAGAAATAGCATGCCATAAAGGAACAGGTTTGAGAGGGAAGGGAAAAGAGAGAGAAAACAGATGTATACTCTGCCCATGAATTTTTAGACTTTGCTATCACAGGGGAATTGATTTCATGTTATGACATAACTAAAGGAATCATCATTTTTCTCCAAACTGGTCCTCAGAACTTGATCATGCAATTTACCAGTTTTTCCCTTTTTTTCCCATTGGGTTTTTCTATTTTTTAAACTCTTTTGATTCTAATGTCTTCAATCTTGTTTTCTGTTTATTTGTTCCAAATACTTTATTTTGGTTTATTCAACCAAAGACTGTCATTGGAGGCATTACCCATTTTAAAAGTGCAGGCTAAAATAAAGCCACTTTACAACCTTCTAAACCTAAGAAGAGATTACATTTAATATTCCTGGATAGTTATATAAGAATTTCAGAGAGTAACACTCTGAGTATATAAACCTCCTGCTAATTTATAGTTCAGAACTGATTGAGAGAAAATTAAAACTTGAAAATTGTTTCTGGTTTACAATATTTTTTAAGCTCCACTGATTTCTTCTCTTTCAGCTGTGACAACAACATAGCATGATCATTTATGAGCAATGCAAAGACAGAGACATCTTGTGGTAACATGACATTTGCAAACAAATGCACTTTTGTATACTGAAAATTCTCTTTTGATACATGAAATAAGCTGAGTATACTACAACTTCTCAAAGTAATTTCAAAACAAAAACTTTCAAATGAAAATAGCAAAATGCTTCACTGATAAAAATGTTTATTATTTTAAAGAATTGTTTGAGGTTTTATTGACCAAAGCAAAATTGTTGAAATTGTATACTTGTTGAAAGAAAAGCTGTCAATAAAGACTCAGCTCTAATTTCAGTAAACATAAGCAGCTGCTACGAGTTCAAACTACCTAGAAAAGAAATTTAAACAAACAAATATAAGCAAAATCATTGTCCCTTTACAGAGGAATACTGAAAAACTCTCAATTTTTGAGGAAATTGAGTGGTACAATTGCAAAAGGAAAAGCCAGGACAGATGTTTCTTCCTGTGGTGGTCCCTAAAAAAGACATTAGAAGTAATGGTTGGAAGTTACACAGATATGTCAAGACAGTGAGGACGTTCCTCCTGTGGTCAGTCTCCATGCTGGACTTCTTTAATTCAGTTTCTTCACCTTAAAAGGAAAGATACATCTTATCACTTCCGGGAAGCATTTGGAGTTTCTGCTGGAAGCATTATCCTATACTTTCAATACAAATGGGATCCAGAGCAATATGAAAAGTGTCTTTTCACTGTTGAGAGGCTTCAGAGAGGTTTATCATGCAAAAATGGCTACAATAAAAAGGCATTATTGTTACTGATCCATGTCAATATTAAATGCGCTAGAAACAGGAATGATTACAGCATCTATAAATTTTCAGGAATCTAGATGAATCTATCCTGTTGTTAAGTAAATGCTAATGATCAATGTTTTTTTAAATGAAAGTAAAAAAAAAATAAATTTCGAGAACTACAGAAAATTTTTAAGTCCTACAAAATACTGCCTAATGCTGCATGACTGAGGGGTCATGAGGTTCAGGGAGATTAAACACTTCAGCTACGACTACAGATCAAGGTCAGACACCAGCTTTGGAAAAACGCCTCACACCCCAAGCTGCAGCTTTTAACAGCAGCTGACACAGTCCTATATAGGCATATTATCCTTCAGTTTACTGGCATAAAGGCAGCCATGCATGAGATGCTAATCATTACAAGCTACCATAAAAAAAGAGAGAACTCTCTCCAAAAATATTTGAAACAGATGTTGAGAGCAACATTAGACATAGGTCTCTGTTGCCCACTGGAATGTGAGAAAAACAAATATGCTAGTATTTTCAAGTAGAGAACTAAATTCCTGTGAGTGGATTTACCTCACTGCATCAGAACAAGTCTTCTTGCATGATACCAGGTTAAAGAAGAACAATTTTGGGTTTGAAATGCTAAATGAGTTTGCAGAGTGACAATTGAGACTGCTAATTAACTGACCTGGAAGACATCACAGGCTGTTTTGCCAGACGTCTAGAAAGCCAGACATTTATGGAAGAGAGAGCATTCCGTCCAGGAAATGTGTTGCTCCTATTGCCATTATTTTTTGTTAATATTATATCCTGTCTTCTGAAGACCAAAAAAATCTTGCCTTAATGCAGATTTCCAAAGATTGCAGAGGAAGGAGAAAGTAGACACAGACAAGATTACTCACTTCTGCTTTCAGAGTTGTACCACAGCTATTTGTAACATTTAAAATACTGTTAAAAAATATTTGGTTCATCTTTAACCAGGAGACAGACTTTTTTAATGTCAACAGCTAGAGAGCTTAATAGTTTTTTCCCAAATTACCAATTATGACTACAGCTTCAGAACACACTGATTTTTTTTTTTTTAATCAAATGTAACACCTTTTAAAAAGATGAAACTTAATAAAGAGAAGGCAAGCATCCTGTCACCTACTTCAGGCTATAAACTATGATAACAAGGAATAATGGAACATGACAAAAAGTTCTGAGATCCCTCATTGAAGAGATAATTAGCAAGGAAACAAAGCCAAATTAAACTGCACTTGGCAACACAAGCAGTTTTTGAAGTTATGTTTTCCTCTCTCACAGTTGTTTTCAGCTAAACTACAGCCTTCACATCAATTTTAAACCAAAACAATGGTGCCTAGGAAAAATAATAAGTATGGAATAAGGAGAAAAAGGAATGATTAATTAAGAGATTAAGGAAATCAAAAGTTCCTGAAGACCTCTGACTGCCATTGCTGTCCACAGACAAGGAAGCTAGAAGAATTAATTTTTTTTTCCAGGGAGCATTGCAGAGATGGCTGGTGACAATTAGCTCACCTGGCTTGTATCCAAGTAAATACAGTTTCACCTAAATAGGGTAAGAATAATGATGCTGCTGCTAGAAGCAGAGGTATTACAGGCCTGCAAGTCTGAAAGTTCCGAATACAGTATACTGTCCTGCAAGGGAGATAAAACAGTGACTAGTAACTCAGACATATTGAGATGCTGTAAAAAATGATGGAGTTGGGCTTTGTACTTTCCTCCTGCAGAGATAATTAAGGAGAGAAAACCAGATCACCACTTTTTCAAGGTGACAGATTTATTTATTTGTGTAATAGAACATGCAGTGTGCATAGCGGAAGACAGTATAACTCAGATGAGATCCAGATGTGCACACCTGGACACAGGGATATACACACACAGCCACTCAGCCTTCTTCACGGAGTGGTTCTGACCTGTAAGTGATTCCTTGAGGGCATCTAGAGTGTGAGACAGTCTCTAGCATCCCACATCGCTCATCAAAATAACTATTTTCTTTGCCTTTAAGGAACAAAAGAGCTTCTTCAGTGTGGTGGAAAGTGACCCAAAGAATAGACACCCATTTACTGCTCTTTGGACCAGTGTCCTGGCACTGTCTGTGATGCACGCGCCATTCAAACCACCCTGTGTCCCTCAAGAATTTTGCCCCTCCACCTCCTAGGAATGTTGAGCCTCTCTTTGCTTGTGAATCACATTCTAAATGTGATTCAGGTTAGTAGTCTCATTCCTACATCTGCACCAAGAGAAATCCAGAGGGACTTAGTTCTTGCTTCTACAAGAAGATTTAAGACTCGATGATCTGTCTTCTTTCTCTACTCTCTTCTCTCCAAAAGAAATAATATTCACAGTTACAGGCCAGCATATTTTTCACATCAGCAGGGAGAATAGCATTATGCTGTGAGAACTGGACTTACAGGATTCAGAGGAAAGTCAGTTTAAAAGGTTGTTCAATCAGAATTGATTACATTTACATTTTACTGTAGATAAGAAAAATCTCCTTTTATGTAATCGCTCAGAAATAACTAAAACATAAGGAAAAGAAAAAAACTGAAAGAGCATATTAGAGCCATCTATACACTTCTGCAATGGTTATAGAGGAACACAAAGTTAACCTTGAAAAGAGTATACAGGTCTGCAGCTGGACCTGTACTGAAAGAAAGATTTCCATTCTGCTACTTTTTGTTGCCACAGATATACTACTGAAAACAGGGTATTTTAACAGAATTGCAGCAATTATTCTGTGTTCTCATCTTTCTTAAGCATACCTAATAAAATATTTGCAGAGACTTCTTGCAGGGGAAGGAAAAAAATCTGAAATATGATTATGGACCTCAAGAGTGTTCTACTTAGGTAAATATTATTAGTGCTGATTCCCTCTGAACTGGAGATCAGTTCAGAAAAAATAAACATCTAGCATTTCAACAAATGCATAAATACAAAACCAGAGCACTGTCAAGACTGGAGCAAGTAAGAAAATGGAGGAAAAATGGTTTAGGCAAGAGAGAAAAGCAGAAGATATGAATAATAATAATAAAGTGGTGAAAACAAACAACACTGACATGAGAAAACACCTTCCCCTATATGTGCTCATTGCTGTTGGCCTTCAGGTAATGTGTCAATATTAAAAGTAACCTACCAATACCTTTTCCTTCTCAAAGCAGTATTTTAAGATTTATGCTGCAAATATTATTTGATATATTATCACTTTGTTAAGCTTTTCATTAAAATACTGTCCATTCAGGGTGGAATGACTTGTTTCCTATCACTAGACATCATCTGTCACGTTGTCTGCAAATCTTTGACTACAGAAGTGCTACTCATTAAAAAGTACAGAGAAAACTACAGCTGTAAAAACTGCGTATCCCATTGTAAAATGCAAATTTTTAAGAAATTTAAAGCTTTTTTTAAAAAGTTGTTGAGCCATTCCCATTATCTAGCAACACTTAAGTACTATTTTATGCCACATATCACTCCAAATTCCTTTTTAAAGTGTTTTGTAACTTTCAATTGCTTAATATGTACTTCTGCTTTGTAAACAATTACCACAGTGGAGCCAATTCTTAAGTATTTCTGACAGACAGAGCAGAAAAATGTCTGTATCAATTTACACACTTTTTAGGCCTTTTATAATCAAGAGCCTGTGTTTAACTGCTGTTTAAAACTTACAGTGTTAAAAAGAATGATCTCATCATAGTAGACTCAACAGAGATAAACATCACATTACAATCCCTCAATACATTAATTTAATTTTAATTCAGGTAAATAAAGGGGATAAATTTCTTAACTACTCTCTCTTTTCTCAGAAACTGTTCACATTTTTCTACATATACCATTGACATAACTGCTACGTTATATTTAATTTCATAAGGTAAGCTATTGCACAGGACTACGCAAATAAATGTATCTAATTCACAAGTCTTGAAATTCCATTAATTATTCTAAATAATTTTTATGTTCATTTAACTTCAAGTGCAAAGGTCAATGTCCTCAAGTATCCACACCTCCTACTCTCAAGTAAATGAAAAAAGAGACATTTTTGGATAGAACTAGTTTTAAGGACAGAAAGAGAAAGCAAATGACCACATCAAAAATTCCAACATGAAACAGTAGATGCCATTACATCACTCTTTTTGGTTACATTGGGTTTCACACAATCCCCAGGTATGCAGAGATGTTGCTGTTATCATGGAAGTTCACATGTCTCTGTGCATCACAAGCCTGAGATCAAAAGCAAAAGGAGACACATGGAAAAGAACAACTGTTATAACCACACCTTGTATTTAGTCACAAGGTTTAGCTGGACTAAGTCAAAAGCAGCTAGGTGGGATTACACAGACATGGGAAGCAAACAGACACAGGAAAAGCAAGAAGAGGTGGCAGTCCTGAGGAGAACGAGTGTATCACCAACCACAGCTGCCAGCACACTGCTCTGCTTCTCTGGGATGGAAGGGGCCTGTGTTTTTGAGCAGTGTTTACCCTCAGGGCAGGAGTCTGATCATAAATTTAGAGGCTACTTAAACTGTCAGTTTACTCTCTGCCTACCTGTGCAAGTACAGTGCAGCTCACTTTGCTGATAGTGCATATCAATTAACAACTGGAAAATATGCTGTATAGTATTGCTACTGCTGCATGAAATATATCCAATTGATTCTAAATCAAAATATGTTGTCTAGGTTTACAAAAAAGCAACACTAGTACACTCAACTTATTATTAAACCCCTCCAACCTAGAATTACTTTGAACTCCCTGTGCTACCTTTAATTTATAGAAAACAAATTGCTATTTCTATCACCAAACTGCACTAACCTGAGCAATATTCAAAGAGCAATGATCACAACATGACCAATGCTGAATTAGTCATTACATCTGTTGGGTTTACCTCAAATGTTTTGATAATTGTATCAACATCCCCCAGAGAACAATGTCATTGTTAACCACTCTAGACATTGCTCAAGGTTTGTACAAATTACCTCAGCAGCAGTGCTGCTGGAATGTTTCACACCTGCTGCTCCCAAAGGAGCAATATTTCCCTCTCCATTGTTTTAAGATCAGAAGACCAAAAGAGACCTTTTTGTTCATCAGCTCAGCAGAAGGCAGCCAGGGAATTTTCCCCAAAAGAATGATCCTACCAAAGGCTTCCTCCTTAATGGTTAACAAGGAAATCATTAGATAAAAACTTGAATAGTTAAAATGTTATCACAAATAACACAAACAGCATAATGAAAACCAATCCATTTTTGCCATTTTCAGGTCTCTTAACAAAACACAAACTGCCAGATGCCTTGTTCACTATTCTGTCCTCCAAGCATCAAGTCGCAAGCATAGCCCAGTTATGAGGTGAAAGCCTTGTGTTAGTTCACAAACACATGAGTAGTACCTCAGATTCACATGCATTACAGCTGAAGGGATGAAACTGTAGTTTTCATGTCAAGCAGGAGAGCACACCCAAACCACCCAGCTAATGCACATAAATCTCATTGTCTCCACAAAGAAAAGCTTCATCAAGTCTTCAGAACAAGCCTTCATCAAAGCCAGGATAGTGACCAGAGACTGGCAAAAACACAAGAGGTTATCTTTGCTTGAGCTGCCACAGATGCCAGCAGGGCTACAGAGGTCAGCACAAGCTGCATGACCCACTCTGACCTCTGCTTCCCAGAAGCTCCCACACACCACTCTGAAGTCCCTGGACATCCCTCTGCCAAGCAGCCCTGTGGCTGCAGGAATACCTGGAAAACTAAAGTAGAAATATGATCTTCCCACATGCCTAGTTAAAAAGGAAAATTAAGATGAAAATCTTGCTCTGAATGAAAGATATTAAGAGATGTAAGTCTGGGGCAGCTAACATCATTTTTACTAAGGTTCCCTCCCAGTATCAAATAGTATTAAAATTTCAGAGATATTTTTTACAAATTCCCTAACTTCAATTTCATGGTTTCCCCCTCTCTAGCAAATTGACCAAACCAATCTCTTTTTTATGACAAAGTTATGCCCTTAGTAGGTGAGGGAAGGGCTGCGGATGTGTCTACCTAGATCTTAGTAAAGACTTTCCCACAGCATTGTCCAAGAGAAATTTGCTTCCAAGAGTGTGGACAGGTGTATGCTTTGCTGGGCAAAAAATGGCTGGATGGCCAGGCCCAGAGGGTGGTGGTGAATGGAGCTACATCCACTTGGCAGATGGCCACTGGTGGTGCTCCTAGGGCCTCAGTGTTGGGGCCAGGTCTCTTTAACAGTCCTTTTTGATGAGATATTTAATCTCTTTAAAGAGATATTTAATCTGTTTAATGATGACCTAGACACGTAGATTGAGTGTACCCTCAGCAAGTTCACAGATGACAATGAATTGGGTGGAGGGTGCTGACATGCTGGAGGGTAGTAAAGACCTGCAGAAGGNCTTCCCACATGCCTAGTTAAAAAGGAAAATTAAGATGAAAATCTTGCTCTGAATGAAAGATATTAAGAGATGTAAGTCTGGGGCAGCTAACATCATTTTTACTAAGGTTCCCTCCCAGTATCAAATAGTATTAAAATTTCAGAGATATTTTTTACAAATTCCCTAACTTCAATTTCATGGTTTCCCCCTCTCTAGCAAATTGACCAAACCAATCTCTTTTTTATGACAAAGTTATGCCCTTAGTAGGTGAGGGAAGGGCTGCGGATGTGTCTACCTAGATCTTAGTAAAGACTTTCCCACAGCATTGTCCAAGAGAAATTTGCTTCCAAGAGTGTGGACAGGTGTATGCTTTGCTGGGCAAAAAATGGCTGGATGGCCAGGCCCAGAGGGTGGTGGTGAATGGAGCTACATCCACTTGGCAGATGGCCACTGGTGGTGCTCCTAGGGCCTCAGTGTTGGGGCCAGGTCTCTTTAACAGTCCTTTTTGATGAGATATTTAATCTCTTTAAAGAGATATTTAATCTGTTTAATGATGACCTAGACACGTAGATTGAGTGTACCCTCAGCAAGTTCACAGATGACAATGAATTGGGTGGAGGGTGCTGACATGCTGGAGGGTAGTAAAGACCTGCAGAAGGACATGGACAGGCTGGATTGATAACTGAGGCCAACTGGATGAGATTAAACAAGCTGAAATGTGGAGTTCTGCACTGGGTCTCAACAACCTCATTTGGGGCAAGAACAGTTTGAAAGCTGTGCAGTGGAAAAGGAGAGTTTTAGCTGACAATTGGCAGGACATTGGCCAGAATATGCACAGGTGGCCAACAAAGGCAATGGCATCCTGGCTTTTATCAGCAATAGTGTGGACAGAAGAGCCAGGGCAGTGACTGTNATCCATCACCCAGGGGAAACCATTGACAAAATAAAGGCTTGGGCCAAACGCCCATAGAAGGGCTGGTTAACAGGAAAATGCACTACCACACCTCATAACAAGAAAGACACTGAGATGCTGGAGAGAGTCCAGAAAAGGGCAACAGAGCTGGGGAAAGGTCTGGAGCACAAACCTCTTCACACTCTCTATGCAAATATCTCGCGGGAGGTTATAAGGAGGTGGGGGCTCAGGTTCTTCTTCCAATAGTACGAGAAGAAATGGCCTCAAGTTGCACCAGGGGAGGTTTAGACAGGATGGAAAATTTCTTCATCAAAATTGTTGTCAAGCTGTGGAAGAGGCTTCCCAGGGAAGTGGCTGAGTCCTCATCCTTGGAGGTATTTAAAATTAGTGTAAGTGTATCACCTAAGGGCACGTTCTAGTGATGCAATGTTAGGTCTGCAGCTGGACTTGATGATCTGAGAAGTCTCCAACATAAATGATTCCGTGATTGTCTCCTTACAAAAAAACACAAAAGCATTAATAAATGCTAAAAAAGAGTCACTAAAAATTGATTTATAATCCAGATCAATATTTTAAAAAAACATTTCTAGTGGCTTCCAAATTTTTCACCAAATCAATGCAGAGACATTGGAAATACCTCACTGCATTTGAAAAGGATTAATTAATAAAAAGTTAATAAATGTTATATGACCTATATTTGTTAAAAATCCTGCACTGAATATTGAAAATCTATTATTG
>VWYP01004029.1:0-25470 GCA_013400435.1 Pycnonotus jocosus | reverse complement strand
CAATTCCAAGAGTACTTTAAAAACCTGAAGAACTGCACTGCAGTTTTGATAAGAGGAGTGTTTTTTCATACATGGTATTGTAGTTTGACAGGACTTTGTTATAATCAATTGTGTTTGATGAAAGTGTAGCTGACAGAATATCATGAGCAGTCAAGTAGTACATGAATGCATTTATAAATATATTATGTAATTGACTTTGGGCAGAAATCCTCATTCAGTCCTATTCTGGGTTAACCATGGATTTGACAGTGTACTGAAAGGCACATGCTTAATTTCAATTAAAGGGGCTACTCTTATGCTTACAAATTAGATATACAAAACACATTCATAAGTATTTTCCTGAATTGAAGCACATATGGAGAATTCTTTTTAGATAGTTTTTAGTCTTCATGAATCCATAGTTTCTAAAGGAATTCAAACATAATATAAAATTACTTTTGAAAGTAAAAAATAATTTCTTGTAGTCTATCATAATTTTACTATTCTACATTGTCCTGAAGTCTGTGAGTAAAAGCTCTAGAAATTTCTGTGGTATGAATGCAAACACTTCTATTTTAAAACTGTCTTATTAGGTTGTTTTCTTACCTCTTGCTTTTTTTTTTGTCGCTCTGCTAAAAGTTCTTCCCTTCTTCTGGCAATCTCCTCATTCTATTAGTGAAAAGAAGATGTAAAAGACTGATGATACTTCCTAATAAAAGCTCCCATCTGAAAATTGGTAATGTAACCTATAATTAACACTGTTCTTTCCACCTTAAAATTCTGTTCCAGTTGGTTATAATGTAAAAAAATACTACCTAGAGTTTGAAATGTTGCAGACCAGATATATCTTTCTACTAGGCAAACACGTAAGTATATTTTAGAAAAACTAATTTGGCAACTTCTGAAATTAATATTAGAAGGGGAAAAAACCCCTGTGATTCTTATCACACTAAAAATATACTAATAAGTTTATTGGTAAACTGCGGAGTTTCTAAATTTGTAGGTGGTTTCTGCCATTTGGCAAGGGGGTAACTGGGTATGGTAGTAAATGTGTGGTCTTCCTTTTGATTGCTTAGAGATATTAATGGTATTGTATGAGTCGTCTCAAATTTAGTTGTCCTAACTTCCTGTGTTCCACCTGCTCTCTAGTAATTAGGCTCAGACCTTTTCTGATATTACATGAAGTACTTTATCTTACTTTTATAGAAACTGAGGAACCTTGAATATATTACATGTGCCAACTGTAAAAGTCTGCATAGAGGCTTCAGGTCACCTCAACCAGTTTGTAACCTGTTCAACAGCAGGCACAGCTTCCTCAGAATGGGACAAAGAGGAGCTCCAACAGCACTGGGAATGTGGCTTAGAGTTACTACTTTCCTGTGCAGAGTATCAGAGTTGGGAACACAGACACACTCCCTATATGGTAGTGAAGTCAGCCTATGGGAGATGCTGATCAACTCAACAGCGCATGCTCAGGGAATCTGGGATGCAACAATACTAGAGTACATGAACTGTCTATTTGATTTTTTTATCACCATATTCCCTTGACTTGCCTTTTTTCCCAGACTTTCCCGGACTGCCATTTATCTGGCACGTCTACTTTTCTTTTGGGCTGCGAGATGCCCAAACTCTTGCATGCATTAATTACATAGAAAGGAAAGCAGCCCTAAATTATTTTTGGTTCCTATGGTAGATCTAGGAATGCTGTGAATGTGTAGGACTGTGTCTCCTGGCTCCAGTATCTGTTACTCTGTGTGTGCTTCACAGCTTTGGGAGTTTCAGAATCTGTGTTCAGACCTCTCCTGTAGAAACAACAACAAAAAAATGGTGTAGGGCTGAAAACTTACCCTTTTTTTTGCTTTTAGTTGCTTCAGCTTCTTTTTATATTCCTTTTTTTTACGCTGTCTGTCTTTCCATTTTTTCAGACGTGGAGGAAAAAGACGATTAAGAATGTCATCTTCTTCTACTTGAATATAAACTGCAACATCAGGACAGAGTCCTTGTTCTGACAAATAGTTGGCTTCATCTGAAGTACGAGGGAAGCCATCCAGTATAAAGCCTGTGGACCTAATTGGAAAATAAGGTATTTACCATTACACAGTGTAGTTTAAAGTGCAACACAGTGGACATGTAGTCAGTTTGAAAAAACCCCACAAACCTTCCCATATTAAATGCATATGTGTAGTGGTTTCACGTGTGCGAACATAAAGTTTAGTTCCTCTTTAACTAAAAACCAAACTGTGTTAACTCGTGACAATATGTTAGGAGTAAAATTTAAAAATGACTTTCAGCTAGTATCTTTTGACAATGTAAAACTGCTATTTTGCTATGTATTTTAATTAGTGTACTTAGAAATTAATTTCTTCTGAGGTTTTAATTTGCAATGCTTAAATATTTCAAAGGAACTTAAACCAAAACTAATTGTGTCCTCAGATTTGCTTGTGTGACTCTAAAAACAATACTTCTTAGGCACTGGTCTCAAAAAACAGAAGGTGCCCCGAACACTTTTCTGGTAACAACTCTTAAAGAAAGCTTGTGCCTGAAAATTTATGTTTCTTCTGTAGTATAGGATGAGAAATTTGCCACTCAACATGACTTATATTTCTCTTCCTGCAAATGCTAAAAAACAAGTCAGTTATACCCGGAAAGCTCCAAGGCTTATTGGAGCTCTTACAGTTTTGAATTAGACAAGTATTTATGTAAGGATGAATGTTGTGTTAATAAGAAGCTAATATTTATATCTACTACTTTAGACTTTAATAGGATTCACTGTAAAATTGCAGAAAACCAAAGAAGCTAGAAGAAGTGGAAGTGGAGGGAAGAACAGGTAGCCCTGGATGCTGTGGGGAAGAAGAGTATAACACAGTATATTTTAGTAGTGCAGTGTATTGTGATGTGATATAATACAATAGAATATAATTTAATACAATATAATACTACAACCTTATAAATAATGCTGGGTAATTTTTTGTCTTGGTGCATTCTTTTTTTCTGGAACTGATCTCCCTATTTCTACACTATGTAGAGAACCATTGTCCCCAGTCTGTCGTCAGGACAAAAATTATATAAAAATATAAAAGGTTTGTTTTTGTATCTATCCTGTTAGTCCATGAAAACTATGCAGCTATTTAGGAGATTTAGTCCAATTCAGGTGTGCCAAGTACTTTTGTCCAATCCTGTGTGCAGGATATGAAACATGATATTACTGTCAAAATACCAATTAAAATAGTACAACAAAACCAAGACTGACAGGTAGGTCATTACTCATAAAATGTACAAGAGTCTTGAAATAATCTCTGCCATAGTTATTTACAGTTGTGAACACAATGGATGATATACTTACTAAAATTAATGAAAGAAAGAGAGAATCTAATTACAGTTACCGGAATGGCTCTTTCTTCCACCAGTCAGGAACAATCTTATCAAGGACTTCTGGAGGTAGTCCTGTATTATCCATTAGATTTGCTTTGATTGCCTCTTCCTCATCAGTTAATTTCACTTTCTTTATGTAAAGAAAATCCACCAAAATTTTTTTTTAAAAACCACACAAACAAAAACATAAACAAGCAAACAAACAAAAACCAACAACTCCCCCCAAAAAACCTCCAAAATCAACCAACCAAAACCAGAAAGAAGTATCTACTTGACATGTTTCTGGCTAAATAGGCTATTGTCTTCATTTGAATTAAAACAGCAGAAACAAACTCATTTGCTACATTGCATCGTACTACATTTTAGGGTATTCCCTAAAATTAGGGCAATTGCTGCCATATGAATTTTAATGAAACCTAAAATCAAGCACAACTGTTAAGTATTTAACTATACATATGCTCAGTTTAGAGGAATAGGAATAGAAACTGAAATGAGCACAGTTTCTCCTAATTGCCTACAGGCAGTTTTCCACTTGGCTCTACATGTTCCCATGCTAGAAGACTACCTGCATTACATCAGAATGTTTTTTCACTTTTTGAAAGCAACTATTATATTTGGATGGATTCCAAAAAAATATGTTGAAGAAAGGTGTGTAAGGTTATGGCATATAGGCAGAAGAACAGATGCCAGACAGATAGCATTGTTCTATACAACAGTAGTAGTATTAATGACTAGTCAAATGCAGAGTATTCAAATACCAAATCAAACTACTCAATTCTTGTGGAAAACTGTTGGGTTTTTTCCAGAATATGTAACTCTCTGAGACTGATATGGCTGAAGATGCACTTCTCATAGAATGGCTTCCTGACACAGACAGTGGTGAAAAAAGAAGAAAAGACGGTATACATTAGTGGTTCTGGATTAGTTTACATAATTCATATATCAAAACATGTCAGAATCAAAACATGTGTGATATCAAAAGGCCATATCTGAATAAGAATTCCTATGCCTGACATTCATTCTGATGATGTAGCCAAAAGAACTTGAGCACATGTTGGAAGTTACAGGTCTAATGTAGCATGTATGAGTAATATTTTCTCTAGTGCCTGATACAGGATATATATTAAAAGATTTTTGTATGACAGAATATGCCTATGTAGACAAAGTGGTAGCCAGATTTGCAACACAGAGGCATCTTGAAAGAAATAATGTGAAGTGGGAGAAAACACTAAAACACATATAAAAATGTATCACTGACATTACCACTGCTTAAGAGAGGTAGGAATGGCGCTTGTACCCAATTAAAAAAAAAAAAAAAAAAGCACAAGATGTATATTCCAGATAGAAAAAAGAGAACACCCCACAGAGTGATTTGAAGGACAAGGCTGCCACCCAGACCTGTCAATGATGTGGGGCTAAAACAACCAGGATAATATCTTTTTGCTGAACTTTCCAGACTGCATGGTATATTTTTGTTTGCCTTTAGTGGTTTTGCTTTGAATATTACAGCTGACCTTAAGCTTTGAGAGATAAATTTCTACTGTCTTGGGCCAAAGTGAGAGAGAATGATACAACAGAATTTAATGAAATTTTGCAGAGGTGGTGGGTCAGTGAAAAATAGGATAGTCAGACAGTCCAGTGGTATTCATATTCAGAGAAATGCCTGGGAACTCTACAGCCTTGGAAATTATCCTCTAGAGTTTTGTGCAGGGACCAATGAATGGGTTTCTAAACTGAACTGAAATTATATGAGCTGTACTGAGGTCATGCCATCAGATGAAGCACTTTACAAAAAGTATGAGAAAAAAAATACTGATGTAGAAGACTGTTTCCCAGCAAATATAAAGATGACAAGAAAAAATACTAACAGAAATACCTTGGTGTAAGACATGTATTGATGCCAAAAAATAAAATTGAATGAGAGCCAGCCATTGCCATGAGTGTCAGAAACACTTGCCATATTTTCAGCTGTGATGATCAAGTTGTAAATTGACTTCTCAAAAGAACCTCCTCTTTCATTTTGATGAAAACCTAGATATTTTGTTCTGATGTCCATGACTTTGATCTGTACTGCATTTGTGTTGAAGCATTTGCTTCCAATATTACCTGCTCTTGTATTATTTAATCAGAACACTACCTTCCAGTTATCAGCGACCTGCTCCACTTCTCAAGACAGTAGTGGCCTTGAATGTACCTTTGGCAGCTCTATCAGCACCTGCAAGTGTGCCCCATTGACCTTTATGTGTCCAGTTTCCATAAATGATCCCAAATTTGATCGTATTCTGGTTTTGAGTAGTCTCATTTTTTACCCAGTCTTTCCTATTAGACACAGAGCCCTCTAGGCCAAAGATTAAACTGTATTTGCAAAAACCATGTTTGAGGGTCAGACTCATATTTTCTAGATCTTTTACTGCTGTTGTACTGCAGAAATTCTTCTTGCAACCCTTCAGATCCCTCACTAGTTTCCACTTCCACAGAGTGCTCATCTTCCTAATGCTGTGCCTGAGTGTTGTTTCTGTATGCCTCCTGCTTTGTAGCCTGCTGCCTCTCCTGCATGTTTCCTTAAATCTTGTGGTAGGAAGTGTTTGAAGATCTTTGATGACTAGTAACTTGAGGGAACTTGGCAGGTATCAGGAGCACACACTAATAAAAAGGCTCATAAAATGTGATGCAGAAACACATTTCTTCCTGAGCCTTTGAGGTTGGATAAATTCTTATTTCTATTGTGTGAGAGATATATTTTCAGTTTCTTACTACACATCTTTGAAAGGTTCATATGCTGTGTACCTATGTTGAGAATTCTCCACATAATAAGTGGTTTTTATCATACCCATTGCTATCTAAAGAAATCATTTGCATTAAAACTTTGTGGATTTTTGTTTTTCTCCCAACAGATCACTGCCTAATAAAAGAAAATACTCTCCCCAATAAACCTTTATGTAAAAGTTTCTTCTTCAGAGAAATTGCATCCTGTAAGAGATAGGGTTTAGAATGTATATTTATACAGATTTTAAGCAAGTAGTCAATCTGATTAAGAAAAAGGACTAATCTTCTGAAAATTATAACTCATTAACTATTCTACCAGTATCATGAACATACAGCTATTTGAAACAGTTTTTTAGCTGAGCTACAAGGTGTATTTTATGGTACCCAAGAGTTGTTTTATTTTTGTGGTTTGAAAATACTGCCAATAGGCAAAGAAACACTAAAATCCAGGTTAAGAAACCTATTGCATAAAAAAGTACTAGCTTACCCTTTTATTAATGCTAAATATTTCTGATTTTTTATGAGGGATGATCAGACCAAAGGGCTGGTAGAGGCATTCTATCCTTTGCTCCAAGAGAGTGCAAAGAGCACACTTGGGGGACATTTTTAAAGTCCTGTGCAATTGGAACACATGCACTTGACTGAATCTGCATATTATAAACACCTAAAGGAAACCATGCCTTTCCATTATTATTCTGACCTTGACCTTTTTTTCCCCTGAGTTGGTCTTCCATTTAGCATCTATCTCTACTATTTAGAAAAAATCTGTATATAAATCTTGAAAATATTTTGAAGAATGTTTCTGATACTTACAAGAAAATGTTGTCAAGAACTACTATTTTCAAATTTCATCAAATATTAAATTTAACATAATTTAATTTTTTTTACAATTTTATAGGAAATTCCTATTCTGAAAATGGTTATTTTGTGTATGATGTATAAAAGATTATTATTACCTTTTTGCTTTTTGCTGTTTTAGTTTTAGTCATGGTCGGAGAGAAGTCTTCCAGTTCCTCTGGTATTTTATTGTCATCTTCATCATCTTCCTCAAAAGAGGGTCCAACTTTCCTTTTAGTTTTGGGTAAAATCAATTCCTGTAGATATTCTTCAAATTGAATATGGAAAATGCCTAATTTGTCTGCTATCTGTCGTGCACAAGTAGTTTTACCTGCTCCATGAATCCCAAGTAAACACACCCGTAAAGGAGGAGCCTATAGGGAAAAAATGGAATATTCTGTAACATTTTGGAGTGCACAGTGCACCCACCTCCTACTGTTTTTCACTTCAAAAAATCATTATAAAAATTCCATCAGAAACAGTCACATAATTTTGTATTTCAAATTTCCAGACTTTATATTGCTGTTCTGACTAAACTGCCTGCTCTCTGGAAACACCCAACAAATATACTACCCTACTATCAGCAGGTAAAAATGAAACTTCATTAGACAATTCTGGTAAATTCTCCATTCTTTTACCCTTTTTCAAGTTACAAAAAACCCACAAAACCCCCAATGTGTCATTTGTTAAACATATTTTGAGATTACTGTAAGCCTTTATAATCTTCCTCTCTTTTCCGCTGTATTTGCATCATTAATTCAGTGTGTTAATTTAAATTTAAATTTCAAAATCACTAGGGAAGCCATGTGTTTTATTTGCTTCAAGGACTTGCCTAATATATTGTTACCTAGAAAAAAAATCAGCAATAATATACAAATCTAAATAGGAATGGAAAATAGTTATTTTAATCTGCTATCCTCTGCAATAAATAATTTTTAAGATTCTCACTTTTAGTGGTTCATTGTGAGCCACATACTCCTCAGGGTTCTTCAAAAATTTATCTCTGTACTCAGAAGTTGAGAAGTAATAAATCTTTTCTTTATATTTAGCTGCATTTTCCGGGAGTCCAGGGTAGAGGACAAAGTTCTCTTTCAAACTAACTGGACAAAAGTGTTTTGTGTCTCCCATGAGCCTTTTCTTTAGCATAATTGCTTCTTCATCCTGAAAATATGAAAATTTTAAAGAACTCTTAGAATCCAGGAGTTTACTTAGATTAAGTAGATCAGATTGAATAAAACTAAATACATTAACTAGATGGTATTCTCAGAACAGTTTGTATGCTGAAAATAAGTCTATAATAGACATACTTTTTTAGATTCTGAGTCAGAAAACAAACAGTCCAAGAGAATTAGTATCATAGTTAGCCATTGAGGACTAAAATTAGGGCAGAAGTATCTATGATAAAATCTTTTCCTACTGTGTTCTTGAAACTGATTTTCTGTTTAAATGTAGATCTCTTCAGAAAATACAATGAGAGCTGGTGTTACAAAGTCAGATTACTCATGCAGTAAAGTTAATTTCTAAAATATCTATTCAATACTGCTCTAGTACAGTCTATGGATATCCTGTACTGTTAAATTTGAGGATGGGAATCTTCCAATATAGGACAAAAATAGAAAGGGAAAGCCAGACCTCTAATTTCATTAAAGTGGGTGTGTGAAAATTATCAATAGCTGAAATGGAAGAGGACTCTGCAACTTCTGATGTTTACATGATGGCTCATGGAATCATTGTTAGCTGACAGAAATCAAAGTTTACATTTGTTTCTTTAATAAAACCGCTCCTTGCCATCTGGCAGCAAACACTAGGTTCAGTCATTCTATTAGCATGGTGGTATTTGAGCTTCTTGGTGTAGTAAAACTACACTTGGCCACAACATAGAATTGTAGTCAAAGTGTTCTTGAAGCACATGCATATTTAATCTGTAAGAGGGCTTCAACTGGATCAAACAAAATTAGGATCAAGCAAAATCTGACTTCTCTGAGGTTATGTTCAAACTGAAAATAAAGGAGTTATAATAAAAGCATAAATAGATAAAGCTATCATGCTTACTTCTTCCTCTTCTTCCCCTTCTTCCCCTTCCTCTTCCTTTTCTTCACCTTCACCTTCCTCTTCCTGTTCCTCATTTTCCTCTTCAGCAGCCAGATCTTGTGCTTCCTCCTCTAAGTCTTCATCAGATAATTCCCAGCCATAATATTTAAAAGGTTCTGAAAAGGTTAGTTATCTTTTTTTTCTGTTTCAATAGTTATCCTTTGGCTATACCAGAATATATTCTCTTTGTCCATAAAACTAAGCACATACACAGAAAAAAACAATGCCAACTCTATCTTGCTTTTTTTCTACTCACAGAACAAAATGTTCTCCCTAGAAGTGGAAATTAGCATATTGCCTCCTCCAAAAATGGAAATTCTACAGGTTGTTTTTGGTTGAAGTAAATTGATATTTTCAATGGGAACTTGTATTACAAAAGTATTATACAAACACATGCAGATAGTATCATTACTGTTTGCAACAGCATTTTTTTTCCTGTTACTTGTTGGGAAGAATCATCACTCAAATTTTAGTTTATTATACAGCCAGAACAATAGGTTTTGGTTAATAAAACACTTGATTTGTAGTGATAATAAGAAAAACATAGTATTATTTATCCAGTGCTCAAAATTCTACAAGACCACATAAACAAAGAAATGTAATTTGCCAAAAATATATTAAATTAAAAAAAAAAAAAGTAAACTTCAGTTTTGAAATACAGTCTATGCAGGTGGTTAGATTAGATTATTACACACCCTGAAAGTCTCACTAACCCAATGAATATTGTACACTAGTGAACCTTCACTATCTCTCCATTTCTCAAACCAGTATCCTGGCATACACAGACAGAAAATGTAACTGTGGAAATGTGCTTTCAGAACGTTTAAGGAGCTATTATGCACCTATTTCCATAGCCATATTTTATATATATATATAAAATATATATATTTTCCTCACTCTTAGATGTCTGAAAAGGCTGCTATTGTGCTTTTCAGCTGACCCAGAGAACACAGTATGACCCTCTTCATATTAGCAATACTAGCAAACTGAGTATAACCTACTCCCTATATGCTTCTCACATAAACCATCCAAAATCCCTCCTGATAGTGTAAGTGCCAATCACATAAACAGCATTACTTACTTTCCATAGCCAGCACAGTTTGATTAAGCAGACTTTCTGGTGTTTGGTCAGCAATCTCTAAAACAACAACCTGAACTTGAGATGACTTCTTGATTTTTGATTTCACTTCTTTCCAATCATCCATGAAAAGGTCAATCTTTGTTTTAATTGTTTCCATTTCTTCTGTATCTGGAAAACCATCCTCTGCAAACTCAGGTTGCATGATTTCTGAAAATTAAATCATGCAAAATAGGCAATGCTCCTCTAAAATGTTTGTCATTTATGAACTATCATTATGCTTTAGGACTATTTTTATATTGTTCAAATATGGTGGCATACATTTTAAATGCTTCTTCCTTCCCATAATTATAAATTATTATATTACTAGTTTACAAAGACATTTTGTCTTAGTATTTGTATTTGTATTTCATCTTTGTATTTTGTCATTTGTCTTTGTATGACATTTTGTCTTTAATTATGTTGATAGTCTATACACTGAGGCTTCTCCAGGAATATAAATTAGGTCAAATTGCTGAACTATATTTGCATATGGTTATTTAAATCAGCACTGAAAATAAATATGACTGTTTCTACAAAGAAATCTAATACAGAATACATTAATCTAAAAATTATGATTTAATGATGAACAGCTTTCAACAGACTCTCCATATAGTCATGCCTCATGCCAATATAGGAAAATTTGAATGAACAAATAAATGAAAATAAAGTAAAAAAAATCTTATCATGACTTCCCTCTGTAAATAGTGGAACTGAGAAACTCTCACAAGAAATTCTGGCTTTAATGAAGCCACATCTGCATACAATTACTTGTTTAGTAATTAAGAGAGAGAGAATACTTTAATCTCTTATGAAACATGCAGAAATTTGTAGTGTCGTTTAAGATCAGTCCAAGCCTGTTTCCTAACACTGTCTGAGGGAAAACGGACAGAAGCTAGAGACCGAAAGGATGCATTAATATAAATAAGAAAGTCACAGGTACTACACATTGTAAACATGACAAAAACATACCAAATGTGTTGTCACACTCTGTGAGCAAATAAACAAGTGGTTAGTTTCTTCCACCACAGCCTCTTGTTGAAGAAGACAGATGGAATTAAGAACTTGATACTGACAGCTGATGTTGAATTTAAGACTTGATATTGACAACAGATATGGCATTAAAAACTTGATATTGACAGATTTAAAAAGGTTCCAATTAGGAACTAGGTAGCACTGCAATTACTATCCATTCATATATTGCTAGACCCTGAGAGTCTTGAGATAGAGTCCTATCTCAGCTATAAGATGATATCCAAGTGCCTATATGACACCACAAAGACCTTGTCACTGGCAGCAGCAATGTAGTGTTGTTGCTGCTGTTCCCATTCTCTGCAGTCAGATGATTTTCAACTCTGATTGCCTTTTTTTCTTGTAAATTTTCTTTTGTGTTCTGTTAATAAATGATGTCAGCTAACAGACAGAAAAGCAGTTGCGAGCAGTGACTTAAATTATCTGATACTACATATTAAATTTGCTGGGACTTAAAGCATATGCTGTGTTTTTTTCTTGCCAAAAATGAAGATACAAGAAAAAATTTTATCAGTGAATGGAATGATTTTCTAATTTGCCAAAATTTTCCCCTTCTCTTGTTGTTCCTGTCTTGTTTTTAGTTTGTAAGAGCAAGAACAGATTTTGAGACAAGTAACAACATGCTCAGCCTATTCCAATGAATTTCTACTGATTTTTTACATTAAAAAGGACCATTACTACTGTTTTCCTTATGTAACTTCCTACATGAACAAAGGAGAGGTATTACTGAAAATGACAGTCTTTTGTATGCCCTGTATGTAAAAAGCTTTGACTACTTTCTCAAAAATACAAAACCTAAAAGCATTAAAACCCCAATGCTTTATGGTCACTCTCTGGCACTAAGCAGGTCAATGCTCACTCTGTCAAATTGCAGCACTGCAACATTCATTTCAAGTTTGTCCCAATCTGAAAAATCCAGCCAATTTTTCTGGCTTATGATGGGTTAGATTGCCCTGTTACAATTTTTTTCATTAAGAACACATATTTTCTCCCAGAACCAAGTATCACTCAATCTCCTCTTGTGGACTGTTGGAAGAAATTTGCAAATGGCACATTTAGTTGTCCAAAGTCAAAAGGAAAAAAGTGTATAATGTAGCTGGATTTCAGTGATTAGGTACCAGTAAGATTTGGCAGGAAACAGATCAAACCTTAATGGTCAGAGTAGAGATGCTGCCTAATTTTTGTGTAATATTCTACCAACTAAAGCATCACCTCAAAGTGCCAATATCAGCTGGGATATATGAGTGCTTTCAGAACAAGGAACATATCTAACACACTTTCTTTTGAAACTCCTTCATGGCCCACTAAGGTTGGTCCCTTGCTAGTTTGGTACTTGTTCTTATTTCCACAACTCTTTAGTACATACATGGAATCAGGCACTTTAGAGGCAGTATGGAAGTTTTGGGTACTGCGATGTCTACATCTTCTTAACGGTTTATGTCTCAATGTGTAGCCCTCTAGAAATATGCTAAATTTCTAAATACTTAGGATGCTTTTAATAATTTTATTCTTCTATTTTTGAGGTTGAAACTTTTATCCTCTCAATACCACCATTTACCTGAACTATAAACATGATTAACTGAGGTTTGAAGCAAGTTGGGTTCTCTGTAGCAATTCATGTGCTGGCTCAGGGTCCTGAGGGCATCCCTGGGCCTGGCTGTCCCCACCCAGCCCCTGGGGCTCCCCCTCCCTGCCCACAGCCCAGGACCCCTTGTCAGCCTCAATACATTTCCAACCCTTAATATATCTCCACCCTTTTTTTTTAGTTTTGAACAACACAACTATTAGACTGACACCTTAGTGGCTAACCTTCCTCTTATATGATTATTAGTCTAAAAATAAATCAAAGTACAAAAGGGCATATCATTAAGGAGAAAGACCTTGCAGATTTCAAATAGTTTGATCTTGAATTAGAAATAATGTTTTCCCTTGAAAAGGCTGACAAACATTTGCATTTTACTAAACTAGACATTCATACTATATATGTCATTACATATACCCTGCAATGACATTTTTGCCTCTAGCCATGATTCTAAATAGGAACATAAATATACCTTTTCATGTACATTAAAAGATGTTGTGCAAATGGTACCATTGCATTATGTTGCATTCTGCAGTGATATATTCCAAATGAGACAGAGATTTAGCCAGGTAAAACCTGCTTAAATTTGGGCAGCTCTAATGCAATATGTAATGATGACTCCCTTTGGAACACAGGTTTTAAGAAAAGGAAAGGATACAGTAATAACTGGGTTACACTAACTGCTGCTTGCACATGTTATCCCTGGCACAGTCAGGCTGCAGAAATCACATGTGCTGCCTTGTGAACCACAGCCCTATTCACAGCAGTAACACACTGAAGATGGGATGGGGGCTGGCTGGATCTGCCTTTCAACAGATCATCTTACACTCCAGCCCTTTAAAAACCTCTCAGTTCCCAGTAGGTCATGACACTTTGGAAATATACAGGCAGAACAAGAGATTTAAAAGAATATTTGGCATAATCTGAGACAGAATATTGAACATGGCAATGAATCCACTTAACAGAGTAGCTCCCATGACCTTTAACTCAGATGCACTTATAATTCATGTCACCTCTCCTGAGAGGCCATATTTAGCAAAGGATGGACCAGCATGTGTTCCAGCTTTGTTTTGCTACTTTAAACACATAATTCCAACAGAATACCTCTATCAAGAAGGTTTTGTTGCCTAAGGCAACATATCCAGCAGCAATTATTGCATACTTATAGAACTTTTAAATAGATTACCCAGGTCTAAGAAACTTTCCCATAGAAAGAGAGGAGAAGTAACAAAAGATAAAAGGTTTATATTCCCAGTGAAAAGAGACAGAGCAAGAATCAGACAACCCAAATCTCATTTGGTTTTGGTTCAGGTATTTGAACCTTATTACGACAAAAATGTTGCTTCCCTGACATTTAGTTTGTCTCAGGGACCAAGTAAGGCAGCTGTAATTTTGCCATTAGATATAAATGATAATAACTCTGCTTGGAGAGGTTAATTACAGTGAGAAGGTATTTTTTAAAAAATTAAAAACATAGTCAAGACATGAAAAGACAGCAATGGTTTAAAAATAAATTATATAAAAATGCAAACAACTTTCTCTCCAAGGAGGTGGCCTACTTAACAGTACTGTCCTTAATTTAATTTCCTTATCACAGCAGTGACAAGAAACAATCTTCCCCAGCCTTAAATCCTGGGCTTTTATAGGGAAAGCCTACATGCCAATCTCTCATATTCTTTTGCTCTGCATCTTCTGTGCTTTTACTGAGCATAGTTACCATAGAGACAAACAATCCTTGAAGGCTTTCTGCCCCTACATTCTCTAAGTGAATTGTTGAGGAAAGAGAGTCTTTAATATCTTAGTATCTGTGACTTTCTTCCCTCGGTCCATATGCAACATCAAAAAAAATGAAAAGGTCCTTCTTTTCTCCCCATTGAAACACTGCCAGAGCTGACACAGACACAACAGAAGCCAGCATGTCTTCTTCATTAGAGCTTAACTTTCAAAATAAACAGAAAGGCAAAATATATGATAACAGTGACACTTTCATTTCTTGGAACTGATCTGTATTTCATTTTGAATGTATTTTCAGTTGTCTTTTTGAAACAGACTGTAGTTTGTTTATACAGACTTTTGATTTCTTACTTATAAACTGCCAAATAATCTTCAGCAAGTTACAGTGAAATGTACTTAACAGACAAACTTATATTGTATGTACTGATTTTTTATTTGGAAAGACAACTTTGGTTTACATATGAAGTTGATTTTTTCTAATGCATAAAATATGCATATTTAACAGCTTTCTATTAAAATAAAATGGTTTATATTTGCTTTATTTCTGGTTTGTTTTTTAAAATATTCTAAAAATTCTAGCAGATAAAAGCTAAAATGTGTATTTTAAAAACTAAAGCAAACCATCTCCATTAAAGATGAGTTGCCTTCAAAATGTTTTTTGAGAGAAAGCTGTTACAAGATTTCATATATCTTTTCATTAGCCTATGGTTTTGTTTCATTTACAAGGCTGGTACTGGATAGGGTCAAGGAGGAGACAGACATTAAGTGAAGTAAATTAAGAGGATGTCCTTTCTTTTTTTTATGTTCAGAAAGTGAGAAGAGATTTCAGAAAGACTGATAGGTCTAATCATAAGCTTTTGTTCTATTTTCTTCTGCAAAACATTGCGTAGTTGTTCTCTACCAATATTCTTTTGTCTTTATTTATCTGAATGAGAGACTAAAAGAATTTAAGAACTGAAGGTATTTGGGATTTAATTGAGGAAGTTATTCTTAACCTTTCTGGTTTTCAAATTTTGAAATTTCTCTGCCTAAAATTCAGGGATTACAGGTATTAAAATGCAATTATCACATCTAATTTATGAAGGACACCAGAAAGAAGCTTTGAAGATCATGCAGCTTTGCTGAAAGTCTGAACAACTATGAAGGTAATATCACTAGAGCTTGCTTTGAAGTTTGGAGCACAAGTAACTCTCATCTCCAGTTTAATAAACTGTCCTTGTCCAAACTCTCTCACTGAAAAGCCTCCAGTTAAAGGTAGGGGAAAGCACAAATCAGGATGCAAGTCAGTCAAGAAAAACAAAGGAAATATATTTAGAGGCTATAGACTGAGCACACATCATCTGCCTGGTAAATGTTACAATTACAATTGATTCCAAAAAGTATTTATCTTCAAAGACTAAATAGGAAATGTACGAACTTGAACAGGGTTAATTATTTTTTTTGGTTGTTGTTTCAAATATCTTACTGAATTTAACATGATAAAAATAAAAAAGCAAGAATGTAGAATAAAAGCCTAAGAGAAGGGTATTGATTCAACCCTCCACCATCTGTAATGAGAAAGGAGATCAATATTAAAGAGTTGGGAATCAATTATAAGGAGTTTATAACTAATACTGATTTTAACAGCTGTGAAAGCACAAGCATGAGAGGTGACATCTGGAATTATCAGCCCAGCTACTAATTTATTTTTGCCAAGAACTTCTGCCTAAATAGCAAGAGCAGCAGAAGAGATATTAGTGAAGATGGGGTTGTGCAAAAACACCAGCCTGAGCTACTGAGGCATAAGCATGTGTGCTCCAGTTGAGTTTGCAATAGAAAGGAAGTAATCTCTGGCAGAAATGTGGCAGGAAAAGAATATGCCAAGTATTACTCCAGGAAAATTGGAGTGAACCCACAGATCTGCTTGAAGCTGAGAACTCCTCTACAACAGCAGTAATACAGTCTCACAATTTGATATAGCTGTCTCCTACTATAAATACAGTCATACTCATGCAAAGCTTCTGCAAAATTGCCTAAATAAAGTAAGAAATTCCTGAAAAAAAACCCTCAGAAAAATTGTGTCAAAGGACAGGAAAAAAATATGAGGCTATAATTTTCAGCTAGACATTACAAGCATGAGTTACCACATAGATTGATTTCTATATCTTTAGCAGACGTTTCAGCACTGAACTTAGCTTCTTAACTCACTTAAATACATTTGTTAGATTTACATTGTCTCCTTCTCCAGTTACTTTTACTCTTGTGTAAGTACCTTGTTCATTACTGAAACCAGTTTTTCCTTTTAAACACAGACAGTATTATAAACTTGAATATGTTCAGTGCTGAAGCAATCCCAGATTCCACTGACATTACAAAAATTGTAATTATTAAAATGTGCATCTATTTATATAGTATAGAATAGAGCTGTTTCAGTTGGAAGGGACCTACAATGATCATCTACTGCTCATCAATTCAGGCTGACCAAAAGTTAAAGCATGTTATTAGTGCCATTTCCTAAATGTTTCTTAAATGCTATCAGGTTTGGGACATCAATCACATCTCTAGGAATTCTGTTCTGGTGTTTGACCACCTTCTTGGTAAAGAAACACTTCCTGGTGCCCAATCTAAGCCTCTCCTGGTGCAGCTTTGAGCCATTCCTAGAGGACACCATATATGAAAGACCACAAGGGCATGATTTGGGCTCTAGAGTATTTCTCTGAGCTATCATTTTTATATTATAACTTCTATATATTATAAAACCCCACCAAACTGTGAACATGTGAAATGTGAACATTCATTCACATTGGTGTAAAGACATGTCACATGCGAGAAAAGCTGCAGTCAACGTGCTGATGGCACTACATGTGGCACAGCATGACTGAAGTGTTTTGGTGAGTCAGTGTTTGATTATTGAAATAAAATGTAGGTGTAGGAAAACATGATTTTCTCTGAACAAGGATTTAGTATATCTTAAGACCACATGACATTATCACATCCATAGTTAATAAATGTTGTTTTGATGTACACAGATCAAAGTTAGTTAGATATTCAAAACAACCATAAACTTTGTTATTTGAGACACAGATGAAAAAGTATCTTTGTAGAAGCCTTAATATTTAATACTATAGGATTCATTCACTTTTGAGAAGAGCTGTGTGTTTTATTAGAAACTATAAAAAGTTATAATGTGGATTTTTTAAAAAGCTTATGTGCAATTTAAAGAACCCTAGAAAGCTACAGTATTTTTTCCACAGAGTAAGTGAAATGTTACCTCATTAAAAATTAAAAGCATGCTATCTTATTCAGTCTATCTTATACTACCTTTACAACTTAGGCCTTGTTATATATATGTAAAATAAATGCCAGACTAGGTCAGCAAAGAAAATGTATGTGAGACATAGTGGTAATACAGAACTTAAGCTTGGCCATATTAATTTTGTATAGAAACCAGTATGTTATGTTTGAAAGAAAGACAGTAATAGCATTCTAGACCCTTGATGAGAAAAAAAAAAAAGTGAGAATTTGTGCATTTCATTTGTTAATATCATCTCCAGGTCTTGGGTGATAATTTAGGCTATGAATGGGAAATCTTGAGACTGCATGGTACAGAAAGAAAATACTCCGAAGTCCCCACTCTAGTTCTTAACATGGAGACAGATATTTATGCATGGTAATTCATCATGACAGCAGATCCAAATCAGACAGAAACATTGTTCTGAGAAACTAGGCACTGATTAAAGAAGGCTAAAAAGGAAATAAGACCCTGCAGCTTTTTGGACTATTGAGATTGAAACTAACTGGAACTAACTCTAAATCTCAATCCAACTGGCAGAGTCTGAGGTGCAAAAATCCAGACTATTTGCAACAGCTGGTCTGCTGCCAAAATCTCACTCCTCACAGATTATTCACTTCTGCCCAGGACAATTATATTTTCTCTACTGGAAACTAAGTATAACACAATTTTGATATAACAGTAGGATCTTTACAGGAAAAAAAAAAAAAAAAAAAAGTGGTTTTGTCAATATAGAAAGCAATAAAGTAAGAACATCTTTACCCAAAATGTTTTGCTAATGTTGTTATCAGAGGAGAAACCTTATGTAATACACAGAATTCCATTATTTTTATGGTGTTAAGTTACATTGTTAAAGACTAACATCCATAAGCACAAAGGAGTGGAGAAACAATAACAGATGAGTGAACGCCCAAAACTTAATAACAACAAATATGACCTTGACTTGACACCCCTCAGGGCCATTAGGACATGATGATAAAGGAATTGTCTGTTTGTGAAATCTACTGAGATGGGTCACCCTGAGCAGCTCTCTCTGGCTGAGGTGTACTACTGCCTACAGGGCATGAGATTCATTTGGGGATGCCTAAGGAAAAGCAGTTTGGGATTGTGGGAGATTTATAATATTAGGAAGCTTTTCTGAGAAGGACCAAAGGCAAGGAGAAGGAAGGATTAGAGCGGATTGTAGAGGAACTAGCATGGATAATAGAGTAAGAGGATGAAAGGAGAATGGGAATACATGCTCAGACTCATTGCATGGTCCTAAGGACATGGAACTGCAATAGCCTCAACTCTACTGGGCTTCTGGATTCAGCAATTCATAATGTGTGTTGCTATCAGATTGAGCAATTCCTAATGCATGTTAAGAGAGCCACTGCTGAACCAATTTCCATTCCCTTTTAATTACTTCAGGCTGAGTTTACTGGAGGAAGACCAGAAAATCAGACAATTTTGTGATTTTCTCAGTAACTATTGACTAAATTCCAGCAATGTTTTGTAACTTTTAAAGAGCTAAAGACTTTCCGATGATTAGTTTCAAGACAGCTAATAAACCACTAAGAAAAGTTGTGAGAGCAGATAGAGTCCAATCCTTTGGGTTTATTGAAAATTGCAACAGTGCTGGCTGATTTAATGGAAACCATCTCTATTCTGTAACATCCATGAGGAACGACACAAAGAAATGAATGCTCGTATCAGTGAAGATAGTAACAAAAAGTCATTTTTCTAGATGCTGAATGCAAAAAGGAAATCATAACTGGAAAATCAAACCACTAAATGAAACACATAATTACATAAAACAGAAGTCAAATGATACACACCTTCACCTTTCTCCTCAGCAGCAGCTGGAGACTGATCTTCCTCTGATGTCAGTGTTTCTTCCATTCCTCTGCTGTAAATAAAAGTTTATTTATCTTAAGACCTTTACAAATATTACTAAAGTAAGTTGCAGATACATTAAATATAAAGATGTGGAAATATAATTTGAGTTGTAAAAAATGAAAATCATATATCTTTTATTATTTAAAATGTTATTGTCTCATTGCATTAAAAGCTTGGACTAATGAAAGGCTAATGAAAAAGCATTTAGAAAGAGATTTTACTGCCACTATATGTATTGATATAAATGTAATATTCCTCAAAGACAACAGATACTGGATTATTTCTTATACATCATAACTAGCCTTAGTGCACTGCTTTAGTTAATTTGTGATAAATTAAATTGTGATAAATGCACTGACAGCTTTAACACAAAGTGAGGCTAGAATTTTCTTGTGCTCATTTTATAAATTCAGATATTTGCAATATTTTACCTTGCATCATCTTCTTTCTTTTCTAATGCTTTATCTGTTGGTCCTTCCAAAATCTCAGAATTATTTTCATTCCTACTTGCTAGGTATGCTCTGCGTAGTATACAGGCTCCTGCAGCACAATTACACGACAGTAATGACTTTAATACATCTGGACAAAACTGAAGTCATTGGGTTAGAAATACCATTTAATAAATTATTGACACTTTCTTTAAAAGTCAACAAAAAGCATTTATACCACTGAAATGTTATTATGCTGTTGATTTCTACAGTTTTAGAGCTCTTCTTTCAATTTAAAGCACCTAATAAACTGAATCTGCGATATTGGAAGGTTATGAAGACTATAAAGGGACACAGAACTGAAATTATTTATCTTATACTTTCATACATCATGTGTTACGCTGACATTTATTTTATTTGCAAATGTATAAAAAACTATGAAGAAACAAATGAAAAACATTCAAATAAAAGTATAAATAATGTGCATATCTCTATTACTACAGCTGGTTGGCAGAAATGAAGAATATGCTATTCCTACTAGGAGTTCTACTGATTTATTTACTTTGACAAATAGATTTATATATGGCTGTGTGGCTGAAACTCATTTTCATCGGTGGATTTAGGAGAGTTTATACTAGGTCAGGGAACAGCTTACAAAGTAATGACTCAAATGCCGTGAAAATGTAAACTTCACAACTGCATGATTATTTAAATGACAGAAAGGAATGGGAATCAAGTAAAGTCAACACAATTGTGCAAATAAAAAGAATAAAGTGAAACAAAATAGCTAAATTCAAGGAAATATATCCATAAACAAAAAGCTACATTTTTAAGCCAAATTATTATACTACCAAGAGGATAAAATAGGTTGTTCAGATTGAAGCAAGTAATTCAGTTCAGAGCTAGGTTTTGAGAACTAGTGGAAATGGCAGAGAAGTGCATATTGCAGGAAGGCAGCACATAATAGGAAGGCTCTAGAGAGGCCTTAATTTGAAAGCCACTGCTATAAATTCCTAAATTCGAAAAGAAAAGAAAAGAAAAGGGAAAAGGAAAAAAAAAAAAAAGAGCAGCTACTGACCCATTTCAACACAGCTGTCATGAAGAATTATGTGTTTCCAAAATGCCTGATCTACATTGAAACCTTTCAGGGATGATGAGACAACCTCTTCTTCTATTCAATTAATTCACTATTTTGTTAAATTCTGAGAAGTGAAGAGAAATTTAATATAATTCTGAAAGCATCTCTCTCACCTCAGTGCCCTCTCTGCAGTACAGGCTAGAGATAGACTCCTAATGTTTATTATTTACCACACAGTATTGACATTTCATTACCATGTGCCAACTACAGGAAGAAGATGCCGTTTGTGGTTGTATGAAAGGATAATGCACTGTGTCCCAGAAACCAGGTTCATGAACATTTCAATAAGCTTGGAATGGCTGGGAAGCAAAGATGAGGCATGGATATGCAATTTGCCCCTAGGTTCTTTCCAAAAGTGTCTGAGGTGAAGTCTTCTGCAAATATGATTTTCTGACAAACACTGGATCTAGAGCTTTCTCATAGAAATGTTCAGCCAGTATTTAGTCTGTGAATGAGTTCTGGCCACACTGAAACACTTTTAGTTACAAAATTTCACAAAGATGTGTGACTAAGTATTTTAGGTACTATTCCTAAGTTGTTAGAATGATTTGCTGATCAGATGACATACTTCTGAAAAGTTTGGGGTTTTTTAAATAAGAAATCTCTTCTGAGTAAACTGTGTAATCTTATTTTCTCAGGTTGATTTTTATATTCAGGGACAAGGGTTTGAAAAATCTCTAGACTGACTCCAGTGCTGGGCATCTACTGAGTTTTCTTGAACTATATGTGAATAGACCCATCATGCCTTTCTTCAATGGAAGTTCCCCCCACAGAAAGACCTTTAAAAATGGACTGGGTTGAACAGATAATGATCAAACATTGCCAAAGGTCAATTAAATTTGTGGTGTGGTATGAATCAAGCAGATATAATCCATGAAGACATGATTTGACAGAGAAACTTTTAACAGTATATGAATGTTTATTGTTATTCAATAAACTGTCCAGCTAGACAGTTATTGATGTCTGTTTCCAACCTTCCTTTTGGCTTGAAAGAATAAAGTAAATATCCCTTACTCTGAATTCATGGTTACTAAGCTGTTGTATCCATCTGGTGAGGAAGTTACTGGTTTGGGGGGTTTTTTGATCCCAGAATGGAGAACAGGATACACCTGCATATAAATATTTCCCCCTTTGCCTTTTCTCTCAATCTGAGAAATTTCATACCTCTAGCCTGATTTTGCAAATAGGAAAACCAAGGCAGAGAAATTTGACCAACAGCCACATCATAAGGTGGTGGCCAGCCAGCCAGCCAAAGAATACAAAAATCTGATGCTACAAGAGTCTACTGGTATTTCCTGCTGGTTGTCAATAGGAGAAAATTGAAAATGGATTAAAAATATGAGGAATCCTCTTTGCTGTTGTAGCAAAACATTCCTGCCTGTGTAATTCTCTCACTCCAAATTGTAAGAAATTGTGATACTCCAGTTGATTCACTGGATTATTCTTTCTCTAGACCCCAGAAACTTTATAAATGGGACATAACTACTAGTTTTTTCATAAGTATGTTTTACATACAGATATCAACACAGAAAAAAAAAAGAAGAAAATATAAAGTTGCATTAGGGTGCATTTACTAACCATCTTCATGTGTATTCTTCAGACAGACAACAGTGTAAGGTAGAAGTCCTTTCTCTGATAAAGCTGACCAGTGGTCTGCTGACAGGGGGTAGTTATCCACTACCCACCCTCCTCTTTCTGAAGCACCAGGAAACCTGTCTTTGTTTGTCTTCATAAGCTGTTCGAAAATGTCCCATTCAGGAATATAAAAAGACTTAAGTCAGCTGTACAAAACAGACTGTACAATACAAAATTACTTTCTAAATGGTATGATTTTTTCCTTATTGTCATTTCAGGTCAATAAAAAGTAAGACATTTATAACTTCATATGTCTGAATGGAATTAAAACATTTTAAACAAGAAGCGACTAAAGTAGTAGTTATTTTTTTAAGCTTGCCTATAAAGAATTTGCACTTCAGTTTCAATAGTTCCATACCATTGAACAAATCTAAAACATTTCAATATTCTTGGATAATCTTCATAAACCATTCTTTTCAAACTCTTACATCTGGTGTTCACCTCTTTAATAGTGACTAAAAATATAAGAATAGAGCAAGCATACAATGATCTCTCAGATAATTCTCCCTGCTGTTAACAATTTAGCTCAGGTAATTTGCAAGACAGAAATAATTTCTGTGTAAGTGTGTGAATATATATACACACATCCACATACATATTTTTATTATATATAAAGGATTATAAAATAGTCCTCAATAGATTTGTCTTTCATGATCTTCCTCAGTGTCTCCTCAGTCCTATGTAAACTTTTGGGATATGTGATATAAATGAAACTGAGCTCTCAAATGGATAAAATAAGAACATATATGCATAATGTATAAACTGGTACAAGTTGCTCTTAGGAAAAAAGTACTTTGCTACACAGTATTTGTATTCTCACCTCTGCAATAGCTCCCTCCAGTACTTCAGCGTATACTCGAGGTGACACAGCTTCAGGGACTGATGCACTATTCATGGCTTCTTCTACCATGGCTTGAACTTCTGGATGGTCAGCATTTATCTCTCGTATTACTAACAAGATAGAATTTTTTAATGCACTTCACAGAGAAATTAGAAATTAGGAATCAAATAAAGCATTAAATCATAACTCCAGCACAGCTGTCATTTTAAGCAGTACACAATTTCTCTGAGAAAGAAACATCAGTTCTGAATGCAGATGTAAGAGTGTGTCTCATAAACAAATATCTTGGTTTGCTCTCACAGGATAAAAAATTCAACCTTTTTAACTGTACAGTATTTTCTACCTCTAAGTTAAATATTGTTTCAGTATGAACAGAATGACATTTCTGTACTGGAACAATCAGGCACTTACAGCACGCTAGAATTTCCTTTGATTTGATTTCCCTTTGATTCCTAAATCAAAAGGTTGACCAGACTAATTTTTCAATCAATGCAAATTTTAGAACAAGGCAGTGTATTTTAAACAATAAAGTAGCCTGCATTCCCTCTGGTACACAAAACATTCATGTTGGATCCACATTTTCTTATTAATTGCTGGCAAAACTGTAATTATTTAAAAGTTTTTAAAGGAACAGTCAGAGTTAACAATCTGACAAAATTTGGTGAAGAACTGTTTTAGCCAACTGCAGTATCTACTATGAGTATAATTTGGAAAAAATGCCATATCTACTTTCTGTATTTATGTAAGGATTTTCAATTATTGCATTGATATTTTTTACATGCACAAAGGTACACATTTATCAGGTTATTTTTGCCAAGTTACAAGGTGCCTAGAAAAGGGGCAGCATCTTAATAATTTCCATTCTGCAAAAAAACTCAATGCAGCCCAAACCCAAGTATCTCCTTATCTATTGAAAAATTCTGAAACAATCTTATGCTACAAAAAGATACGTAAGGGGAAAGACATCCTCTGTTTGTACTTCAGTTTTGCAATGAAATTGCTTGAGCTCTCCAAAGTTTTTAATTAGGATTAATTTCTCTAATTCTAATAGGATTTCACATCCCTGGCCTCAAAAGTATTTAAATAGCCAGGAATCTGGAACGTAACACTGTTTAACTCTTTCAATGTTGGTGTCATAGCTCCTCATTATTCTTACCACAATGCCAATGATTTGTTAGCACTGTCAGCATCAGTTTTGAAGCACTACAGGAATACACTGACTTCTTGTTAGATGTATCTACCCATGAGAAAGTCAAACACAATTCCTTGCTCAGGTGAATAAGGCAAAATGGCCTGATTGTCCATTGGAACCATAACTAGAGCTAACTATAAAAAGGCAATTCTAATTCAATGGAGTATTTTCATTCCAAAAGAAATTATTTTGAAAAGCCTCCATTGAACTTCTTTGGAAACAAATTACAAAGTTTATTTAAAAGATACTAAGATAACATATTATTTTCACCTTTTCAATATATTATTGAATTTGTCAAGCTGCAGAAAACTAGGCAGCTTAAGAAGTCTAAATGTGAACAGAGCTGGAGAGACTCATGAATATGCCATCTATGGCAGCATACTTAGAAGGCTGCTCCAAAGTGAAAAATCTGTAGATTGTGGATTCACATCAGCCCAGCTGACAAGCTGCTTTCCTGATGAGTATTTCATTTTTGCAGATATTTAACTTGTCAAAAAGTCATTAAAATGGAATGTTTTCAACCAGTGTCAGTCAGAACCAATTTCTTCTTTCAGCTCAGAATTCAGAAAACTCTTTT